>JADLZK010006382.1:0-430014 GCA_015847255.1 Hyparrhenia diplandra | reverse complement strand
CGACGCAAGCAGCAGCAGAGGCGAAGCACAAGAGCACCACGACCCGCCTCCACTTCCACCTCCGGGGAATCTTCCTCCTCCTCCCTCCCCTCGCCATTCCACTACCTCCACACTTCCGCCGCCAGCCCGCTGCCACCACCACCAGCGCACATATAAAAAACCAGCAGCGATTGCGCCACTCCGCCGAGCAAGCAGGCCGTCCCGTCCCGGCTCCTTCCACCCACCCCGCGATCCCGCCGCCGATGGCGCCGTCCCCGTCACGTGCCGCCCCTCCGCGGCGCGGCACCGCTCGCTGCTGCTCCGGGCCCCGGCGCCGCGTGCTGCCGACAGAACAGCGCTGCCGCTGCCGCTGCCGCTTCGGAGGAGGGAGGCGCTGGTGGTGGCGTCGGCGGCGCGGCCGCACACGCGGTGGATCGCGGCGGACCCGTGGGCATCACCGCGCGCGTGGACGAGTCTGGGAAGGGGCAGAGGAGACGCGGCGAGGTGTGCCGCGGCGGGGCAGGTCGCGGGGGAGGAGCAGCGCGGGCGTCGGGAGGAGCGCCGGGATGGAGGTGGCCATCGCCGCCGCCGCGGTCGTCGCTATGGGCACGGGAAACCGCGTCCTCTACAAGCTCGCGCTCGTGCCGCTCCGACAGTACCCCTTCTTCCTGGCGCAGTTCGCCACGTTCGGGTGCGCCGTCTCCTCTCTGTCTCGCTCCTCGCTCTGTTTGCTGCGCCTGCGCCCGCATTGATCGGTCGTCGTATAGATAGATGGCGCACTCGCTGTGCTGCTTGCTGCGCTCGATCGGATCGGGCAGTGTCGCTCGCTCCGCTTGGACCTCCAAGCTTGAACAGTAGAGACTAGAGAGAGATTCGTCGTCTCCGTCAAGCCGTTCGCTGTCGTCGATGGTGAATCATTTCTGGTTACGGTCCCACGTGTCTCGTGGAATAAAATAACTCGGCCAGATTTTTTGGTCGTTGCTAAATCTGGAGCCGTCCTGCTTCCTGCGACCGCCGTGTTTTTTCCCCCCTTGATGACTCATGAGCTAGCTGGCCTCCTATCATGTCAAACGGGCTAAACAGAGAATATAAATAGGCTAAACAACTAGCATCAGAAACTATTACTGTGCTCTTGTTGTTATGCATCGATGACTAGCAAGCCAGCGAGCACAGAGCAATCCATCAGTCAGTAATAAAATGGATAATCGCTTATACTACAATTCATGATACGCTGAAATCTGGATATATGCTTTTGTTTGTTAGGTGTAGCAGTAGCACACTGCACACCTCACTTCTGCAATGCCATTTGGCATTTCTTACATTACAGTTTTCTCATATGACTTGTATAATACATATAGCCTGCATCAACATGGCATTTTTTTTTTTGTTACCCACACTATACAATATCAATTGTGCTGCAATAATCGTATTTCTTGACTAGTCCCTTATGTTATTTAACATGTAACATTGTTTGCATAGCTAAACTGTATCACTGGCCTTAATGGTTTGGAGGTTGTTACAAATTAGGCTGCATCAACTTTTATATCGACTTGCTTTCCGATCCTGTTATTATGTTATAGTTCAACATCATGCATTTTACAAATTAGTTCAGATGATCTTTTCTGTGAAACTCTGTTGGAACTATTTTTGGTTTCTGATAACATGCTCTGAATCTTCTAATTTTGGCAGATATGTAATTGTATATTTCTCGATCCTGTATCTTCGATATCAAGCTGGCATTGTCACCGATGAGATGCTGTCTCTACCACAAAAACCTTTTCTAGCTGTAGGACTCTTAGAGGCTTTTGGAGCAGCAGCAGGGATGGCAGCGGGAGGTAATTTTCTCAAGACCAGATTCATCTTTTTGTGGTCAAGTAATAACTAAAGCAACACCCGTCTGCCTGTTAGTCAAATTTAACTCTATGCTCTTAGAGATTTTCTAATAACATATGCCATTCAATCTGCATAAATAGCTAGGAAAATTGTTATAGTCAATTTTGGGTGGACATTTCCACATCTTCACTTGTACTTTTGTACTGTTGCTTTTGAGGTTGGTCAGGTAGTTTGTTCGTGAAAGTAAGTGTACTTGACATGGACTATATGAAGCTTCTCCTCACAGTTTTATTTGTTTTGTTTTTGTCGGAGTAGCTGTTCTTTCTGGGGCTTCAATAACAATACTGTCACAGGTTATGAGCACTATCAGTATTATATCAGTCTTTGTTTAATCAGATCTAATCACACGCCTTAATTTCTTTATTACTTTTTGCAGACCTATCTTGTCTGGCAGCTTCTTCTATCTGCTATTTTCTTGAAGAGGCGCTATAGAATTAATCAGATAGCAGGATGCTTTCTAGTGGCCATTGGTGTTATAATAACTGTAGCAAGGTAACTATTTTCTTGATGAGCTGAATTGGGTCTCTAAGCATCCAGTGAAGCTGCTGAGTGTATTTTCACAGCTATATGCCATGATGTTGTGTTCTTCTTTCTGATGATCCCTCTTAAAGGGCGCTTGAAGAAACCTTATTTTAAATACAGAAGATAAGAACTTGAGTAATAGATTTTTATCATTAGTTGGGTATGTTTACAGTATTTGCTTTTATGCTCCAGAAATCGTCAATATCTCACAAGTCACGAACCATACAGTGGGTGTTCTTGTGCCTCCATCTGGTGGCTTGCGTGTTACAGTACAAAATACTTCATTAATTGCTATGTTTCTGCTGCTGGAAAAAAATTAAACGTCTATATGCAAAATTGCAAATTATGGAAATCATGCATACTATAAAAAGTATCTTTCACCCATATCTCCTGCACATGAAGGATTTGATACTATGTTTCAGAAAAGTGTCATCTTTGACATATGCAACTCTTCTTTGTTGTTCTTTGCATTAGGGTTAGAAACTATAGCATTTGGGTTAAGGAATTGTGTTATGGCTTACAGTGTTTCAGGGAAGGATCGTGTTGGAAACCTTAATTTGCTTGTCACTGCCATAGTGAGAGAATAACATTTAAATTAAGTAACTGTGTAGCAGCAGCATGTGCAATCTGTGTCAAGTTATATTGTCAAATGTCAAACCAAGAAGGGTTCCTTTTGATTCAGATGTCTCTTGCCTTGACATGAATACAATTTAACATGAATCTTACTTTGGCATATGCAGTGGATCTGGTACTAGTGCTTCATTTAAAAGTACCGAATCTTATGGCCGCTGCTAATGATAATATCATTCTTTCTCCAAGCTGCTGATACAGTATTGAAGGTAGCAAGTCTATTTTAATAAATCAGTTGCCTAATCACAGCTCTTTAGCTGCCAGTTTCACCTAATCCAACTAAAGTTCATTGTTGCAGGAAGTAATATTTATAGATGCTTCTAAGAAATTGAAGGTAATTACTTCCTTCCGGTATTTACCATGATATATAGAGATCATTAGTCAAATCTTCATAGCCATTCATCTCTGTCGGACCCTTTTCTTAATTCATTATTACTCTTCTTTTTGTTTCTAGTGTGGCTCGGTTGATCTTTTTGTTGTCAATTCATATGGCTCTGCTTATCAAGTAAGAATACTATCTTATTGTCTAATACTTTGGATGCAGTATATATTCATCCATAATAATTAGCAAAATTACCATTTCAGGCTCTTTTTATGTGTCTCTTGCTGCCTTTCCTGTCAAAGTTATGGGGGAGTTCCATTCCATGCTTTACCAACGTACATTAAAGATGGTGCAGCCTGCTTCTTAAATATGGGATCAATATCTGGTAAATCTTTTTTTTTAAAAAATCTTTGTCTTTGTAAAGGTAAATGCGGATCATGATATTTCTTAAAATCGAATTAATCACTAATGATTTATTAACATTTGCGTTCAGTTTCTGAAGTTTCCACCATTATGTTAATGCTTAATAACTAGTCCTACCTTGTTTGAGTTGAACTTTTTAAGTAGGTGGGATTCATAGTTGTAGTTGCAATATGTCTTAAAGAATGTATTCACAGTAGCAATGTTCAGTAAGATGTTTCTTTACTACCATGTTATCCTTCACAATTCTGATTCATTTTGAATTTCCACATTAGCATATAATTGGTATTTTTTTATAAAAAGGAATCATATAAGCATGCTGAGCAAGCATCTTACTTATTGTTAAACACTTGAACTTTTGAACTGTGCAGGTTGTGAAGGGGCACCGCTACTACCACTACTATTTGTGTTGGTTAACATGGGATACAATATATCATTACTAAACCTACTAAAGATCTCCTCGGCAGTCATATCTTGCTTGGCTTCTACATTCTCAGGTTTTCATACTGTCTTCAGTGCATCATCTCATTTACTTACACCAGCGGCTAGCACATCAAGCTTTTCAAGTTTTGCGTTTCGGTTTCATTTTAACATCAGAATGTCTCAATTTTGTGGCAAAGTGCACATCTGAACATTTTGACGAAGGAGTTTTTGCCATACCACTGGCGAAAACACTTCACTAAGTACCACCTCGTGTTTCATTGATATGCAGGATGGATTCATTTTGAAACACTGATTATAACAACATTAAGTAGAACTGATTTAGAACTGTTCTACACAGTTTATTGAATATCGTCTTGCCTTTGTATTGTGAAACCTTTATTTCAACAATACACAAGCCGATATTTGGAAAGTCCCAGTTGATAAATCATTGCTTTGTTTGTTTAAATATTATGGTCAGCCTTCCTTTTGTGGGAGAAAAAAAACTTGGTGCAGTGGTTATTTCTTCTTGCAAGGAATGGTCAGTAATTGCTATACAAAAATCTTTTATAGATAGCGAGATGGAATATAATTACTATCTTAACGCAACACTAATATCATTTATGAACAAAATGAAAAAAATTTCAAGCCTTGGACACTACTACTATCTCTAGTAGACAGTTCAAAAGCTGGCCTAGAGTAGAATCAGCATTCCTTTTATAATTATGCTTTTGCCGCTACCACGTACAGAACAGTCGTTGAGTTATATCATCTAGGAACAAAGTGAAATTTTTTAGCCTTGGGCAGTTCACAAGCTGGGCTAGAACAGAAACTAGCAATCCTTTTATAATTATCCACAATCCTTTTATAATTATCCTTGTTTCTGCTACCACGTGCAGACAAGACACTCAAGTAAGTTGTAGCATGATATATGAACTGATCAGGAATGATGGTTTTCTTGTGCAGTTCCGCTGTCCATCTATGCTTTCACCCTACCGCTGCCATATATCGGTGTGGCATCATCTCTGCCACCAGGTTTTGTTGCGGTGCAGCCGTACTCACTGCCGGCTTACTACTATACAACCTACCACAGGCACAACATTATGGAAATTCTTTCCACGGCAAGAATGACTAGTTAGCATTCATTTCTTCATTGGTTATCACCCTTCACTCCAAGATGGTGCGTCATCTGCGCTTGAAAGGTAGAACAGAAGTTCTCCTGAGGGCCACTTGACTGTTGTATGTTGTATGATACATATCATATATATACACCCACCAATAAAGGCGAGGAAATAGCATATGGATATATTGGGAATAAAGATTGAGAGGAGGAATAAGTACCTGGCCGTCAGACATTGTTGTTACTGAGTGAAGCTCGGAGAAGAGCATGCACAGTGGTGAGACGGGAAGAGAACCAGGGAGAAGAGTAGGAGCATCATCACCACAGGGACGAAGAGAAGGAACAGTGGTGGTGGCGAAATCGGTGGGAGCAACAATGGCAGGCACAGGAGGATCACTGTCGCCGCCAGCAACATCATCAGTACTCCCTTGCTCATCGTCGCTAGCTACCGCCCTGCGCTGAGATGGAACTTGTGCCTCCTCCAATGGCTGCCCGGCTCCAGTCTTTTGCTAGGCTTTCATGTTTGTTGTGAAGAATTTGTTGTACATGTGTGAGAAAAATGTTGTACCCAATGGAGGCACTGGTACGCTATATATGGCCATCTTAAAGCAGCAGGTCAGATGGGGTGTTTTGGCTTGTGGTATCCGTGTGACTGGGCATGTTTGATCCTTTCCTGCTTCCAGTTCCAGTACAAAGACTGCACATCCTTTCCTGCCTCCAGTTCCAGTACAAAGACTGCACTGACTGATTGGGGACCCGGGACCGTTTCTTTCTGGGACGTCGAGGAATCCCTTGGTGCCCCGGGGTGGGGGAAGAGCGAGATGGCGGCAGGGCTTTATGCCTACCCGCTGCTTACGGATTTGCAAAAGTAAAATCCGCAAATTCGATTTTGTCTTTCCCTTCCATCCGGCTCACAGTTGAAGTGATGGCTGTTCTTTCTACATAATGCTTTAGAGTACTACCAGAGTGAGTGTGTTGAATTAAGCCTGTCCGTCAAAACCAATTTTCCTTTCTACTGATGGATTTGCAAAACCAGCTGTAGTCTGGATCAATCTGCGCCTGAGCCTCAGAGGAGGGAAAGAGTGAGTGGGGTTTGGTCGGCTGGGGCCTGGGGGCTTTGAGGACGTGCAGCCCGATTCTCCGGCACCACACATGGTTTGAGACGGCAGGCCCCTCCTGTCAACTACTGAAGTACTGAACTGCCAGAGAAAGAACTCTGGTTATTTTCCAGGTAAACCATCCATGATACGAGTATGTGCGCAATTATCTGGCGGCAAATGTTCTTGGCCGGGAATTTTGCAGGCAGGGCCACGGCACGTACTGCTGCTAGTCCAGTCGGCTGTACTCACAGCCTCGAAAACAATCCGTATCACATGTGATTAGCATGGTGTCTGGACTCTGGAACTGGAAGTACCCCCAACGTCATGTGCAGCGATTCTGGTATAGTTGTACTGCGTGTGCTGTCGGCACGACCAGCTAAGCACCTAAAAATCGTACTGAAATTCTGGATATCATGAGGAACGGAACTCATATGTTCACGTGGACCATCTGTGCTATATCCAACAGTGTTTCACGCACCGTCCCGGCCTGTCCTGCAGAGAGCGCCTGCCTACGAGCTCACGCAGCGGTAGGTCCGTACCGTACGAGGTAGGACGCTTGCGGCCACTGGCCAGCCAAAGTTCGGCGAACCGGCCGGCCGGCGTCGTGACGGGGATCCTGTCCTTGTCAGTCGGTGCCTTGGCGATCGACGCGCGCGGCACCGGCACGGCAGGGCAGGGGGGCCAGCCGCCACCGCCCCCCCACCGGGACGCGGCTGCTGTGCTCGCTATCAAGCCGACAAGCCTGCGAGGGCTGCGCCGTACCTGCCGAAAAAAAAACAAAAGCCCATACGAGGCGGAAATCATGCGTCGCCCCACCGCCCCTCGCGGGTTGGCCCAAGCTTTCCGCAGCCCAAGACAACGACCCGCCCAAGATGACGACGCCGCCACCGCCGACGCCGAGTTCGATGGAACCCTAGTGCCGCGCGAGCTCATCGGGCGAAGCCCTCGCGCCACCCCCCTTCCACCCAAACCTCCCCTGGGCGTAGAATGTCCGGCCGGCCGGGGAGGTAGGAAAGGCCCGGCGGTGGGAATGGTCGCCGGGCCTTAGCATGCGGTTGGCGGCGTAGGGGCGGTTGGGGCGGGGAACCTCGCCGGAGTCGGAGGAGAAGCCAGCGGAGGAGAACGGGGCTCGATGGCGGCAGCGGCGAAGCAGGGGCGAGAGAGGGGAAGAAGGGGGCCGCCGCGGGTGCGCTAGGGCTCGCCCCAGTGTCCGGCGAGCCCTAGTTCCCACGGCGGGCGGCGGGTCGCGCCGGCGCAGCCGCGCGAGGAAGAAGAAGGCCGAGGCCACGTAGAGGTGGTCAGAGCAGCGTCTCTCATCTTTGGTGGTCGATCTTGTAGTATGTGTGTGCGTACACATGGACGGATCTATATATCTGCTTGCGTGTCATCTTCTATGTGTGTGCTTACACACAGTCACACACACACGCGTGTATCTCTAGTGCAAGGCTGATCCGTGCCAACTTTCAAGCTAGGATCGATCGATCATGATTATAAACGTTCCTTGAGATCAACGACCACTAGCTAAGATACGATTTGTACACGCACGCGCATGCATGAGTGGGTGAAGGGCAAGACTTGCACTACATCGAGCCCAGCTGGTCTCCGCTTATATTTGGTTGCTGTTGGACAAAAGCAATATTATTCCGTCTTTACCTTAAAAGAGACACGGAGATATGAAGTAGCGAGGAGTGTGCTTCGTCCGTTTCCTCCGGGTATGGTGCGGGCCGGTGTCCGGTTTTTGCAAACCAGTGAGGCTGACATTCGTTACCCACACCCTAGCTAGCTATAATCATGTCCTTGACCCTGCGAATTTCTATGATTCATTCAATCTTGCATAAGACATGTGTCCGTAGCTTATTAGTCCTATATAGCTAGCTAGATCGTGCATGTGTTAATCTCATATATAGGAAACTCTTAACCCGGCCATGCACCTGAAATATAGTTATGTTCAGTACCTTTTATTATATATCCACGGAGAAAAGAAATGATTTACAGTGAGGGCATTGGGCCACACTTGAAATCAGACAAAAGAGACACTTCCTTTCATTTAGGGTCCATGGACACCTATAATAAATAGATCGATATTTCCTTGCCAAGAACAAGAAATGCCTGAACGTACATTCGATTGACTAATGCTGATTGAAAGTTAAGACTAGATCAATTATAATTTGTTTTCTAAAAAAAATCACCCTCCTCTGTCAATATGCAAAATGACATATAGTAGCTAGCTTCTACAACTGATCTAAACATCTAAATAACATATGGCATTATGAAATATAATATAAAATTATTCACTAAATTTGCATGTAAGTTGCTCACCCCGTTATCATGATACAATCTAAGTTACCTTCTTAAATTTGCATCTAAATTACCCCACCTTTGCCATTATTATAAAACTAATACATCTATGTATGATTATCAACTTATAATTAAAATATTTAAATACTCATGAATTATGCCTATATATATGTTTCTACACACTCCGATCCTATCACTATATATTAATATACAAAATACTAATTGAAGTTAAACATATAATTTCCACCATGCAAATCAACGTACACAGGCATGCACGTAACGTAATATATTACATATTTCTAGGTTTCCAATCATGAAAAATGTTACCTTAATGTCTCCTTTTAAATTATATTAGTGCCCATCACAATAAGAGTTTTTTAATATAAGTACAAAAGAAGTTTTTTTAATAAAAGGTACAATAAACATAAGAGTTTCAACTTAATGTGTAGATAAAAATTTCACAACAGTTAAGAAGATTAAAAAAAAAGTTTAAATCTACGCATTATGTACAAAAAAAAAAAATGAGTAATTGATAATTTATAACAAAAAGAGGGATAGAGATTACAAAGTGTGTGCAAGACATTAAATGTGAAAAAAAAAACTTTATTGAAGACAGTAGCTGATCATAAAGTATATTTTAATTTGCGTAAATGATAAGGATCAAATTTGTAAATACAGCTGGCCTGCTTTGGAAGAATGGATCACATTCATGACACACTATTTTCCTCTATCAATGCTCTGATGCGCTCCCACGGCTCCACAAGGCAAGCTGGCAAGGTCTCACTTTAGGATCAATGCAAAGACCTACAACAAGGCGGAAGTCATGAATTACAGTATAGAAGAAGATCGACTGATACAACTGCATAAATGAATATGTGGCTTCATCAGAGATTGCATGCATGCCCTAGCGCGCTAGGTAATAAGTCTCATCATGCATGATATAGCTTGGAGGATAACCTGCTTTTGTGAGCTTCGCCTGTGGGTTACCGATGACGATCAGCTGGGAAGAAAGCAAGGGCGAAGAGAAGCAGCAGCATGAGCAACGGGATCCAGACGAAGAGCGCCGGCGGAGAAGGCGGCAGCGCTGGCAGAACGAGAGGGAACCAGAGGAGGATGACGACCAGCGCAAGCAGCAGCAGCACCGCCGCCGTGTCCATCTCAAGCTGATGAGCTAGTGGCGCTGTGTGACCGGCCTCCGGCCACTCTCAGCAGGAAGCTATATATATAAATATATAGTGTAGTTCAGTCCAGTGTATCATGTGGAAAAAAGCCAAGATTTCTTGCGACGACTCCGTATGCAGTATATACAGCTAGGCGGCCACCCCACCACGACGAGTTGATTGGACGGCATTTTAACTGGAATTAGCCGTACGTACTCAATCGTATATGAAAATTAGGACACATCTGAAGATCTGATGGACTCATCGATTATTTCTCCCAGGTAATGGCTAGCACACACACATGCATGCACAGTTTGATTTGCACGCTCTTTGTTGGCTTTGCATTTTCGCAGAATCTTTTGCATTGCAGGCAGAGCAACGCAAGCATACAATGGGAGGCAAACAGAACTCAGCAGGGAGACCATGTTCAAACTTCAAAGTCCAAACCTTGAACGAAGTGCAAGTGCAAGCGTTGCTAAAATTAACTTCTACTCCCTCCGTTCCAAATTGTAGTTCACTTTGGCTTTTCTTGATAAATTGTAGTTATACACTATGTCTAGATACATGGTAAAAGAAATGGATCTAGAAAAGCTAAAGTGAACTATAATTTGAAACGGAGGGAGTAAATTGCATTGTCGTGTTGTATAGATCGATCACACAGCAGTTTACTTAGCTTGGTGGTTAGTGATCTATCGACTAAACCTCTGAATTATGACGAAAAGTGGGAGAGATCGAAGGGCAGCCTATATACCCAAAAAGCTTAACGTTTAGGACAAGGTTTGAGTCAAATATTGGGAATATAAATCATTAATAACTTTTACGTTGTTGAGTTTATAAATATGAAACCTATATGAATAGATTTGTCTTAAAAAATATTTTTATAAAAGTATACATACATCACTTCGATAAATATTTTTATAATAACAAGAGGTCAAAGTGTGTTTTAGAGACCGTGTCCATGTCCTAAACGTCAACCTTTTTTGGGTACGGAGGGAGTATTATTCATAAAAATAAGAAACATTCGGCCATCTATTGTATAGTAGATTTTAATATATAATCTCCTAACTAATTAAAATTCCCACATATACCATTGTAAACAATTTAGAGTAATGACCTAAATTTGCATCTAGATTACCTAGATTTGTTTGTCAAGTAACAGCACACATTAAATCTACATGATCGCATCTAATAAATTAGCTATTGACACTATAAAAAAAGGATCAATGAGGTTTGGAAATCATATAAACCTGTTGATCACTAAATCCTATCATAATAAGATAAACCATTATAAAGTATCATTTAGACCCATAAAAAGTACAGCAAAGATAAGCAGCAACCTGTGGAGGTGGGGCCTCTAAATTTATCTACAAACTTTTACCTCTCTTGGAAAATTATTCGCCATCCAGAAGCCCATCCTAATCGAATCAATAATTAAGCATCTATATATAGGACCAAAGTTTAACTGCACCATATTTGCTACTTATCACACTGGTCACTTGGACATGTATATGAATATATAAAAAAAATACTCTCTTTTCACTATGTATTAGATACAATGTATACCTAAATATGATAAAAATACAAACTAATTATCCTAGAGATAAGTTAGTTGGGTTCATTATGTTGGAATCTGCCTATCCACGTTCAAGTCCTTGAATTTGGCATGGTGTTCGCATTTTCTTAAATTTATTCCAGAAATTAAGGGCTCTATGCATTAAGTGGTAGGCAACGTCCTCGTCGATAGCGAGGCGTCTGGTGGTGATTTCATGAATTTCAAAATCTGTCAGCTCAGTCTTTTAGAGGTGCTCACAGGGGTGAAGTTTACCTATGTATACGTTTGTATGGGTGAATGTACATGTGTATGTGGCCGTATGCGTTGTATTGTGTAATTTTAAAAATATATAATAAAATTTATGTATATGTAAAAAGACAAAACAACTTACTATATGAAACGAAAATAATTTCTTTTTTTTTTTTGCAAAACTAAAATAAAGTACTGTTTAACTTCTATAATGGATCCAGTTGCCACACTTGTACGTACTATCGGATACTTGAGCCAAAAGTGTAGTGGCCGCATCATATCATGCGGGCATGCGTGGAGTTTTACCAATAACTTATATGCCTACTTGGTTTGGATTTGTATCCAGATTCATGTAACCTGATGCATGCAGCATGTCATTAGCTAGGTAGTCTCGAGTAGTGCCAGCTGATTAAACACTAAAGATGGATAGGAGGAGGTACAAGTTGGGTTAAAGGCATCGATCCATGTAGCATAAAGCAACAGAGAAATGCTGGGAAATCTGTGTCCTCTTGCCAAGCACTAGTAGTTTATAGTTTAACCCCAGGGCCGGGTGCAATGTACCTGTGCTAGTTGCATGCAAAATAAGGTTAAGGCGCCACTCTAAACTACTCCTGTCGCATCTAGCTACAATACGCATAATTTTTCTCTGGCAGTTTAGCATCCCTTGGTTTTGGTTCGGCAATCTAATAAGCAATCTAGGATGAATTTTTTTTTTCGAAAGCGTATCATTGGCACGTATTCTATTAAGGGAATCTAGGATGAAATCATCATCTCCCTTTTTATTTTGTTTTCTTTGATAAACAAAAACAAAATGGGCCGTGGAGGAGAGCCAGAGCTGGCCCATGCATGCATCTAGTCTGGCCGAGCGAACTTTGTACAGCCCATCTAGCGGCCATCTTGTCGGATCAGCTAGCCCGGAGTCAAATTAAGGAAAAAGTCTACTTTTGGTCCCCTCAACTTTTGCGAAAGTCTGATTTTGGTCCCCTCAACTCCAAAAACCGGACAAAAATAGGTCCCTCAACTTTTCAAACCGTGCAGATTTCGTTTTCCCTTTTCTTATTTATTTTTCGGCTGAATCTTTCAAAAATCATAGTAAATCCACGAAAAATTCATAAAATAGAAAATTAAATTTTGTTGGACTCCACATGAGTAGAGCTACGCAATGAATATATAATATGATATACTTTAGTATAAAGTTTTTGCTAGAAGGTTTTTTGCTTTTTCTTTTTTATTTATTTCAGCTCAATCTTTAAAAAATTTTAGTAAACTATAAAAATCATAAAATTGAAAAACCAATTTTGCTAGACTCCACATGAGCATATTTACACAATAAAGATATATAGGTGTACTATTTAATTTATTGGTCGGGATCCATCGATCGGGTTCACGGGCTCGTGTACGCGTGCGTGCCAGACAAAGCCAAAGAAACAAACCTAGCTAACCTAACCCGGCTAAAGAGCCACAAAGAACTACGTCATCGTTTATTGCGCGCCTCATGTGGAGTCCAACAAAATTGAATTTTTTATTTTATAATTTTTCCTGTAATTTACTAAGATTTTTTAAAGATTGAGCTGAAATAAATAAAAAAGAAAAAGGCAAAACCTTCTAGCAAAAACTTTGTACTAAAGTATACCATATTATATATTCATTGCATAGCTCTACTCATGTGGAGTCCAACAAAATTGGATTTTCTATTTTATGAATTTTCTGTGATTTACTATGATTTTTGAAAGATTCAAATTAAATAAATAAGAAAAAAAGAGAAAAATGAAACCAAAGTCACTGTAGCAAAACCGGAGTTACTGTAGCGAAACCAAAGATCCAAACCCGCCGAGGGACGAAATCTGCACGGTTTGAAAAGTTGAGGGACCCGCTTTTGTCCGGTTTTTGGAGTTGAGGGACCAAAATCGACTTTCGCAAAAGTTGAGGGACCAAAAGTAGACTTTTTTTCTCAAATTAATGATCCTCTAGATTCTCTCGTGGAAGCTGATTCCCTGCGAGGAATGATTCTGATCGACGAGATTGATTCACTTCGGAAGAAACCGCCTTTTTAGCTCCTAGCACATTTCAAAAATCACTTCGTGAGAATCAACAAAGAATAATTTCATTTTGTAGAAAAACAAGACCCTAATTCTATGAATTGGTTCTCGAGAGAAAAAAAAAACTAGTTTTTTTTTTTTCTGAATTCACCCCACTTGTCGCGTTACTATATACATCAAGTTTATCCTAAAGAATTGCAAAGAAACATTTCCAGCTAAAAGAAAACAAACAGGTTTCTATGTGCACGGCGAGACCCATTAGTTGGAATAAGATTTGAAGAGACAAGCAAGTTGAAAGATATACGACTATTCGTAGCTAGTTTTGCAGCGGGAATCTTCGGCGCCGACCAGGTCGGCGCCGATTCGTGCGACCACGCCGTGGTGGGCCGGCCCACCTAGGCCCAACGCGGTCTTCGCCGCCGCGCCTCCTTCCCCAGCGTCGGTGGGTGACGACGATGAAGATGACAATGTCGCCGCCTCCCCTCGCCCCACCGCCCCCACCGCCGCGGCTTCGCCGGCGCCTCCCCCACGGCCACCGCCTCCACCCCAGCCCTCCTCCCCCCCAGCTATAGATTGCTCCGGCCGGGCCGGGGAGGTAGGTAGGGTCGGCGGTCGGCATGGTCGTCGGGCGGCTTAGGTGAGGTTGGTCGTGGTCAGGGCGGTTGGGCCAGGTAGGGGCGGGGTGCCATGGCCAGAGATTGGAGCTCGGAGCTAGGGTTAGGGTTCGTCGGAGGAGAAGGAGTGGCTGCGGAGTGCGGGAAGACTTTCTACCAAAGTCTGGTCGCCTAGCCATAGATCATCCCAAAACGAAGTGTTACTCCCATTGCTAATGTCAACTCTAGTTATCTTCCTATAGGCTGGCAATAGATCTGTCAGAGCCTCCCAATGGGTGCCTGCCATGTCACCTCGCAGCGAGCTGAGATCAAGTTGCGACCTTGCCCAAGATGCCCATGTTGAATCTTCTGATGTATATAGTCTGTCAATTAATTTCAGTAGCAAGCAGTCATTCTGTGTGTCAATTATTTTAATATCCAAAACCCCAACTTCCTTGGAGCCCATCGAGCACTGAGTTAATGAGGACCACCCTGTCGTCTGTGCTAAGAAGAGTTGCCTTCCATCCCGCAAGGTATTTATCCGCTCTTGCAATTAGAGGGGCAAAAGCATTTAGTCTTAGCTTCACATTGGACAGGGGAGCCTGAGGTACACCTAAGGAAATTTCCCTTCCTTACACTGAAGGGTTTGAAGCATTAACTGAAACATGCCCCCGTCCACATGCATAGGCATGACTGTACTTTTACTGAAATTGATTGTAAGCCATGTGGCGGTAGAGAAGAGGTCCAAACTCGCTTCGGGGGTTGCAAAGTGTCGATTGCTCCCGGATTAAAATGATCGTGTCATCTGTGTATTGCAACACGGGGCAGGCACCATCAGCTAAGGGGTGGCGGATTCCACCATCTTTCTTAATTAATTAGCTTTTGTAGGAGATCAGCCACAATTAGAAACAAGTAAGGAGACAGAGCATCTCCCTGTCAGAGTCCTCTTTTGCAAGGTATCCAGGGGCTAGGCACTCCATTTACCATGATGGCAGACTTGGAACTTGTCAACAACTGTTTCATCCATCTCCTCCATAGATCAGGGAAACCTCGGCCCTCGAGCACCATATCTAAACTCCCCCAATTCACCGAGTCGAATGCTTTGGCAAAGTCTAATTTGATCACCAGCGCCGGCGCCGTCCTTTTGTAGCAGCACTGTACCAAATTCCGTGGCATAAACAAAATTTTCAGAGATGGATTGACCACGGATGAACCCTGTTTGATCCACACCAATCAACTTAAGAATTTGTTGTTGCAATCTGGTTGTAAGCATTTTGGTCAACACCTTTACTTGGACAGTTTTGGAGGGACACCGGGTGGAAAGCACCAGGGGAGAGAGCCGACACGCTTTTGGGGATGAGCACGATCACGCCAAGTTTATTCTCGCTCACCGATGATCATCAGGTCGCTCTTCAATTTCCCATCTCTTGATATGAACTCTTCATATACATTTAGCTTAATATGTTCCAAGGTGCAGTAACAAGTAGTAGAGAGTACTGAAATTTTGTGACGATGAACAATGTTGTTCATTCGCAGTGCTAGCCACTTCAAACTCACCTATAAATCCAGCCGATCGAGTTTAATCTATACATTAAATTTAATTCTACAACCTCTAGAACGACCCATGCAAGACAAGAGAAAAAATTACAATGGCATTCTATTTTGGTCATTGTAAAGTTGCTCATTATTAGATTCTCTAAAACCCAAATTACATTTGCCAAAAAAAATTCATAATGACAACTAGTCTTAAATAATACTTGCCTTAAGCGCTATTTCTCCTTTGAGATTTGTTGTCGCAACTACTTGTCAATTGCTTGTTGTTTCCACAGCCTAATTCTCAACCGACTCCATGTGGTCATATTGGTAATGTGATCAACGTGGCTAATTTCATGCTCCTTCAACCTCTCATTGACAAGCCTTCAATATCTAAACTCATGATTTCCCAACGAACTCTTGCATTTGTCACAATTAAAAATCTTACAATGATATGTCCAAGTGTTTGGACTTTGGAATAAGAGATTTTTAGATGTATGGCCCTGGAAAAAAAGCCTCTTCCTTGTATGGCCTTTTTTTATTTGAACTTAGATGTATGGCCCTGAAAACGAAATTTCATTGCCTCTATGGCCTTCCATTAGCATAGAATTGTACATCTTGATGAGTTCTACAACTTCACTCAATATTTAACTAGCAGAGGTAACTACTCCAAATTGTTTTAAAAAAAATAATATATATGCACTCTTGCATAAGAGCCAGCGTATTTTATTTAAGAAACGCCATGTTGGATCAATCATGGCATCATGGGCGGATTGCATGTAAAGCACCAGCATTGCCCGCCGAAACAGCCGCCGTAAAGATTATCGGGGTTTTCAAAGTCGAGGCATTCCTCATAGCACTCGTTGCTGATAAGGCACCATCCATAGTAGTCGCCGCTCAGGTGACAGCAATCACTCGGCAAGCATGGAGGGCCTGAACATTCTAGGAAATGCAAGAATGTGGTTAATGAGCTGAGAGAATAATAAAAGAAAATATATTAAGTTGTAAGCATCAGCAAATTCAGTGCCAACACTTAAGGAGCTAACGAGAGATATGGATAATGAATTAACTTATATTTTCTACGTACAGTTAAGTTGATACATATGCGCATACATACCAACAGAAGCCACCATGAAAATTAGGAGCATCGCTAAGGAGATCTTCTTTACTGAAGGCGCCATTGGTTGTTTTTATTATGGAAGTTTTTGTACGTTGAAGAAATAGATGAGGGAGCAGGTTTGTGGACAATCGACAATATATATATTGATCACATGCCTAGTGTGTTCCACCGTAGAAGCATTAATATACGGGATTCTTGGATACTATATCCCCTAGTGTTTTCCAATAGAAGCACAAGAGTCCAGAAACGTGTTTTCCAATAGAAGCACAAGAGTGTCCAAACCTGCTGTGCTGATGCATGACGTCCCTGAATCACATTATCGTCAGCACTTGATGATCAGCACAGCAGGTCTCCATCACGGACCGGCCGCCATCCGATCTGATCCAACCTTGGACGGCTCCACAGCGCATGATGCAGCCGAACCAGCACATATTCAGGTACTAACCTACCCGCCGTGAACGCCTCGTACACGCTTGACGCTCCTGCATGAGCTGTGGTCGGCGGCGCAGCAAGCCGCAGTTGGCGGTGGCGCGATCGAGTCAGCTGGTACCCCGTGCTGGAACCGGGCGATATGATGCTCCCGATTTAGAATTCGACGTCGCCGGCCGGCGAGCTCACGGATGGATAACTCGACGTTGATGGCCATGCACAACATGCATCCAAACGAACACAAAGATACATTTTTTTGAGAATCGAAAACAAAGATTCGTGGCAACAGTTTGGCTCACAGTGAGACATAGGCTCATTCTTTATCTCAAGGCCCAACCCAACCCAATCGTAGTCAAGCTAAAATGAGCCGTATTTAGGGAAACAAGCCTGTGATCCCGGGCCTTGCCGGCCCAGTCTAGAAAAGCATCTGCCGACGCCGAATGCCACCGCAGGGTGACAATTCCACAGACACAACCCACAGAGGTCTGCATGGGAGTGGGAGCTGACGAGTCACAAAAAAAAAGTAGTGGGAGCTGATGAGGAGATGCTACGAAAAGTCTCGAGGGGTTGACAAGATATCAAACCTAGGATCCTACTGCTCTGATTCCCAAATCGATAAAAAAGTGAAGCCCCTGCAATTATTGGTGCTATTCAACCTGAACAAATCTAAAAATATAGTACAGTTTTCAATCTGAATGCAACCATACATTCTGTTCTTTCTTTGTTTTTAGAAAAAAATCGAGCTTGTGATTTGTATGAAGACACCGAAGGAGAGAAAGAGGCAGAGAAAGAGGCATGGAGATACTGAGATCCAAAATTTTATGATTCGGTTGGTTTCATCATTTGACGGTTTGAATGCAGGCAGAGTTTGAACAAATCTTGCTCAAACTCGACGACACGCAGTGCAGGCAGTATCCACATCAATCAACAAATGCATTAGACTTTTTAGCCAAGCTACGCTAGAAACGATGCTATGCTATTGTTTTTCGTACAAAGAAGACTAGAAGAGGAAGTGCACGGTCATCAAGATCAAGCCAGATCAGGTCTTTTGACTACTAGCCGTGCGTGGACGCCGACGCCGGCAACGAGATGAACGGATCAGACTGCACGAGTCCGTCGAGGAAATCAGAGAGCCGGCGCTCGCGCCTCCTGTCGGCGGGACCAGCGCCCTCGAGGGCGCGCAGCAGCGCCTCCGCCTTGGCCTTCCCGCGTGGACTAGCGTTGCTGTCCTCCCCTGACGGTCTCCTCGGCGCCACCGACCGCGACAACCTCAGCAGCGGCCGCCTCTCCACCAGCCACGACGAGGTTGAGCAGCGCGGCGGCGGCGTTCTCCCTCGCCCTGGGGACGGCGTTGACGGCTTCGTCTTGAGGTGCAACGACGACGGCCGGTTCAATTAATGGCCGCAAAGCCAGCATCGTCATTTTCAGGAACAAGGTATCTTCTCTCTTCTCCATATGGAACTCTCTGGCGAGCTGAGAATAATGGAGTCCAAGATGAAGCGGCGTTCCTCATTATGGTGTGCGGCCAGCATGGTGGCCTGGCACGGTGCTCGCCCGACGCCGCTATGGCTGCCAGCTCGAGATGCATGGCGCTCGTCCAACACGGAGCGCGCGGTCGTCATGGCGCGGCGCATCAATCGTTGCGGCAACCGACACGATCGAGATCTTGGAGCGGCGCGACTAGGGAGCTAGTTGGAGGGTCGTGAGCGGCGGCCTCCATTGTGGGATGCGAGCACAAGAGCAGGTGCGTTGAGGGCAGAGCAGTCTCTAGCTAGCTGGTAGATCAAGTCATGTGTGTGAGCCAGAGTCGTGCGTGGCTCACGGTATGGCCAGGTGCATGCTGTGTTCGCCATAGAGTACGTTCATGGCGGGCACGTCGTTGGAAAATTGCGCGTCGCGCACCTAGCTAGGCGGTCTGGCGTCAGTTTCGGTCGCTCAGCGATCCCGTACTGATCAAATAGAGGAAATGAAAACAGAAATTGCTGCGACGCACGTTTGGGCAGCACTAAAACACTTCCACTTTCTCGCGTGCGTGTGTATCAACGTTCTCGCCTCGCCGACGGCGTCGTGTTCAGGCCGGGTCATCGCGCGCCCGGTTTCAAAAGCCCGATGCAACCATACGTACTCTGCGGGCTTGGCCTCCGGCAGCGCCACCATGGCCACAAAAGTTTCAATATGCATGCGGCTTCCTTCTGATGACAGAAAAGTTGCAAAATATATATTCCTAATGGCAAGCAGTATCATGGTATTGGGATAGCTGTTGTGTGTTGGGCCATTTGGAAAAAAAAAGAAAGAAATGATGTGTGTTTTGAAGGGAAAAGGCTGCATACTCCGCTCGAGATCATCAGCCATGCTTGTGCACTAATAAAGTTCTGGACAGGTTTACTGAAAGAGTAAGACATAGAAGCTTGGATTCAGGGCGTCGAAGCAACGCTCCAGTACTCCATCAACCTGCTGTACCAAGACCCCCGTACTCAAGCCCTGATGCTGGCGATGGTGGAGTGAATGCTGATGATGGGGATCAGGAATAGTTGATGTGTCTATCCCTTCATCTTTTGTAACAAGATAGATGTCCTATCTTTCTAGGAGTTGCATAAGTTGGGAGTTTGGGGGTTAACGTGCCCCCCCCGTTGTGGCTGGTCTGAATCTTGTCTTTGTTTTGCTGTCTGAACGGTCTTAAACTTTGTTGTATTTCCGTTCTTGTTAATGGAAATGGGGAAGCCTCTTGTTCGAAATTTTAGCCCCACTCGTGTGTTTGACAAACTCTGCTTTTTCTTATTAATATAATGTCGGAATGCCGGATCTTTCAAAAAAATGGTTGTCCTACGGCAGCCTTTTGCCAAGACAGACTCGTTGTTTGTGTCGATCGATCGCCTGGGATCTGGATGCAATGAACCGCGCGCGTGCAGTGCAGTGGTTCCAGACAGAGATGAGCTAGTAATAATAAAGCCACCAAACAAGTGGTAGTCTTTGTCCACTAGATTAAATACAAAAGTAGCATACATATTTCACTCGATATTTAACTAAAGCAATATATATGTAGTAGGGGTGCAAATTAGAGACGATTAGAGGTGCCCCTCCGAATCTCTTTAGTTAAATTATTTGTATTGGTTCTCTAAGTTTTTGAAAAAATAGTACAAATAATTTAGGGAGTTGCTATATTTCTTTTATAAGAAAAATAACCAACATTTCTTGCAACGTGGTAGACCCTTGGATCATCATCCAAGGGTGGATCCGTCATCAACACTTAGCTAACATAATTTTACCACAGCAGACAAGCGACAATTAATATTTTTTTCTATAGAAAAACAATGACAAAAGAGGGTGGTGTCCTAACACAAAGGACAAAATACAGATTTGAACAATTTACCACAGCAAATAAGAGACAATAAACAATTTTTTCTATGGAAAAACAAGGACACCGGCATATACGATGGTTGTAGGCTGTAGCTGCGTCGGCGTCTCCTCCGAGCCGGACGGTGAGACGAGGACGTGGCTGTCGCGTCGAGCAGTGCGAGGGGCACCGGGTGTAGGCGCGGTGGTCGCAAGATTGGGTTCCAAGATTTATTTCAAATGATGTATAGGAAAGGTGAATAATTTATCTAAAGAGGGTCAGAGGGGCACTTAAATGTTACCGCTTTGCACCCTTAATATGCGCTCTTACATAAGAGCCAGAGTACTTTATTCAATAAAACGCCATGTTGGATCAATCATGGCATCGCTTGCGGGCATGTAAAGCACCAGCATTGCCCGTGGTGACAACTGCCGTCATAATTGTTGGGGTTTTCATATAGGAGGCATTGCTGGTAGCAACCATCGTCGATAAGGCACAATCCAACGTATAGGCCGCTCAGGTGACAGCAATCACTCGGCGTGCATGGAGGCGATGAACATTCTAGCAAATGCAAGAATGTGGTTAATTAACCGAGAGAATAATCAAAACAATATATATTAAGTTGCAAGCATCAGACATTTCAGTGCCAACACTTACGGAGCTAATATGGACAATGATTGGATTAACTTATATTTTCTACGTACAGTTAAGTTCATACATACCAATAGCAGCCACCATGAAGATTAGGAGCATCGCTAAGGAGATCTTCTTTACTGAAGGTGCCATTGGTTGTTTTTTATTCTGGAAGTTTTTGTGCGTTGACGAAAAATGGATGAGGGAGCAGGTTTGTGGACAATCGAGTGAGAAGAAGTGCGACAATATATATTGACCACATGCCTAGTGTGTTCCACCGCAGAAGCATTAATATACGGGATTTTTGGAAACTATCCACAGCCAAAAGCATCATGCATGACGTCCCTGAACAAAAAGTTTCGTGCATGACGTCGCTGAATCACATTATCGTCAGCAGGTCCTCCATTGGATGTGGCACCACAAGTTGCACCGGAACTAATGGAAAACATGCATTCTCTGGACTCGTTATGCTGGCCCGGATGCCATCGATCCGATCTGATCCAACCTTGGATGGCTCCACATCGCATGATCCAGCTGCCTCCCGATCGATCGATCTCTCAGCGCGGAGCATCCAGCCGAACCAGCACATATTCAGGTACTAACCTACCTTGTCTCCGCTGAAACAATATGTAGCTTGTTGTATGTGTGTGTTTTAGTTTTTGATCATCCCCGGCCGGTCTGGTCACTGGTCGATCAGGGATCGCCGGGGACACCGCTGCAGCTGTACTGCCGCCGTGAACGCCTCGTACACGCTCCTGCATGAGCTCGGCCAGAGCCAGCGTGGTCGGCGGCGCAGCACAGCTGACGTAGCACTCGAAGGCCTAAGCCGCAGTCGGCAGTGGCGCGATCGAGTCAGCTAGTACGAGCCTGGCCCGCTGGTGCGCGCAGTACCCCGTGGGTGTTGGAACCGGGCGATATGATGCTCCCGATTTAGAACTCGACGTCGCCGGCCGGCGAGCTCACGGATGGATAACTTTTTTTTTTTTTTTTTGAGTGGATCACGTTCACGGATGGATAACTCGACCTTGGCCATGCACAACATGCTTACCACCTACGTTGCCCAGATACGGACACGAGTGTCAGATACGATACATATCGGATACGCGGATACACTATTCTCTAAAAAATAGTGACACGGGGATACACCTAAGATGTAATTTTTTTATATTCATAACTACACATGATTAATATAAAAATAACATAATAAAAGTAAAATGATATTTTAACAACTTATTAGTAAAACCACCAACACTTGTACGTAGGACAATTTGAGATTTTGAGTGCACGGGGCATATATTTGTACTAACAAAGAATAATGAGATAAAGATGTTATTACATAATATCGGAGTATATGATGACGATTAAACAAAACACTATATTGTGTACGCCACATTGAGAGAGTGAGCAGTCAGGGCACTTGTGCTAGTTCATGTTGCTTCTCGGTGGTCGGATGGGCCTATTTGCCCTTGTTGGGCCGTATCCAAACCAGCACCAACGTATCAGATACGAGTATCCAAGTCAGCACGTATCCACATTTTCTAGTACGGTCTGGATACGTATCCGAGGCGTATCCATGGCGTATCCGTATCCGCGGTGTATCGGATACGGGATACGGACCCCCTAGAAGTATCCGTGCATCATAGCTTACCACATCCAAGGCCCAACCCCACCATCCACGCCATATCTGATGAATCGCGAAGGAGCAAACGTGGAGGAGGAAGAAGAACCGATCCGTGGTCGCGACCTCCGTGAGTCGACGCCGTCGCCGGTGAAAAATAAAACTCCCCATGTAAACATGATGAATTTAGCGCCGCCGATTACGCCATCGAACTCATCGCCGCCACCTTCACCGCATTTGTCATGGGAGAACACAAATCCACCCGACATCCGGATAGATATCGTTGGAAAACTAAATCTCCCTAGCCCACCGCCATGGCTGTATAGAACCAAAGCGAGACAAAGACAGGGCTGGAGTACCTTATTCTCTATCAATGGTGATGTCTTCGTCTTGCCATCACCGTTGAGGAACGACATGCTCCAGTGCTCCATCGATGATCTTGACAACGCCTTTACGCCGTGGCCAACCTCTTCGATTGGATCTCCAGGAGAAACCCTAACTTGAAGAACTCAATCTACTAGGAAAAACTTATTGAAAACGATGGATCCCCACTCCCTTCAACCCCCGGCGTGAGGCCAGAGGAGAAGGGAGGGGGACCAGACGACAGGAGCCGGCGGCGGGGCATCGGCTTTCGTAACTTGCACCTTTTTAACAAGGCCATGCTAGGGAAACAAGGATGGAGACTTCTTACACGTCCTGACAGTCTTTGTGCCCGGGTCTTGAAAGGCCGTTACTTCCATGACTCGGGCTTCATGGACACTACAAGAAAGAAGCATGCCAGTCATACTTGGCGTGCGATCTTGGCTGGAAAGGAAGTGGTACAGCGGGGGGCGATCAAAAGAGTTGGCAATGGCACCTCAACAAACATTTGGCAAGATAGGTGGATACCTCTACATTTTGATGCTAGACCACTGACTCCTAGAGATGGACAGGAGGTGACCATGGTGTCTGACTTGATGACTGCCTCAGGACACTGGAATGAGGAGCTGATTCGGGAAATTTTCTTCCCGGTGGATGCAGCTGCAATACTCCGAATTCCACTCAGATCACAAGATGACTGCTGGGCTTGGGAGCCAGAAAAGCACGGCATGTACTCAGTAAAGACAGCTTATCAGAAGATCGAACAGGAACATCAGCAGGCTACCTTGCCAATGATGGGATGTTCGGGTGAGGAAGTTTGGAAGAAAATATGGAAGCTCAATGTTCCACCGAAGGTGCGGGTGTTTTGGTGGAGAGTGCTTCATGAGTTTTTGCCCGCAAAATCTGTGTTGCACCATCGACACATTGAGCCAACAACCTTCTGCGATGTTTGTGGAGCTGACAGTGAATCAATTCGTCACGTTCTGATTGAATGCACCATAGCAAAGCTGTTTTGGCGGGAGGTCAAACTCCTCATCGGATCAAAATTACCAGGAATGCACTCACAGACCTGGGCATCAGACATCTTACAACCAGCGTGCTGTACAGACCAAGAGAGGAGCATTTTCATCATTGGCATGTATTCGTTGTGGATGCAACGAAACAAACGGCGACATGGTGAAGACCAGCCACCTATAAAGATAGCAGTGCAATGGTCTATCGACATGGCCCATGATCTAATGGAAATCGTAAAACCAAAGGAGTATGTGGCCTTGGATGTTGCAAATCCAGCCTCGAGGCCTACTCTGATGGTCCATAAAACTAAACCTTGCTGGGAAGGACCACCTACAGGTTGGGTTAAGTGCAACGCAGATGGAGCCTTCTATGAGCATCAATGGCATGGTGCAACAGGTGCTGTCATACGTGATGAGTTTGGGAATTTTATAAGAGGAGGTGCCAAGTGGTATGACCATTGCCTGGATGTTTTATCTATGGAGGCGCTAGCGTGCCGGGATGGCTTGATTTTGGCACGGCAAGTTGGAGTCCAAAGAGTTTGGCTAGAATCGGATTGCCAAGAACTGCTGCGACTTTGGCAAGCTGGAGAACAACAAAGATCAAGCGTGATGTCAATTCTGATGGAGATTAGGGAGTTGAGTACTTTGTTTCAAGAGTTTAAATTTTCCTTTGCTTCTCGCTCTTGCAATAAGGTAGCACATATGTTAGCAAAACGGGTCACAGACGAAACTCGGATCGGGTGGTGGTCTATGGCCCCGGCTTGTGTTTCTGGTCTGTTGGCCTCAGATTGTAATCCCCCTCTATTTGATGAATGAAATTTCCATTATCGCAAAAAAAAAAAAAAAAAAAAAAAAAAAAAAAAAACCCAAGCGTAGTCAAGTTAACACTGAGTGATGATGAGGTGAGATAAAATGGGCCGTATTTTGGGAAACAAGCCTGTGATCCCGGGCCTTCCCGGCCCAGTCTAGAGTAGCATCTGCCGACGCCGATGCCACCGCAGCGTGACAATTCCACAGACACTGTATGGGAGTGGGAGCTGACGAGTGAAAAAAAAAGAGGGAGAATTGACTATTTGGCCTCCGAAAAACTTCATCTTGCTTTTTTGGCTCTTTTTTTCTTTGAACTTGTTTATTTGGCCTTCAAATGAAACTTTTTTCTCCTATGGCCTTCCGTCAGTTTTAGTAAGGTAACGGTGTTAAGTGGCAGCTAAAAAGTCCATTTTACCCTTGACTAGAAAAAAATATAAAAACAAAGTTTCATCTTTCTATGGTATATTTTGAGTGGATATATATACCTTTGAAGCGCATATATATTCAGTATAATATATATATTTCAAATGAAACTACCTACTGTGTTTCTGCATTTGCACCCCTCGAGCACGTATGTACTGTGTGTGACACTGCTACTCCAAGTTCCAGCAACGCACCTAGCTACCTACCCCCCTTTTTTTTTTGACTCTGCTAGCTACCGACCTTGAGATGGTGATCGTGCGGTGGCAATTTACTATACTATTGATGCACGTACACGTAGTGATCGAGCAGGCGCGCGCGCGGACCACAGGTCCACCGTCCACGGCACACATGCATCCGGATTCCGAGACACAGACGCATCAGCTAGCGTGCGCATGTACGTACACGTGCACATGTATAGCAGCAGCTCCACTTCCTGATTTCCACTCCACACCATCACCATCATCCATGCTGGCCGGCTGTCGTTAGAAGAGAAGAACGGCAGAATATGGGAGGGAGTTGCTCCTCTCCTGTAGACGGACGGACGGACGGGTCGCCCACTCAGTAAGAGATGCTAAGGGTATTCGTGTCATTTCGCGTGAGTCAGACTCCTTAACCTAACGAAATCAGCCCAAAATGGTAACGCCAAAGAAGAAAGAAAATTTCACTTCGAGGCCAAATAAACAAGTTCGGAAAAAAAAATGCCAAATAGGCAATATGAAGTTTTTCCAGGGCCATAGAAGCAATTCACCCAAAAAAAAAAAGAGTGGACTGGTAGTTGAGGGGTTGACAGGATCAAACCCAGGATCCTACCTCGTATAGTGCTCTGATTCCCAAATCGATAAAAATGAGCCCCCTGCAATTCTTGGTGGTATTCAACCTAAACAAATCAAAAAAACACTAGTTTTCAATCTGAATGCGACCATATATTTTGTTCTCTCTTTTTTTTAAAAAAAAAATCGAGCTTGTGATTTGCATGAAGCGACTGAAAGAGAGAGAGAGAGGAGAGGCAGAGAACTGAGATGCTTGACCATGGAGATACTGAGATCCAAAATCTTATGATTCGATTGGTTTCATTTGACGGTTTGAATGCCGGCAGAGTTTGAACAAATATTGCACAAACTTGACGACACGCAGACGCAGTGCAGACATCAATCAACAAATGCATTAGACTATGTTACACTAGAAACGATGCTATTGTTTTTGTACAAAGAAGACTAGAAGAAGACATCAATCAAGTCAAAATCAAACCAGATCAGCCTTTTTTTTGACTACTACCCGTGCGTGGACGCGGACGCCGGCGACGAGATGAACGGATCGGACTGCACGAGTCCGTCGAGGAAATCGGAGAGCCGGCGCTCGCGCCTCCTGTCGGCGGGACCGGCGCTCTCGAGAGCACGCAGCAACGCCTCGGCCTTGGCCTTCCCGCGGGGACTAGCGTTGCTGTCCTCGGCGAGCTCCCTGACGGTCTCCCTCGGCGCCACCGACCGCGACAACCTCAGCAGCGGCTGCCTCTCCACCAGCCACGACGAGGTTGAGCAGCGCGGCGGCGGCGTTCTCCCTGGCCCTGGGCGTGGCGGCGCCGCCCGGCTCGACGAGGTCGAGGAGGATCCGCACCCCCGACACCCACCGGAACGCCTCGAGGCTCTCGGCGCACCCGGCCACCTGTGCGATCACGGCGGTGGCGTCCTCCACGATGCCGTTCCGCGGGTCCGTCATCACCAGCGCGAAGAGCGCCTGCACGACGCCGAGCGAGACCAGCGTGGCGCGGCTGGGCGGGTACAGCGCCACGCCGAACAGCGCCTTGAGCGCGTCCTTGGTGGCGCGCGTGCTCGGCGGCGAGCGGAGCAGCGCCACCAGCGCCGACAGCAACGGCCGCCGCGCGCACCGCCGCGCGCGGCGGACTCCCCGTCCCCGCCGCCGCAGAGGAGGCTGTAGACCACGGCCGCCGCGTGGTGCGCGGCGTCGCCGGACCGGAGCGCGGTCGTGAGCGCGTCCAGCACGCCGGGGCACGACGCCACCTGGTCCCGCGCCGAGATGGAGATGTTGAGGAGCGCGGCGGCCGCGTCCACGGACACGTGCCCCGCCGCCGTGTGGTGGAGCTGCGCGGCGAGGAGCGGCACCGCGCCCGCGTCCGCCAGCGGGGCCCGGATCTCGGGGTCCTCCTTGGAGGCGAGGCGGATCTCGGCCACCGCCGCCGCCGCCGCGGCTCCGTCCAGCGCCGCGTTGGCGCCGCGCAGACGACCCACCAGGACCCGTGCCGTGTGCGGCTTCACTTCCATCGCTGTCGCGGGAGGGGATCGGGGTTCGGATGGAGTTGCGTTGCGTGCAGACAAGCGCCGCGGGTTCGGTTTTGGAGGCGTCTGCGGCCGGAAGCTTGGAGTTGAAGGCGGTTTTGTTGATTAGGTGGCGGAGAGAACGCGGCGGCAGGTGGAGGAGGGCGCACGCGGCACGCCGGGAGGAGGTGGAGGAGGAAGGCGGCGATCGGGCAGAGTGAACGGGACGTTATTCCCGCGCGCGCGCGTGTTCTTGAAGCTTTTGCTTTCTTTTTTGTGGGTGCTGCTTCTACCTATCTTCGCTTCGCTGCCTGCGAGTCTCGTGGCGTTGAAAGTTTATACCACACTTCAACTTTCGGAGCGCACGTTTTCAAACCTCTTTTCCCGTTTCACTCGCTTCTAGGAAATGCTAAATGATTCTTTGGAATTTTGATTTTTCCTTTGGGGTGAATTTCTTCCAAATAGTGGTGTAAAAAGTACAGGAAATGTGTGTGTGTGTGGATATTTTCAGGGGACGGATAATGATCCTTTTGCTTTTGAACTTTGAACATGGGCGAAACTTTTTTTTTTCTTTGAACATGGGCGATACTGACGCCAGGTAGTTGGGAATTTAAGAGCGGGAGAGATGTGGAGGCATCAGTGTCACTTCACCCGGCTGCTATCCTCCCTCCACGCTGATCATGCTGAGGTTTCTCACCTCAATAGTACTAGTACTAGTAGTCAGTAATTGGACTGCCTAATCGTGACGAGGAAGCCGTCGCTTGGGTAGGTATAGTATATTCTTCTATTTCCCGTCCTTTTCTGCGTGCTGCAGCTGAAAGAGACAAAAGGAACGTGAACAGTAGTGACTCTACAGTGTAAGTAACTGTCGAGGTTAGCGTTGACAATTGACACCGTGCTGCAGTGTGCTTCCATTTTTCATTTTTACCCGCTTGACCAGACGTGTATTGCGCGATCCCATATATTCTTTGACGTTCACGTGTTATTTAACTGACCGAGTCGGACGTAATGGGCAGGTTAATTAATTTAACTAGGTGCGTTGCCAAGATTACGCTGCGAGTCATCATTGCTGCTGTACGTGCTGACAGAATCCGATCCATCTAACCTCTCCCACTGATGGCGATTTTGTGCGCCAAGGCGTGGCATTTACGTCGGCACCCGGTCACTAAGAGCAGGGCCAACGCAGACCGCAACGTGCGTACTGCCTCACACAAAATCGTCAGGCCACATAAGCAGACGATTTGGGCTGTCAAAACTTACAACGCGGGCTGCAAGCCGTGCTTCGTCGCCTGGCCCACGAGCACGTGAACGGCAAACAGGAATGGTCCCCTGGGATGGAGCAAAAAACAGGAACGGTCCAAGGATGGAGCACCTCCTTCGTCCCCGCAGCACTCGCTCGGATTGAAGCCTGTACCTTTTGTCAAATCAAACCACCGCTTCCTTTAGAGGAGTCTACACCATGTAGAGCTACCATCTCCGATGACATGCGTGCCGTCTGCAGATGTGGAGGATGGGGCGACGCCACGCCAGTAGCGTTGGCCATGGCCTAATAGTCGCCGCTAACATGGGCGATGATTCCACTCGCTTTTAGTTTAGCAAATGCTAAAGGGTTCTTGGGAATTCTAATTTTTCTTATAGGATGAGTTTGTTCCAAATAGTCGTATAAAAACTAAAATGTACAGGAAATGTGTGTGTGTGTGGATATTTTCAGGGGGACGGAAATGATTTGTTTGCTTTCAAACTTTGAACTGTTCGAGATGTTAGAAAAAAACTTGCAAAAAGTAACTGTTGGAACTCCCCGCAGCCGCACCGTAGAAGACGTTTTCGTTTGTTTGTGGTAATATTATCCTACCATGGAGATAACTAGACTCAAAAGAATCGTCTCATGAATGTACATCTAAACTGTGTAATTAGTTATTTTGTTATCTACATTTTATACTATAAACATATGTCTTTTGGTGTATTTAATGTGATGTGATTGAGGAAGAGTAAAAAAAGAGTTAGAAATTTTAGCAATCTAAACCAGGCACGCCACGTAGTTGGGAAATTTAAGAGCATGGGAGGTGGAGGCATCCAAGTGTCACTTCACACGGCTGCTATCCTCCATCCATACTGATCCTGATCGCCGAGGTTTCCGTTTCTCTCCTCAGTATTCAGTAGTTGGACCGCCTAATCCTGTCGTGACAAGGAAGCCGTCAGTAGTATGCGTACTATAGTTCTACTTGCTGTCCTTCTCAGCTGCGTGCTACAACTGAAAGAGACAAAAGGAACATGAACAGTGATGAGCCTACACAGTAAGTAACTGTCGAGGTTAGCGTTGACAGTTGACACCGTGCCGCAGTGTGCTTCGTTTTTCCATTTTTACCCGCTTGACCTTCGCGGCTCACCCTGATGTGACCAGCCGTGTATTGCGCGATCCCAAAAATTCTAGGGATTAAAAGAATAATAAGCATGGTATATTCTGTGACGTTCACGGATCATTTAACTGACCGAGTCGGACGTAGTGGGCAGGTTAATAATTTTAACTGGGTGCGTTGCCAAGATTACGCTGCGAGTCACCATTGCTGCTGTGCTGACAGAATCCGATCCATCCAACCTCTCCCACTGATGGCGATTTTGTGCGCTAAGGCGTGGCGTTTACGTCGGCACCCGGTCACTAATAGTCGCCGCTAACTAAAGTCGTGCGGATACTTTGACCACGGTAACAAAAAAAGGTTCCATGTACGATTATTCCACACGTGAAGCCCGTTCACATGCATGGGCGTGGCCTTCTACTTATGAATTTTATTATAAATAAATATACATAATAAGAATATTGCGTGTCTCTTGTTGCATTGGATTTGGATTACCAGCGCATATATATTAGCACCATCTTTTTTTTTTTTTTGTCTGTTTTCCGTGGAGCCTAGCGGCGACTCTTCGATCCGGAACCCTTGCCTTGCTCAATGTTCATGGCTAGTTGGCCCACCTCCCTCCCCACCGAGCCCTTGCACCGCCCGCGTCCCTACCCGCCCCGTCGTCGAGCGCCGTCGTCAAGCCCGCCTTCCTCCCCATCGGCGCCACTAGCCTCCCTCCTCGCCTCGCCGACGCCCGCCCCTGCGCGCCTGCCTTCCCGCCAACATGAGCGCGCCGACGCCCGCCAAAGACGAGGCGCGGCGCTCTCTGCCCGACGCCAGCGCGCCGTGCCACTGCCTTCCGCCGACGGCCCCCGTACGAACGTGCACCGCGGTCCCACCTACAACACCGACCACTCCTCCGCCCGGTCTCTCCCGCCGTGAGCTCGCTACGCCGCGCCGGCCGTTCCCCACCGCGGTCCCGCTAGCAGCTGTAAGTGCAATCGACCTCCAATGTGGGTTTTGGCGTTGATGACAATCTAACTAGAGGACTAATGGGATTTATCGAGTTGACAAGCAGGTAATAAGCAAGGAGGACATTGCAAACCTATAGGAAGAGTACCCCAATTCATTTTACAGCTGGTGCTTCAAGAAAGGAGGTTTATATTCGTTTTATATTTTGAATTTGAGTATAGGACACGCCATACTATTAAGAGGGATTAGAACCACTGTGTCAAAGCGTGCAACCAAGTGCTCATTTTCATACCGCATAACCTCCAGCTCCAGACTAAGTCAGTGATCACCGCACTTCCAAATTTCCACCTGACTTAGCCATGAGCGGCAGTGCCGCTCGATCATTTGCGGCAGTGCCGCTCATGATCTAACCGTTGGAAGTGGGAGTATTTATACTTTCCACTTTTACCCCCAACGGTTACCTGTCTTCCACCTCTGCTCATTCGACAGAAACAGACTCAAGTGCTCATCTCCCTTCCTCCATTGTTGCTCCCACTCCTCTCAAGCTTCCCATTGACTTCCACCATCAATCCTTGAGAGAAAGGGCAGCAAACTTCGATTCGAAGGGTGCTCCACTGATCTTCATCGATTTAGAAGCACTTGGTTCGCACTTTGGCCGGCGGTTATGGTCTTTTGCTCTTGGAGCTTGCTCCTAGCCGGCTGGTGCGTCGCCCTTGAGCTTGCCAACTTGTGTGGTAGCCTAGGGAGGTTTGTAACACCCTCTTGCATCTAATACATCACCCCACATCTCTAGGATTTGGTTCCTAGACTTGTGAACGAGGCAAAGAGGCAAACCTTTGTGGTGAGCTCATTCCTTTGTGAAACCTCAACAACGTGGACGTAGGCAAGCCTTGCTGGCGAGCTGAACCACGGGATAAATCACTGTGTCACCGTGTGCTTGATTTACTCTTTATTGCATCTATATTGTTGTTGTTGTTGAGGAGTTTTAGGGTTTGAGGTCGATCTATTTGGCTACACTCGATCTATTCGTTTCAACTCTCGATCTGCAGTCTATACCTGTCCAGGAACCCAACAAAATTACTTGATCTACTTTTTACTTGATCTACTTTTCATTGGACATATTTTGAACTGTGAGCTAATCTCTTCTGCATGAGCGGCAGTGCCACCGAGAGGACCGACAGTGCCGCTTGGAGCGGTAGTGCCGTTATAACGAAAGGCGGTGCCGCTTTGGTTACCGACCGAGTTTTGAGTTGATTTTTGAAACAGGCCTATTCAACCCCCCTAGACGTCCAGCGATCCTAGTCCCCCGACGTCTACTACGGGCCCACCACTACCAGTGCCAAAGGTTTGCATCTTTGGAGAGAGGCGATGCTTTTTGCCTGCTAGTTCTGCTCGCACACAAATTGGATGACCTCTCTGCATACACTCGTTAGAGGCTGTTTTTGTGAGGCAAAACAAGACTTACTTTTTACGTTATAGGTTATCTATTGGAGACAGTCTAACAACCATGGACGTCATGTGGGATGCATATGACGTCGGCTGAAGGCTGACCCCAATGTGTACCTGTCGTGTCTGCCCATCGAAAAAAAAATGCCATTTAGGATCTCTTTGAATCTTTTATTCAACACTAAAAATTATAAATAGCTAATGGCTAAAACATGCTAATCTTTGGTTATGTAATGTTTACTAGTAGTTTGTTTCTGCTAATAGGTGGTTGGATAATGAGTGAAAACTATTAGCACCTATTTATAATTCTTCACTTGTTCACTTGAATTTATGAGCCACGGTATAGTGTTTTTCTATAAATCTGCTAATAGAATTAATAGTTAGTAGCCTTCAGCTAACATTTTTATTAGCAGCTATAACTAAATCCTTAGTAATAAATTTAGGTGCTTATTACTATTAATGGATCCAAATACCATTGGAACAAATAAGCTTTGGTCAAACCTTAATAAAGAAAATAACTTCTTCAAAGGATAAAGAAAAAAGACTATTGTGTGACTGTAGTTACTAGTATAGTGCCCGTGCTAACGCTTACGGTAACATTTCTAGAATGCATATGAAACAATAAAATGTCCATTTTATAGATAATTTTTCTTGACTCACTAACGGAAACTCACTAATGTCTAAGAGAAAATTTATATATACACATTAATCCAAAAATAGACAATGCTCACAAATAAGAAGTCACATACAACAGATAATGTTCAGGAATACTGCTTCAAATTCAGAAAGAATATAAAAATATTAAGGAGAATATAACAAGACATCATGCAGCTCAGATATCCATGAACACATCGGAGAATATAATTGATTCGGTGCATATATATGAGAACAAATTATGGAGCTAGGATATGCACTTCTTAGATGATCGTACCTTCTTAAGATTTTGTGAGCATGTATATATCTAGACCTAAAATTGCATCCATGTCACCTCGAAACACTGAAGTCAGACACTCTTAACACTGTCCTAGGGTTCGGCTCCTAAAAACCAACAAGCTTCAGTTGCATCACTCACCTTGGCATGGTTGTAGACAGCAGAGATACAGAACAAGTCATTCTCATGCATGAACACAATATTTTAACTGAAGTAAATTTGCATTGTGCAACTCACATACTTTTCGTGGATGAGCTGAATGGAAAGGATGAGTAATTTCCCCTATCTCCTACTGTCAAGCGGGATTCAGCATAGTCTGACGAAGCCTCCCTCATGAGCACAACGCAGTTGAGAATTTTAGTATGAGATCTGAACAATTTTTTTATCCATAGTCATACTTCAAAAATCCATAATGAAATGAAAGGAAGGGGAAATAAGAAAACTGACCATGGATGCAGTACACCAGGTCCTTGAATAATTCCTGTAAGCATTATGAAGAGATGCAACCTAACGGGTATACTCAGGACTATCGGTCGATGATTCAGGGATCCATGGACTCTGACATATTCCACAGTAATTTACCACAAATCCACCCTGCAAAGCAAATGAGCATGCACATAATGTCATAAGTAAAATTGTAGATCGATGTATATAATTCATGCATGCTCGATCGTGTTAATTAATTATCGAGTCATCTAGTAGATTCAGCTATGATGCATTGTTCAATTGCATTAGCATAGTTTGTGCAAGAAAGGAGAAGGCTAGGACATCCTGCCAGGCAGCAACAGTAATAGCCTTTTCATTTTCTTGATAACTGACTTGTCAGGCACATCCAGTTGGGAGATCAATTCAACAAATTCACTTAGAGTTGGTAGCCAACCTAAAATGAAACAGAACAATGAAAATCAAATAAGCACCAAAATTGCATCAGACCTAAATTACCATCAGATTAGTCACACTGATCTTCACTCACCACCGTGCAAACGAAGGCAATAGCAGACTCCAAGGACTGAAACTGAGCTGCGACCAAAGAAAAGCGCACAATAATCAACAACACACCACAGGTGCGTGAGGGACGGGTTCGGACTGACAGAAGAAAAATTCCATTCCAGTATTATAAAGTCATCTCGCTTTATAGTTTTGTCTAATTTTCTAATCCATTTTGTGTTAGTTAACGTATCTGTTTGGTTAACTCTACATCTCGGGCTGAAGGCACTCACCGCCGATTGCTCCTAACTGAAGGCCATAATTTCTGTATCACCTACAGCAGCACATTGCACGTAGGTGGAAGATGGTAAGCGCAAACACGCCTGCACGGGCGCAGCACAATACAGTTTCATACTTTTGAGCAAACCTGCTTCACGATGGACGCAAAGCCGACGTGATGGGCTCCTCACGTGCGAGTGCGACGCGAACGTCGCGGCGACGACCTCGCAGCCCGCGCCTCCACCAGGGAAGATGCAGCCTGCATAGCCTCAGCACGGCACAAGGAGATGCGGACGTCAGCGCGATCACGATGGACACGACGTTGGTGTGATGGGCTCCTCATGTGTGAGTGCGACGCGAACATCGCGGTGAAGGCCTCCTCATCGCACGTCGGCGCGATTCCGATGAACATCGCGGCCACGGCCTCCCCGCCCGTGCCTCCTCCTCGCACACGCGATCGCCGCCGAATGCCCTCCCGTCGTTCCCCCTTGGCCCCTAGATCCAGCAGGAGCGTGGTAGGAGGCGGGGTGAGTGGCAAGGTCGGAGCTTCCTTCAATTGGGGGCGACGCATGCATACTGTTGACGTGAAACCGGGGCTTCACACCAACACATCGGGAGGGTCTTGGACGTCCACGAAGGTTGCACACAACCTTGGAGCAGCGAGCACCGCAGCGTGGCCGCCCTAACCGATCTAGGGATCGGTAGGGGTGGCGTAGAGCTCGGTGACGGCTGGAAGAACCTCCGAACGCACCTCCGGGAAGACCCGTCGGGAGGACGCGCGCGGGTGCTCTAGGACCAGCGTGGCCGCCTAGAACGCCGACGAAGAACGCGGAGTTCGCCGCCAACAGCAGGATAGAGGGGTTGAAGGAAGAAGATGACCTACAAACGGGACGGGAGGTAGATTGATTGTCGATTGGATGTAGATGAGATCAAATCGCCATGAACCTCTTTATTATATAGAGGAGGGTGGTGGTCTTATCCTTTTAGGAAACCGCCCTTGACGTTTCAAGCCTCGAAAACCGACCAAAACACGATTGGAAACGACCGGTTCGATCTCGTGACGGACACGGGCCTGCGTCGGGGTGACCGGACGCCGACGATCGGCCTCGACCGGGGCGCTCCGGTGGATGGGTCCGGCGACTTTCCAAATGGGTCCGCAGCTCGATCGCGGCGCGCATCTTGACCGACCCGGGGACCGGACGCTGGACCGACTTCGTTGATGCGTCCGGTCGATGCCACGAATCAGCGATTCCAAACCGACCGACCGGACTTGTGAGGGGGTGACCGGGCGCTCCGGTCAGCCAGCGTCCGATCGATTTAACGAAGGTCTCGCAAACCGATCGTGGGGCGCGATCCGACCGGACGCCATGACCGGACGCGCCAGTGAGTCCGGTCACATTCCAGCCGGTTAGAGCTAGGTGGTTTGTCGAACTTTTTTGGTTTAATTTTTTTCTCCCCGTAATTTCCGTGGATTCTTCCCGTGGATTCAAACCGTGGGTCGCAGGTGTGGCCGTCGGGTCCGGAGGCGTGGGCTTCGGGGGTCTCACCGTGTAAGACTTGTGTGACAAACTTTGAATCATAGCCCTTGGTTGTGAGATCCAACGGATGGTGTTCTTTGTCCAAAAATAGAAATAAGTGTGCCATTATAGTAGAGATATGTATCTGCGATTGGCCCAGCTGAAGCATGATGAGCCCATTGCCATAAACTGGAGGCCCTTTTAATGTCTCCAGCCCGTATCGTCGCCTGCTGCTGCATTGCCGTTTGTATTCGCGTTGCCCTCAACCTTCTGGCGTCTTCTTCGGCAGAGTATGAATCTGATTAATACAGTATGGAAAATGTATGTATATTTTTTTTCTAAAAAGATAATGATCAATTCAGACATGTTTGAATTTTTGTGGACCACAGTGTTGATTTAGAGTTTCAGACAGGATAAAAGTGAAACAACTTACTACAAATTTAAATAGATATAGGTTGTGAATTACACCGGTAGGTAGGTAATGAAACTAGAATCGGTAGTCGACGCAGATACCAAAACACAAGGGCAAGGAGAATTTGTGGAAGGAAAATATTGTCGGTGAGTCTTTGAGCAAGGCGCGCAACACACAAGAACTCATGCCGTCAATGACGTTCCGATGCAACGCCTATCACTTGAATACAATCCGTAGCTCTTCCCTAGTTTTTTTCACTTTTTTCTTTGTTCTTTTCATTAATCATTGTAGCTTGAAATTAAATATTCGGACTATGCTTTCAACTGAATGAAAAGACAGAAAAACAGAAGCGGCCGGGTCCTAAAACTGAAAAGGAACAATAGCGATCCTGGTCGATTTTTGCACTGCAGTTACCCGCATCAGTTGGGCCAGGCGGGGCCCCAAGCCCGGAGCCACACATTCAATTCCTTCAAGTGGGCCAGGCCAGCCATGAGAGCTAGCCACCCAGCAAGCCCAGCTGGGCCGGCGACTACAACTGCCGGCAGTTGTTGTTGTTGCGGTGTCCCGGTCGTGCAACAGGTGCCGCGTCCGCAGGCCCAGCTGGAAGCCGATGCCCACTGACCATGTACTTTGCACCTTGGTACGCCGCCTGCTGTACACATTACGCACACGCACTGTTGGGCACTTCATCATGAACAAGCGTGATTGATTCAAGAGTACTCCGTGGTACCAGGGAACATTCCCTGCAATCTGCCTAGCTGCCCTGCACCGTTACGATCTAGGAACGTACGGTAGATCCGTCCGTAGATGTTGCCAAGTCTACGTACGCGTACGGCGTCGGCATGCTTGCACGTTGGCTCTGGCTATACTATGCATGGTGTAGTAGAATCTGGAGTACAACTACACATTTGACACTTTACTCTCCGAGAAGAGGAAAATCAGTCTTAGTTCTTGCTCATTCCAACTTTTAATCCAGACATAGGTTAATTTGTGTTTTACTAACTGTTTATCTACTTTATTATATATATCATCCATCTCAGAATTAAAAAAAAAAATACTTTTAGATTTGTATATCATCATACTAGTATCCCTAAATACACTAGCTAGGAAGTATATTTAAATGATCTACTTATTTAATGTCCTAAATGTTATTGTCACTGTATAAAGCTGTTCAAATTACATATAGTTTGACTTTGAGTGATCTTAAAAGTTATTTATCTTTGAAGGGAGTATCAAGAGTATGGTAATGCGCTTAGAATTAATATACCCCCTCCATCACAAATGGAACCGAGGATCAAATAGTCATAAGCCAAGGTAAAAATAGTGTGCTATTTTCGTGCTATAGCGGGCAGAAACAAGTGCCGCGATGCTATTGCTCTTTTTCGCGCTAGGCACGCTATTGGCACTATTTGGCGCTAAAGCGCCGCATAATGCACGCTATTTGTCACTATTGCCGCTATTTGACGTAATAACGTGAGAATCCAGCTACCGCTATAGTGCGAAGTTGCCGCTATAGCGGCCGCTATAGCGAAAGAAATGGAAAACGCTATTTTTCAGAGCGTGCAATTTTTTTTTTATGGGTCATAAGTTTGACTACATTTATAAAGTATGGAATATATAATTTTATATTTAAATATGGTTTTATACAATAATTATATAATTAATGGTATAATTAATCCAATAATATCTAGTACAGATCGTAAATATTAGTAGTTTTTATGTGGTCAAAGTTAACAGTTTTGACTCTGCAGGAAATACAAGACTTTCAATCTCTGAAGTGGCAGATATTGGCAAGATATATGTCATTTATAATGTTGCAGATACAGTATGTGTCAACGGTGCCAGTATCACACCATATGTATGTATGTGCGGCCATTCGATCGGGTATGCTAGCGTCACGTTAGCGGTCGTCGGCATTCGAGGTATTTCATTCCGACTCCGTCACGCAAAGTATAGAACGCCTCTACGGTCCCATCCATCCAAAATGCACGGTACCGTGACTGTGATGTCCGGATGCTCACCACCACAACACATGTGAAGCTCCCGATGCCCTGCCACAGCCGCCCGGCGAACTGCCGTCCGTAGCAGGCACCTGTCACCAGCCGGCCTGCAAGCAGCACGTACCTGTCGCCGCCGGCCATCACGACTGCCGGCGCCGCTGCCGCAGCGCGTGCGCGTGCATCCTCTCCAGCGTCCCGCGGAACCTGGCGAGGTCGAGGGTCACGTTCTGGCCGCCGAGGTAGACGCGGGCCACGAACTCCCACCCGTTGTTCCGCTTCGCCTTCTCCGGGTCGGCCAGCACCGCGTCGTCCGCCGCGTACTTGCGCGCCAGCGAGCTCTCGGCGGCGCGCACCTCGTACTGCTCGTACGCCAGCCGCATCCCGGTGGCGGGGACACCGAAGTCCTCCCGCGCGATCGGGGAAATCCCCAGCGGCGCGATCTGGGTGAAGGACGCGCGTCCCGGCCGCAGGAACAGGAACTTGGTCAGGTCCGCGCCGTGCACGCCCACCAGCGCGTCGCAGGCACGCAGCGACGCGTACCACGACGAGAGCGGCCGCCCGTCGGCCGTCTCCAGGATGTCCACGTCGAACCCCACAGACGACGCAAGCCGCGCCACCGCCGCCTGGTTCTCGATCACCCGCGTCCCCTTACGCGACACGATCCCCAGCCTTGGCCGCCGCCGCTGCTCGGCGGCGGGCGTCGTGTCCAGCTCCTGCTGCTGCACGCTCGTCGTCTCCCGTGGCGGCGGCTTCTCGTACGCGTCGGCGAGCATCTGGTGGAAGTCGACGATGGTCTTGTTGTCCCGGAGCCTGGCGGAGTCCACGATGAGGATGCCGTGGTAGCGGGTCCCAACTATGGCGCCCGGGAAGCAGTGCGTCCGGTTGTCGTTGAGGAGGTCCACCACAGGGTAGTCGGAGAGGCCGGAGATGATCTCGCTGAACATGCCGGCCCACCAGGGGTTGTACGAGAGCACCCCAAGCACGAAGCGGCGGCGGAGGTGCTGCACCGTCACCCACGACGGCAGGAACCCGTCGTTGAACGCGTGGAACAGGTTGCCAGTGTATCCCCCCGCGGACATGACGAGCAGCGGCGCGTCGTGCCTGACGTCGCACCGGTGCTCCTCTTCCTCGTCCGGTCGCCGCGGCGTGGCCACACGGAGCCGCACCTCCGGGACCTTGTCCATGATGAACTTCTCCCACTTCCGCGGGTAGGGCCGAACCCTCTCCTCCACCCCCTCCGACGTGCTGTTCGGCGCCAGCTGATCATGCCGGCGCTGGTGCGGCGGTGGGAACAGCAGGAGCGACAGCGACGCGGCGTCCGTGCGCACGTCGCCGGCCATGAAGCACACGTCGGTGTGCACGCTCGAGCGGTCGCAGCAGATGGTGTGGTCGCGCATGGACGAGCACGGGGAGTCCACCTGGTTGTCAAGGAACACCTCACGCTCGTGTCGTCCGCCGTCGCCTCCCGCAATGCCGCCGCCAGAAACGCGCGAAGACGTCGTGGTCGGCGCGAAGAACCCGACGTCGATGCTGTAGCCGTACGGGCTGAGCACGAGGACGCGCGGCGCGTAGAGGAGCACGCAGAAGACGACGGCCAGCACGAAGAAGAACTGCACGAACCCCCACCTGCCCGCCTTCTTGCCGCCCGCCGGAACGTCGTCGTTGTCCATGCCGCCGATGCCCTTCGTGACGGGCAGTTTCGCGGAGGCCGCCATGCCTCGCGCTCCGCCGGCCGGTCGGTGTGGAATTAACGGACGCGATCGATCGAAGGAGCGAGCTAGCTAGGTCGTTGCGTTCGGCATCTGTCTGACTCGATCTCGCGTCGGGCCGGGGTTATAAGGACTTGGCGAGGCGAGAGAGACGATCGAGTCGTCGCACAGGCCGAGACAGGGCGGCGCGCGCGGTCGCTGCCGAATGAACGTGTGATATAGGAGAGACGCGGCGGTGAAGATTTCCATGTCCGCTAGCGTCAGTTTCAGCTTCTGCTGGCAGACGTGCGCCATTTTGGCACCTGCAGCGCATCGTCTTCCGGTCCTAGTCCTGCGTGTAGAAAGCTTCCTTTATTTGACACGTCAGTTAGGTTGGAGCGTGGATTAATTCAAGTCTTCCAGGTTGAGAAAAATGGTGTAGAATTAATTATTGCTGCTGCTAGCTGGAATAAGATATAGCACAACCAGAGAGAAAAATTTGTAATACAGCACATGCATGCATTCTTGTTTATGGATGCGTACTGATCGTCATCATCATCTTCCACCGACGTACGTAGGCCAATCAGTTTTGTGTATTCTTGGTCAATAATTGATTTCTTAAATCGGGGTTGTCACTGATTTAGTACTAAAATACACTATTTCATCCCGTCGCAATATATATACTCCTTAGGTATTTATAGGGCTGCTAATTGTTTAGCTGCTAAAAATTACGCTCTCTGTCTCTGGATAAATCAATTTCTAGAATTTATGTTAGTCAAACTATTTTAAGTTTGACTAGTTTATAAAAACAGAATAACAACATCTATGAATTAAATTAACACCATATCAAAATTTATTCTTTGGTAAATCTAACTAATATGACACCATAAATATTAACGTTTTTTTCTACAAATTCGGTATGAATCTTAAGTTTGACTACTTGAGACAACCGTAGAAATCTATTTAATTGGACAGAGGGAGTAGCTATGAATCTTTTTTGACCCTTAACCACCTAATGTTTTACTGCTTACCACCTAACTAACAACAAACTATTACTTGGTTTCTCCCAAGTAAATCGCATGGATCTAAAAGAAGTTTTAATATACTAGGCATCAATGATAAGTCTCTAAGATTACCTCTTGATTTGATTTGATTTAATTTAATTTGTTATTATATTGTTTTGTATAAGATTCAGCTACATTTTACTAGTCAATGGAAGAATTTTTAAAAAAGAAATTAAACAATCACACCCATGGTAAAATATTTTAAAACTTTAAAAGTTTAAAGCCAAACTAAAGTTGGATTGAACCTGATTGAAGAAAATTACTTCTTCGTCCATAAATAATTGTAGTCATCGGTGTGCATGTCATAAGTTTGACAACATTTGCAAGAATTGTGTGCAACATTTGTATCTCCAAAAAAATTATTGAAAACTAGACTAAAAAATCTTTTCGATGTTACTAATTATGTACCATAAATATTAATATTTTTAATATATATTTAGTCGAAGTTGTATATTAGAAAATGCAAAAGACAGATATTTAGTGGCAGAGGGAGTAGGTGTATCAGCTGCTAATAATAAATGTTTTCTAACTAGAAATATATTGTCGGTTTGTAGCAATTTACAGGTTGATTCAACAGTGCTTGACTTCTACTGAAATGAAATGGGCAACAAACCGTACCAATTAAAAATGAAATAGAGAGGTGAACAACTCATACTTGTATTAGTAGTACCTGAGAGGAACCAAACAAGACAGGAAGCATGAAAATGGTCTATCGGATGTGAATGAACAAGCAGAACAGTAGCACGAAGTATATAGAGCTACAAGTGCACAGTGTGGTTGGTGCTTGGTCCCTCTCGATCTGTACTGTGAAGCTCATCTCGCCATGTTACCGGCTCCTTTCCGTTCATTCCTCTTATTCATTCTTCAATGCACTGTGTGGCTCCACTTACAAGTGCACGTCTCTTGGATGGATAGGATTAGTACATAATACGGGCCGAGTCAAAAATGCTTTCGAAAATAAACAGTAAACTTTTCAAGTGATGTAATTTAAGTTATGTTTATTTGGGTCTCGCGTTGGCTTCCATCTCCACGGTAATATACTAATATATATAAGGGTTACTTGGGGATCGATGTTTATTAACTAGTCAGACTCTTGTTCTGCTTATAATGAATAAACAGTAAACTGTAATTTGTAAGAGTAGCTCAAAGTTCCATGTTGAGTGTGGCCAGGCCGGGGCCGAGCCAGAAATGCTCTTCGCCCAGGGCTGAACCAGTGTTGCGATGTTAGATTAGCTATAATTGTACCAAATTTTGACACAACAAGCTCAAACACTATAGAATCTTGCTTAAGATAAACTGGCCTCACCTTAGTTTTATATAGTGTATATATATATGCATATTCGGTGTCGATGTAAACTAGCTAGAGCAGCTGGTTGATTTGTACTCGAAGCATTCTTTTTTTTACCTTTGATTGATACAAAGACAAAAAAAATATATAGAATTTAGACTCCTCGCTTTTCCTCGATCCTACTATTGCTACGTCTCTCGGGTAGACAGTTGGGCTAGGTTTGTTACAGCCAGTAAAGTTTGGCATGCGAAACTATTAGCGCGTACGTACCAGTCCTCCATTCCAGCTATATAGATAGCGGCTAGCGCTAGCTACCTAACGATGATCGTCTCGATTGCTTGCATTGAGAATTTGAGAGTCGTAACAATTAGTCCGGACTCGGAAGCAGGAAAACACAATCGAGAGTTAGGCGTATTGGTAGCTCGATCGCGCACGTCCCGATCGATGAATGCAAGTCACCGCCCGCGCGCGGTCTATATATCTCACTATCTGCTGCGTGCATCTGCCCGCCCATCGCGCGGCCCTGCTGCGCGCGGTGCAGTGCATCGAGAGAGCATTGACCAAGCAATGCAATGCAATGCAGGTTGCGTTGTCGATCGATCTGCTGGCGCCGGCCGCCGGCGGCTGTGCGCCGCCTGCTGATTGCATATGCATTATATGTTGAGCTGCTCTCTACCTCTCTGACGACGACTCGTCGATTATTCGATTATTCCCGGTGGTTGGCCGGGGTTTCGCGCTCGCGCTTTGCATTGCATTGCCACTTGAATAGATGGACATGACCCTTTGGCATCGCATTCGCATTGCATGTAGCGCCGGTGGTGGTTGCGTCGGGCTGGGTGCGTTGCGTGCGCGACCATATCACAGCCCGCAAAAGCATATGTGGCCGGCACGAGATACAGATAGAGGCTAGGCACACAGCTAGTTGGTGCGTGCAAGATGACAAAAACAAGTAGAGATGATGGGATGAGAAGGAAGGAGAGCGCGACGTACGAAGCCGACGACGGTAATGGCCGGGCCGGCCGGCCGGGTGTCCACACAGACCCATCATCTGTGTCTCTCTCAACTGCAATCGACATCAGGCTCAAAACTGATCGAAAGAGACTGCTTTGTGTGTATATAGTAGGAAAAGTTGCTGTCGCCCAGCAGTACAGTGCTATGGGGTCGTCGTAGACGCACATGACAGGGCCTAGCTAGCTACTTCAATTCGTGGGTCGTCTTTATTCGATCGAGTTGGCTAGCTGGTTGCACTTGTAGCCAGTGAGCGTGGCAACAACGAACAAGCAAGGAATAATCAAGCAGCTAGGTAGCGGTGGTTAAGAGCCATGTACTTGTACGCAACCTGCTAACCTAATAATGCTGCCCTGATCGCATCTTGGCTTATTAAGTTCTGGAAGAAGAGAACGTACGTATACGTATTACGTGTGACGTGTCAATGCAAGCATGTACGTACCTTATTATTGCTGATTACGTGTGACGTGTCAATGCAAGCATGTACGTACCTTATTATTGCTGATCAGGGTATATATATAGAAGCCGGCCGCTCTGTGTGTCCATAACAATAAAATATGCGTCGGTCGATTGGGATTAGCCGGGTGCAGCATAGCTAGCTAGTAGGATTTTCAAGTCGTCACGCCATTACTTGTTTCCGCATCATATCTGCCAAACCTTTCTGGCAAATTAAACCCGGCCGAGCATCGATCGGGATGAAATCGAAACCCTTGACGTACGTACCTAGTTTGGCAACTTGACAGTCGTCGTACGTCTCAGCAGTTGTTGTTGATCAACATCAAATCGCTCCTAGCTAGTCGATTTTGGGTCGTAGGAACAAGGCTGGATTAATGGACTGAGATCGTTGGCAGGATCGGCGTTGAGTGAGAGGTACCGGCTCGACTTCATAGTTTTTTTACTGAAGATTTTATTAAAAGTAACGAAGACAGTTACAACAAAAGTTCAATACATAAAAAAGGAGGAAGCGGGAGAGAGAAATAAAAAACTTAAGAGACAAAAAAGAAACAGACCGGAGTTCTTGTAACATGGAGGCCATGGAGGTCTTCCTTTTCTTGGGGGAAGAAGCGGCACATCGGTGCAGCCTGAGAGTGCTTGTGGTCTAGCCGCGACATGGTTATCTTGTAATCATCTTACGGGTTGCATCCAGTAGTTAGGTTGCTTGCCTTATGTTGTGTTGTTGTATTTTGTTTTGTTTTGTTTTACTGTTTTCGCAGCCTGATGTCTTCTCGGCATCCCGGCTTAGTTTGTATTTGGATTTGGTTTTCTCCTCTTAATGAAACACGGGTGAATGGCCTGATCGCGAAAAAAAAAAATTGCAACGACGGCATGTGTCCAGGGGAATGGAGAGCGAGAGCGACCCCCGACGGTGGCCTCACGCCGTCGCCCTCCGGCAAGCTTGCCATTGCCGGTAACCCCCATAACCACCACCGCCTTTAAGCCCAACCTCCACCGCCTTTGCCACGCAAAAACTCCATTGCCGCCACCTCCCCCACGTCTCGCCAAACAGCCTTTGCCCTCACCCCACCCCCCCGCCGCCCTAGCTCTCTCCCATCTGCGCCGTCAGACCTTGAGCCTCCTCGCCTACTTTGGTCTGTGCAATCGTCGCCCGATGTTCACGTCAGTGGTCAAGGGAGAGGCACCCAGAGCCAGGTATAGCTGCTCAAGATAAGTTCCTCTTCGACCGCCACTCTACGACGGCTCCAACTTTCCTTGGTGTTCGTCTCCCCTACCCAGGTACTCTTAGTGCATGAACAAAATAGCATTGTTGCATAGTTGTGGGATGGGGTGGATCTTAAGTGTACTTTTAGGAGAGGCGTGGATCAAAGACTCATGGAACTTTGGGAAGAGATTGTCCAGATAGCTTCCACTACCTCCTTCACTGAGGAGGAGGAGGAGGAGGAGGAGGAGGACTCCCTAATATGGCAGTTTGAGTCATCTGGGACCTACTCCTCACAATTTCTATATAGAATAGTTAACTGTAGAGGTATTATGCCCACTCATGTCCCTGCTCTTTGGCACATTAAAGTTCCACCTAGGGTTCGGTTCTTTTTGTGGCTCTTTCAAAAACTAGGAACTTGACTAGAGATAATGTCAATATTAGAAAGAAATTGGAGAGTCTAACCTACTTATTCTGTTGTGAGAATGAGACAGGTCAACATTTATTTTTTGAATGCATTGTTGCTAAACAGATGTGGATGGTAATGTGGATGGTAATGTCAGAGGTCCTTGATAGAGATGTTGGGGGATAGTTTTCTATCTATAGGCCAGATGTGGCTTAGTAATAAAAAGTTCTTAGTTCATAATACATTTTGTGCTGCAGCCCTATGGGGGCTCTAGAAGTTAAGAAATTTTATTTGTTTTCAGAAGGGCCCGTGGTTGGATGTGAGGAACTTGCTTTTCAGCATTGCAGCTTTGCTACACAACTGGATAATTTTGTGCCCGGAAGTGAACAAGGAGGAATATGCAGTGAGAATCTTGAAGCTCAAGACAATTGCGTCAAGGCCGGCAAGAATCTGTGGATGACACAAGTGTAAGATAAATGTGATAGGTACATGTGTCAAGGGCCGTATGCGGTAGCGACGCCGGACCTCGACTACGGAGTTCGTAGTCTCGCCCCGTGATAACTACGACGGGGTTATACCCCCACGCCGCTGCTCGCACGCCGGGTTATGCCCCCTGGCTCGCGCGGCTTGTAGAAGAGGGAGGAGATTAGATGGAACTGATCTTGATTAATTCTCCAATGGTTTGGTTACAAATATAAATAGCCTGGGGCTCAACTAATCACTCCTATAATCAAGGAGATGCAAAAGGAAATATCTAACAAGGTAACTAATCAATCAGCCACGATTTGGATCGGTGGCTGCCTCCTCTTGCGCCGACGGCCTGCTCGGCACGCTCAGCTGCGCGCCCTGATGTCTCGGGCCCGACGGCGCCCTAACGTGCGGTTTCCGTTACATGACATCTCTCCGCTCCTCGAGAGCCAGCTCGTCCCCTCGAGCCGGAAAGTCGGAAACCGGGCGACGAAGCTGTCGAGGTCCTCCCAAGTAGCCGAAGCGGCGGAGTGATCCTTCCACTTTGTACCAAAACCTGCCCGACACCCCGGGCAAGTCGAGCTTTGACGACGCCGGGCGGGCTCCAAGGTGACAGCGCCGTGGTGAAGAGGAGGCGATGGCGGTGTCGCCGTCGGAGGTGCGCCGTGAAATTTCTTGAGGACGCCGATGTGGAAGACGTCGTGAATCCGGGCGCCGGCTGGCAGCTCCAAGCGCACAGCCACCTCATTGATGAGCTCGCACACGCGGTACGGCCCGTAGAAGCGAGGCTTGAGCTTGCCCGCGCCTTCGGTGGGCATAGATGCCGGGCGAGCGGTGGCGAAGTCGAAGCAGCACCCACTCACCCACCGTGTACTTGACGTCGCGGTGGCCCTTGTCGTAGAACTTCTTTTGGAGCGCTTGAGCCTGCTCCAGGCGATGCCGGACGTCGGCGAGAAACTCCGCCCGTTCCTCCATGGTCCGGGCCACAGCTGCCACGCGCGTGTCCCCCGGTTCGTAAGAACGAATCGACGGCGGGTGACGGCCGTAGACGACGTGGAACGGAGTGTCGCGGAGGGAGCTTTGGTAGGCCGTGTTGAAGACGTACTCCGCCCAAGGCAGCCACTGCAGCCATTGCCGTGGCCGATCGCCGGTGAGGCACCGCAGGTACATGATGATGACGCGGTTGGCCGACTCGGACTGTCCGTCGGATTGGGGGTGGAATGCCGATGTCATGTGCAGGTTGGTGCCCATCAGTCGCATGAGTTCCTTCCAGAAATTGGAAGTGAACACGACGTCGCGGTCGGAAACCATTGACTGGGGCACGCCGTGCAAGCGAACCACCTCCGCGAAGAACGCCGGGCGACCGACTCCGCCCGAGTGCGGATGAGCCAGGCGGTATGAAGTGGCGCGATTTGCTGAACCTGTCCACCACCGTCAAGATGACGGACTTGCCGCGTACCCTGGGAAGAGCCTCGACAAAGTCGAGGGCCACATCAGTCCACACGCCTTGAGGAACCGGCAAGGGCAGCAGGAGACCGGCCGATGAAGGTGCTCCGACTTGTGGCGTTGGCGCACAACGCGCTTCTTCCGCAATTCTGCACCACCTGTTTCATATTGGAAAAGTGAAAGTCACGGGCGAAGGCGATGCGGCGTCGGCGCTGGACCCCGCGTGTCCTTCCGCATGAACTGCCGTGAGCAGCTCACGGAGAGAGTGGCGGGCCGGGGACGTGGGGCGCCCGGCGTACAGCAGCATGTCGTCGACGATCGCCCACGGGCGCCGCGCGACCCAGCCCGCACCTCGTCCGCGGGGCCACTGGAGCCGGTCGGTGAGTTGCTCTTGGCGAAGGCGCCGCGGGGCGTCAAAGCGGGCGCCGAGAGGGCCAGCACCGACCCTTCCTCGGTGTCGCGCCCGGGACAGCGCGTCGGCCACCACATTAGCAGCCCCCGGCTTGTATTCGACGGAGAAGTCAAAGCGAGGAGCTTGCCCACCCAATGGTGCTGCGGGATCGTGGCCGACCTGCGGTCCAAAAAATATTTGAGGTCTGAGTGATCCGTCTTGACGACGAACCGGCGCCCCGGAGATAGGGCCTCCAATGGCGGACAGCCATGACGAGCCCGATGAGCTCCCTCGTAGGCCGCCAATGCCCGATGCCGAGGAGCGATGGCCCGGCCGAAGAACGCGATGGGGTGGCCCTCTGGACCAACACAACGCCCGAACCCATGTGACGAGGCATCGCGCCGACCACAAAGGGCTTGGAGAAATCCGGCATGGCGAGGACGGGCGCGGTGGTGACCCGCGTGCTTGAGCGTGTCGAAGGCGGCGGCCGCGGCGTCGGTCCATGCGAACCCGTCCTTCTTCAACGGGGCGGTGAGCGGCGCGGCGACCGTTCCGTAGTGGTGGACGAACTTGCGGTAGTAGCCCGCGAGCCCGAGGAAGCCGCGCCTTGCCCGAAAGCCGACCGGGGCAGGCCAGTCGCGGATCGCCTGGACCTTGGCCGGGTCCATGGCCACGCCTGCCTCGGAGATGATGTGGCCGAGGTAGCCCACCGAGGGCGCGCCGAACGCACACTTGGTGCGCTTGAGGAATAGCCGGTGGCGGCGAGCTCGTCCCAAAGACGGCGCGATGTGACTCAAGTGCTCGCCCCGTGTCTTCTTTGTAGATTAGTATATCATCAAAAAAGACAAGGACGAACCGGCGGAGGAAGGGGCGGAGGACATCGTTCATCAATGCTTGAAATGTCGCCGGGGCGTTGCACAGCCCAAACGGCATGACGAGGAACTCGTAGAGGCCGTCCGTGTGTCGCGAACGCCGTCTTGTGGACGTCCTCCGCCGCATGCGGACTTGGTGGTAGCCCGACCGCAAGTCCAGCTTGGTGAAGAACCGCGCCCGTGGAGCTCGCCGAGGAGCTCGTCCCACCACCGGGATGGGGAACGCGTCCTTGACCGTGAGGGCGTTCGGGCGCGCGGTCGTCGACGCAATCGCCAGAGCCGCCCGGCTTCTTGGCGAAGCACGGGCGACGAAACGCCGAAGTCATCGCGGCGCACAATGCCCTGCTCCCATCATGGTGGCGCATCGCTCCGGCTCGTCCTTGTGCGCCGCCGGGTACGGCTGCGGGGCGGGCGGCGGCGGGCGGGCGCCGGCTTGAGCTCGATGCGGTGGTCGCGGGAGCGCTGCGGGAGGAAGGCCACGTGGCTCGGTGAAGACGGCGCCCGAGAGCTGAGGAGGGCGTCGAGCATGGGCTCCATGGCTGGCCGGAGTGACAGGGACGCGCGTGGTGTGCAGCCACGGCGCACTGGGGCGGTTTGGTGGCGATGGGCACCCCCGCCCGTGGACGGCGCGACCGTGTCTGGAATTGCGAGGTCGGGCGGCGACGTCCCCACACGAGGGGCCCCAACGTGCCCAGCCACTGCGCGTCGAGGACGAGGTCGAAGCCCGCCAATGGCATGACAAAGAGGTCGATGAGGAATGTCATGCCATCAACGGATACAGGCGCCGAGCGAATGACGCCGGGCGAACCACCCAGCGTCCGTTGGCCACCGCGGGCGGTCAGCGCCCGGGCTGGATGTAGGCGGGGCGTTGCGCCGCCCGTTCGCCCGATGAAGTTGTGTGTCGACCGGTGTCGAGGAGGGGGCGACCATCGGGGACGCCACCCAGGGCCGCGGACCGGCGTGTCGAACACCGGCACCCGGCCACGGCGTCTGCGAAAGATCGGTCGTCCCCGGCGGATCCGCGACCTCCTCCACCGCCTCGGCCTCCTCGATCTCGACACCGTCAACGAAGAAAATGCGGCCCGGCGGTGCGGTTGTGGCCCCCTGAAATATTTCTCATCACAATTAAAGCACACGACCTTGGCGTCGCCGTTCCTCCATCTCTCGGCTTGGAGAGACGGTTGCCGGCTGTCGATCTCGTGCGGCCGGTGCTCCTGCTGCTCGTGGCGCGGGCGGGGCCAGCCATGGGGCCGCCGGAGGTGCCGGGCAACGCCGGGCGGAGGCCCCCGCCAACGCCAGGTATTTGTTGTGGGACGGGGAGGGGCCGCCGCAGCGGCGGCCGGGGTGGTGGTGCCGCCAACTTGTCGAGCTCCATGAGTTCCACTTGTCGAAATGGAGACTCATGGCGTGGTTCACGTCGCCCGATTGTGAAGCCGGACGGCGTGGATCGAGAGGGGGTAGGAGGCCTCCGGTGTAGAGCCGACGCTGCCCCCGGGTTTCCGCGACGTGGCCGCTGCGCGGAACAGCGAAGCTTTGGAAACGGTTGGAGTACTCCTCCACCGCGCCCGTCTTGCCGGCACTCCGTCAACTCGAAGAAGGGGGCCGACCGCCGCTGGCCGAACCGCAGTCGATGAGATCCTTGAATCGACCCCATGGCGGCGTGCCCTCGTCCTCCCCGAGCTGGATGAACCATTCTTGGGCGACACCTTCAAGGTTATACGACGCCATCCGCACGCGTTCCTCGGCCATGGTGCGTTGTTGTTGAAAATACGACTTCGCACTTGTTGAGGAAGAGCCCGGATCCGCCTTGCCGTCGTAGCGGGGAAAATCCCACTTCGAACTTCGGCCGATCCGGATCACGGTTGGTGCCATACCCGCGGCCAATGTTGCCGCTCTCGGAGGTGGAACCCGACTGGCTTTTCAGCCCGTCGATGTCGGCCTGCATGGCCGTGAGCTTGGCCATCAAATCCGCGAGGGAGGGCTGGTCGCCAGCGCCGTCCCCCATGGCTGGGCTTGAGGTGGGTTCGGGTGGGACTGGTGGTGGGCTGTCGCGTCGATGTGGCGCAACAGAGGAAGAGGAGGCTGCTGGGTTGGAGGTGGAGGAAGATCGATGGCTGCGTGATACCAGGTTGTCAAGGGCCGTATGCGGTAGCGACGCCGGACCTTGACTACGGAGTTCGTAGTCTCGCCCCGTGATAACTACGACGGGGTTATACCCCCACGCCGCTGCTCGCACGCCGGGTTATGCCCCCTGGCTCGCGCGGCTTGTAGAAGAGAGGAGGAGATTAGATGGAACTGATCTTGATTAATTCTCCAATGGTTTGGTTACAAATATAAATAGCCTGGGGCTCAACTAATCACTCCTATAATCAAGGAGATGCAAAAGGAAATATCTAACAAGGTAACTAATCAATCAGCCACGATTTGGATCGGTGGCTGCCTCCTGTGCGCGCACGGCCTGCTCGGCACGCTCAGCTGCGCGCCTGATGTCTCGGGCCCGACGGCGCCTAACGTACGGTTTCCCGTACATGACAACATGTTTGCTAACACCCTGGACTGGAGTTCTTACAACCTACCGACTAAGGTGCTCTTGAAGCTGTCAAAGGAAGATTCACAAGCATTTGGGAGACGTTGGATGAACCTGATGCCGGTGAACAACAAGATGGAGTAATGTGTGTATCCTCGTTAATCACTATACCTGTTTTGATGTTTTTTTGAGCCTGTGACGTTGGCAAGTGTGCCTGTCAAAGTGCGCCGATGATGCAATAAGAGAAAGGGTGTAACCCACCTAGGAACTATGTACTGTTTCATGGTCCTTGCTAATGCAATGACAGGAACTCTGCCCTTTTATTTAATTCTAAAAACTAAACATTGATCTCGTACTCCCTCCGTCCCGGAATAAATGGCGTTATAGCATTTGAAAAAAGTTTAAAAAAGAGAGACTTTTTGCTTTTGTCGCTCCTCTGCAGAGTAGGTTGTAGTAGCTTCCGCAGTCACCACAACACATGTCATCCGTCAGCCAGTTCGTCCACTAGTGAATAAAAAATGAAAAGAAACAAACGAAGTAGTACTCCGTAGGAGGAGAGGCTCTCAGCTGGTGCAGCTCCCAAGAGTGCAGGCCGCTACTGCCATGTCCAACTAAGCTCAGACTAAGATTTCTATAGGGGTGCCAGGGTCATTTTGCATTAGCGTTGGTAACCATGACACCTTCTAAAACGTCCTTTAACCTGGGATAGAGGGAGTACGTGAATATATATATAACAGAAGGATAAATGGGTCATATCACAAAATACATGTATGTATTTAAGTTTACAAAGTGATGAAATAGACTAAATGTAATGGAAATTGTACCTCCCTAGCTCGCTGCCGATGCTGATGCTGGAGCCTGGAACACGACGATGGGGTGGCAACAATCATCCTCGATGATCGTGTGGTGTCTTTGATGAGATGATGCTGTGGGATTAATTTAAAGGTATCAGAAAAGTGAAAAAAAATTACAATATGAAAACAAATAAGTAGTTAAAAGACTTTCTGTGAATATGTTTATATAGTATCTAAAACAAATGTGTGAAAACGTAAATAAGTTACAACTAGAACAACAAAAGTGCACGACGGTGGAAGGATCTATCAGTGAGCCTGGTTCCCTGAGAGCACTCACAATGCAGACTCATGGTTTCTATTCTCATTTATTATACCTCTATTTATTGCTTTTTGCTGATGTGGCGCTGTATTTATTGAAGAGAGAGAGGAAAAACATAAGAAACCAAGTCTAACTAAGAAACCAGGTCTTCACGTAAACCAAAACAATTTGTGAGAGTGACAAGTGGGGGCATGTGACATCATAATAGAAAATTACATTGTGGTAAATAGTTTCTTGACACAATGCCCAAGACTATAAAACCATTCTAGCACTGTGAGTGCCCTGAGTCTCGGAGAGTCGGTCGGAGGAGGCTTGGAAGGCCACGGAGAGCCGTACTAGCTGCGAATCGGATGACGATGAAAGTCACCTGACTGACTCGGGTTGACAAGTCGGACCGGAGAACACGCCAACAAGGATCTGCGTAGCGCAGGGGGTAGGGTGGTGAGCTCTTCTTTAATTTTCTCCGCTCCACCCCACGGAATCTTGTATTCACACCCAGCAGCAGGCCAAACCACCCGCTGCGCGCACGCTGAAACGTCGTCGCATACGCTACCAAATTTCCAGCCACGGTTTCACTAGAAATTTTTATGTAGTCCACTAGGCGTTCAAGTCGTCACGCGCCGCCTCCTGGCCCGCGGCCCGCCCTTCTTCTTTCCTCGGTCGGCCCAAGTTGCCACACGGCAAGGCATCCCATCCTCTCCCTTGAGTCCCTTCTGCCGCTCTCCCGCCATGCCGTGAAGCTTCCAAATGCGCGTCCGCCCTTAATTACTTGCTCTTTCTCTAGATATGGAGTGTGCTATATATACGACTCGCCTTCTCAGCAACATGCTTCATTCGCAGCACCTAGCTACACATAGCTATTATAGCACTCAATACTCAATACCGACCGGATCGATCGGAAGTCGGCCGGCAAGGAAGAAGGAGAAGAAAGCAAATTTAAAGCTAGCCCACCCATCCAGCATCTCCGATCACTCGACGACTTGACCACCGCATCATCTCAGCAAAGACACCACGCGATCATCGAGGATGGTTATCGCCACCCCCTCGTCGTGTTCCAACATCAGCATCAGCATCGGCAGCCACGAGCTAGGGTCACTATTCGCGGCGTTCGACGCGGACTCCGACGGGCGGATCTCCGCGTCGGAGCTGCGCGAGTGCATGCGCTCAACGCTGGGTCCCGAAGCCGCGGTGTCAGCGGAGGAAGCCGAGGCGCTGGTGTCTGACGCGGACGCGGACGGCGACGGGCTCCTGGACGCCGCCGAGTTCGCGGGGCTCGTGGCGCGCCTGCACGCCGACGTCGGCGAGGAGGACCGGCACCGGGGCCTGCGCCAGGCGTTCGGGATGTACTCCGAGACGAAGAATAAGGAGGAGACCGGGTCCGGGTGCATCACGCCTGCTAGTCTCAGGCGGATGCTTGCCAGGCTTGGTGAGCACCAGGACGTCGATGAGTGCCGCGCCATGATCTGCAGGTTTGACCTTGATGGTGATGGCGTGCTCAGCTTCGATGAGTTCAAGATCATGATGAACGCCGCCTGATGATGACGCTACCTGCTGGTGCTCGCTTGCTTGTGCATATGTCGTTGCTTGCTTCGATCATTCATTCATTCGTTGTTTGTGTAGATACCAATTGCTTTCCCTTATGATTTGTGAAGCTGAATTACCTATTGTTTATCTATTTGATTTCTCTCGATCGTTATTGTCTAAAAGAAACATTGAATTTGTAGCCTTGAATGGTCAAAACTTCAAAGAACGATATGGCGTCTAGAACAGAGCGTCTTGACATTTTCAGGCCGTCTCAAGGAAAGCGAGCGGGCTACTGTAACTCCACTAGCAAGATGTGATCCGCGTCAGCTTCAGCCAACGCGGCAACGGGGCGGCGTCATTTATGCCGAGGAAACGCGGCCCGAACGGAAACCAACGGCCCAGTTCCTTCCGCCTGTGACGGGACGCAGCCCAACTCCCTGGACTTCCCGCGTTCGTGGTCTACGGTGGGCCGGGCAAGTGTTTGTGTTCTGCAAAAGCCTCTTTTCCGGCATCCTGGTCGCGGCACCGGCCGATTAGCAGTTTGTGCTAATCGGTAACAGAAGGATCACAGAAGGAACGGCCATCCACAGACACACATTTACTAGTGTGTTGCACACGTGAACAAACTCTAATAGTACATTATATAAAATAAAAATGATCTTTCATTCAGAAACCAGTTCAAACAGGTTCATTAACACAAATATATACACAACAGAGAAGGAAATAGAAATGCTCTAGGCATACCGGTACTCCTTTCCACTGATGATAATTCTAATTCTGGGGCGGCTGCGTTTGCCTCGCTTGTTAATACACGACTGATCCACCATGTCAACATACTCAGCAGGGCACCAAAATGCCTCGGGCACAGGCCAATTGCGATCCAACAATTTGCACACGATGTAATGTTTGATGCAGAAGTTCAATAATGCACAATATTGAAATTTCACATTATGAATATGATGATGCATTTCAAATTCAGAATATACCTGTTTAGACAAACACTCTTGTCTCCAAAAACAGTCCAGTCAAGAAGGGCAGCAGATTGATAATAACTAGCATGGCCTACTTCAGGGACAGACCTGTCAAACATATCAAAGGATGGATTCTTCTTAACCAAAAATCATGGCTGAAGCCTGAACATGTTAAATAACAAGCACTTAAATACCAAAAGGAAATCCAAACATACTGCTTTGTCTTAAAATATGCCAAGACATCAAGAATAACATCCCATGATAGGTACGGAGGTCTAGTTCTTTGCGTATCATAGAAGTTCATACCAAAAAATTGACCATCAAGATCAACAAGGGGCCCTCCAATCCCAGCCTAACCAGGTGACATGGACAGGTTGTCATTTGTAACGCCAAACAGATATCTAAGTTAAGTTCACCACGTAAAAGCAATAAAAATAGGAAAATATTAATCAACAGCAGTACCTTGGTGATTTTACATGTGGAGTACTGCAGCACCTTGCAATCCAGTCTCCCAGCACTGTTCAAATGTATCCCTCTTGCAGCCATTAATGTGCCTGATCTTATGCGGCGCCCTACAGATACTAATTGACGAGGACGATTATGCCTCTGATGTTCAATATCCATTGGATGTGGAGAACAGAAATCCATGACACTGACTAGAGCAACATTATAATGTAAATTATAATGCTGTAATGTCCCTTCTCTGATATGTTTGGTTGGAAGCAACACTTTAATCTGTAAAATGGTGCAGTAAGACTTAAGCAGTACCATACAAGAATAAGGATCAATAAGAGCAGTCAGTAGCACCAACCCTCAAGTCTTCAAGAAGCTTCTTGTCATCAACAAAATCTGACAGTAAGCTAGCTGACGTCAGAATACTTGTACATCCATTCCATTCAATAAAAAAAAACCGGTGCATGCAAAAATCCTTTTTTTTTTCCTGCATATCACATTGGCTATTAGTTAGTGATAAACAAATATAAATATGAAACAGTTAAATAGCACATTATTGTATAATCACCATAGCATGAAGCAAGTGCAACAACATTTCGAGATATGTTAGAACAAACTGTTTCGCTGAGTTCACTCCAAACACCTTCACCATATTTATCGCCAAAAGTGTCTTCAAAAGTATTAACTAAAATCATGCCATCTGCTTGAAGATATACATAGTACAATTAGCTGACAAAGGTACAGAAAATCTGTAAAAAGTATGATAAAAAAAAACTGTATAAAGAATGTATGAAAGGTCAGAAAATTCACAGTGTTGACTCACCAGACATATCTGTTGGTGGCTTTGGATAACCTGAGAAGTCTAGATCCTCAAATGGATCATCACTAAGAACACCACCATTTCCTGGTGCAGTAAAGTCAAGTTATTGGAACTGACATCTATTAATACTGACTAGTGACCATTCATGTAATAAAATAAACACCACAAAACTCAGCACATAATATCAAATTGTAAATTTTAGAATCTGATGGCAGCCTGAGTGACAAATCAGAACTTCAGAAGTGGTTAGGGAGAAAAATAACCATAAACAAATTGTGACAGTGTTACTTGATTAACACTAAGGCTGCGTTTGGATGTTGGTATTCGAGAGCTTGGAATTGAATTGATGCAAATATCAAATCTGGCATGGTATTGTATTGGATCACAATTCGAATTCTATTGTTTGGATGACAATGCATTGCCTTTTGGAATTCTTGTAACCAATCCAATTCCATTTTCTGTTTGGATGCACAGAAGGGATGAAATCGATGGTCACCCATCTTCATTCACTCCCAGGACCAGGAGCTCCACTCCTAGATCTGTCGCCCAGCCATGGAGAACCGCTGCCGGCATAACTGTAAAAGCTGGTATATATTATGAAGTACAAATGTAAAACTATTCGAGCACTGATAAAAGTTACTGAGTAAATGAAAAAAAGATACAGCATAACTGTGACTGCTCAAATAAAGCTGCAAAAAACATGTGCGGAAATAAAAGGAAGAACCAGCAGACCAGAAATCAATGACTTGGTTGTCTTCCCTCCACCACTGCAAGTTCTTTTCTTCTTTGAGCTTCTTGCGAGATCGGTCTTAATATTCAAGCTTGTGAGATCATCAGTGTTTTTCTCCTTCGAGCATCTTGTTAGATCAGCACCACTGTTCTCAGGTACCAGTGTCTCACCAGTACTGAACCATTTTTTAAGGAAAGGCAAAACTGTGGGTCAAATCAGTAAACCAACACTGAAAAACCATCACACCTATTAATTCCAATGCCCTAATAAAGGTTTCATGTCAAGGATGATGGATCTTGCCCTAACACAAGCTTCAGTATGAGACCCAAATCAACTTAAAGCTAAACTAACAAAAAATTGAAACACCGACTTTGGATTTTTAGTAAGGCCAACGGAGCAAGGGCTTAAAAATGGTGGGCCCAATAAACTCATTTCTTTGCTCTACTATGGCACTGGCTAATGGTTTCGCCTGATCTATTTTAGTTTTGTTGGACCAAACTGTATTTAGGTACCTGACAGGTTGCTACATTTATAATGTGTATATATGTATGTCACCAAGTAAAGTGTTCCCTCTCAAAACCTGATGCCAAAAAAACTACGCAACTTGTTTGGAATACAAAACAGCTCACCTTATATGTTCATGACGAAGAGTCAGGCTATGAAAGAGAGGGTGAAAAAGAAGTTTGAGAGTTATAAAAGGCATACCTGCATGCTTTCAAGTACTGTAACCGCTCAAGAAATTCACCCCTCCTAAAAAGTACTCAAAAATATTCCAACCGTTCAAAGATTACACTTGTTGGCAAGAACACAGTTGTTTCTTTAACCAAAAAAAGGTTCATGCCAACAAGGTTCCCTTCTATATTGAAAAGTGGTCCGCCTTCCCAACCCTGCACATAAAAAAAAGGTTAAAGGTAATAGTAGTAATACTACAAAAATGATACACTTACAGGTTACAGCATAAAGGAAAAGAAACACATTAAAATAACTATATCATAATTCGAGTGTGCTCAGAAACTGCATATAGGAGAAACAAATTAAACTTAAATTATATCATAATCCAAGTATACCTCACCGATTTTACAAGTAGACAACATAAGCTCTTCATTATCTTCAGATTCACTCGAATCACAGGTCAGTATCCCACCAGTAGCCATTAATTTACCAGAGATGTCGCGCCCTAAAGCTACTACCTTTGTAGATGGAAGAAATTCCATCTCCGCCACATTAGTGAGACGTACAGTTTGAACATCAAGGCAGGCTGTGACATTGACAATAGCAAGGCCAAAATCTAAATCATATTTCCCTAAAAATCCTGTGACAACCTTGCCTTCATAGCGCACTTCAACCTATATTGAAAAATAAAAACAAGAAAACATTACATGATGATCGAGATTATATTAACTAAACAACCATTTTTTTTACTAAAGGATGAATCGCTGTACAAACCTTCAAGTTAGCAGGGTGTTTTGTTTTATCATTTAAAGCGCCAACCAAACTTGATGAAGTCAGAAACCTTGTAACACACCCCTGGCATTCTATAGCTATTCCTGAGCATGCAAATAACACAGAGCTTCCTACATAACATTGCGATTTGAATCATGTATACAGCAATGTAGATATATATTCAGAAAACTAAGAGCAGCATAAATAATCACCACAGAGCACAGCAACTGAGACAACACTTTCAGACAAATTCAATGCAATTTCTTCACTGAGCTCACTCCAGACACCTTTTACTGAGTCTTGATGAATATCGCCTAGTTAAAGAAACATGAAACAGAACAACTGTGAATGCTCATCACATAAATACAGGCGGTTTTTCCCTGGCGGCTCCAGAGCCATCTTTAGTGGCGCGAAGTCCACCCACCAGTGAGGAAGAAGCATGTGCACAGATGAGGAAGAAGCAGACCTGAATTCAATGATTCCGTTGTCTCTCTGTCATCATTGCAAGTTATTTTATTCTTCTTTGACCTTCTTATGCGATGACCACCACCTGCTCTAATCAACGTCGTCGTCCAGTACTGTTTTCTAAAGGAAACTGTGGGTTAATATATACCAGTAAAGCAACCATCAAACCCTCTAATAAGGTCTAGATGGCCCAAACTCAATTTTGATGAAGCCAAACCATCAGGCTTACCCCTCCTCCACTGGGTCATGTGTAAACTGTAAAGTATTCTCTAATATTCATTAATCTTGATTATTACAGTGATAGAGCGAACTCACTCCAAATATTCCCTTTAAAGGATAATAACTTTTGGATCCACAAGGACCCAAGGGGATGGTAACATGTAGAGAAATTTTAAAACCAAAAATCAACGTGCTCAGGGCGGACTCGTGTAGACATGTACACCCGATAGGTCTAAGCAGCTTGCTTGCATTAGGGATTGTGCTCGATTTTCGAACAGCAGGAAGGAAGAGATACCTGGGGGTGGGGGCGCCGCTCGCCGCTCGCCGGCGGCAAAGAGACCAGCGCATGCGCATGACGCCGCCGCTCGCCGCTAGGAAAGAAAACGGCGACGGGTGCTGTTGGGGGCGGCGCTTCTCTTCTTTCTTTTTTTTTTTTTTTTTTTTGATCTTTTTTTCTTTCCATGTTTAGATTGCGCAGTGCAGCCCACACCAACTAAGCCCATGAGTTTTGTTGATCCCACGGCCCAGCTGATCCATAGCAGCATGTTTTCTTATATATTCATAATTTTTAATTCAAAATTTTGTCCCAATAAACTCCCTCCAGTTTGATATTAGAAGTCGTTTTGCACAAGTTTTTGGTCAAATATTGGGAATATAAATCATCAATAACTTTTAAGTTGTTCAATTTGTAAATATGAAAATTATATGAATACATTTGCCTTAAAAAATACTTTGATAAAAGTATACATATATCACATTTCTTTAAATATTTTTATAATAACAAGAGGTCAAAGTTTTGTTTTGGTGACTGTGTCGTTGTTTTAAACGACTTCTAATACCAAACCGGAGGGAGTATACTTCTATCACCATTCTATCTATATCTATATTATAAAAATAAAGATTTAATAAACTAGTTGAATCCCACGCCAAGCGTGGGTAGGTACATGTGTATGGATTAGCATGGGTTGCGGGTTACTTTGTTGACTGTAGATTATTGAGCAAAGTTTGAAAGGTGGTTCTTGTTTGTATATTATTGATAAAGTATTTTTTCCAATTCTTTTCGCGTATGAAATTAGTGAGAATCATGCTTTGAGAGAATTAGAGAATTATAATACTTTCGCAAAGGAGGTGGTGCGGCGCTGGAGCTTCTGTGGAGTGAGGCGGATTTTAGAAGAATTATAAAGTGGAATTGAGTGAAAGATTTATGGATTATTCTTTGGAATATATTTGTGGAATTTGGTGTATGCAGTGGAGGTGAAAATATATGGGTAGGGTTTTGTTTTTTCTTTTTGTTAAAAGGAAAATGGATTTTCATTATTTCGTGTATGTTTTTTTTTTGGGTGGCCATAGGAATTTGTATTTGGGCTGATGACGTGCACACGTGATGTTCTTTAGTTAAGAATAAAACTCGTAATCAGCATCCAAATGTTTATAGAAAGAACAAAAATAGAAAACACGTGTAAAGGCAGAGAAAGAAGGAACAACGAATGATACTCTCATGCAGTCATCTTCCGATGGGCTGGACTTGCGGGGAGTGAATTTTATCGAGTAACGGGCCGGCCCGCACGCCAGAGTGCGCGCAGTGACCAAAGGAGGCAGTGAGACACTCGAGTTCAGACTTGGAGGCATTAGCAGTTTTATTAGTACCACCTCGCTGCTCTAGCTCAGTTGTAAACCAAGGGAGAGGCATATAGGGAGGGCCTGGGCGGCCTAAAGAAATCGCGCAGCTGCGAGGTGCCTGCAGGCACAGGGCGAGCTATCCTTACGGTAGGATGCAGATCGAACGGCTGAGGGCATGGCACTGTGCTGGACTGTAGTTATACTCACAAAGAGCACTGTAGATGCACAGTGCCCGGGCATCCTCACGTTTAAAGGAGTTATATAGATAAATACTTCTCACCCCACCTCTTAGTTTACCCTTTCGATGCTCTTTGAACATGATCTAAACACCTGAACTGAAAATCATCTAGACAAATCACGAGTGGAGTACACAGCACTTTGCTTTTTTTTTTATCGCCAACAAGTCTGAACTGTTGTTTAGGGACCTAAATGAGTGTTTTAAAAGTTTGGAGACCAAAATGACACGGCTAAGCAAAAAAAAAAATTGCGAATGGTTAAGATAGGGTTAGACCATGAGCATATATATAGTACAGTTGTCACACAATCTTTCAAAAGGTACGCGTGTAAGTCAATTTGTAAAAATATCAACGTTGACGAACACAGATTTCCAATGAAAAACGATTCAAACCCTTGCAAACTCTACAAATATCTTCCATTATTTTTTTTTTAATAATTATAGAGTAAAAAGTAGATGTCCACAACACAATACACATACACACTCATATATGAAGACACAAACTCAAAACTTATTCATATGAGCACTTCAGAATGACTGTGAGCCGACGGATCTTGAGATCGACGAAGTCGGAAAGCCTTAGTTGTATTGACGGCGTGTGGCATAATTGACCTCGCCATGTCTTCTCTGACCTAAAGTGATCAGGCCCAAGCATTCGGCACTTGCAGCTAGGACTTGCACTTCCTCTGTGCTGGGCTGCTGGCTATCAGAGTATCAGGCTATGGCAAATTGGCAAGAGAGAAGAGTGAGGAGGGGACGGCTCCTGGGGTACCCTGCAACGCCGCCGATCGACGCCTCTACCTGTCTCCACAACCACACGAATTGGCAATTTGGCAGCGGGTTCATTTCAAAAGGAAAATTGAATTGGCAGTGGGAGGAAAGCACGTCTCTGTCATCTCACAGACTCAGGGTTGGCTGTTTTGAACCAACAGAAGATGTGGAGCATAACTTTCAGTTGGAGCTCAGGGTCAAGGGCTGCAGCTATTTTTCCTACAGTTCACTTGCATTGGATGTTGACTTACTAGTCCTTGTTTCTTCACTATAATATATACACGCCGTAGGACTTAGACAGTTGAATTAGTTCCAGGGCTAAATATTTGGTTTAATCGGTTCTTTCTGGTTTCTGCTAGACGAAATCCGTGCTCATTCAAACGATTTTGTTTCTGCAGTGTGTCCTTCACAGTCATCTTTAACATTTAATTTGGAACAAATCAGGTGTGTCTGACTCTGATCTTGTTGCATTTCCGGTCTTGCATGCATCGGTGGTAGGTGAACCAACCCAAGTAACTCGTCCTTGTTTCGTTGACCACCGGTCAAACAAAACAACTGCAGATGCAGACCAACGAATGCACTAGCTCAGATTGAAACTGTATGAATTCATGAGATCGAGTTGCAGTGACCAAGCAACTAGTAAGCGATATCCGGTCAAGTCCACACACACTACCATGAATTCTAACAAAAAATGGACAAATGTTTAACTACACCTGAGAGTGTACTAACTAGGTCGTCTGTCATTGTCCATCCTCGGTTCAGATTCAGACTTCAGTTACTCGATGGACTTGGATCGGGTGGTTCCCTTCCCCCTTGACTAATTCAGAGGTACAGTATTCTCCAATAGTTTAGTACGAGGCTTACGGGAGCCAGCCAACCACTACTGAAAACAACGAGGAACGAACTACCAGTAAGTCCTCTACTCGATCGTACGTCTGCTGGACCTCTTTGATCTGTGCTTATTGTACTGCATGTCATTGTCAGTGTCTCTGTGGCACTGTCAGTGTCAGCCTCAGCATCACAGCCGGATTGGCGAAGCGCCAGGCGAGGAGCAGATGGATGTACATGTACTGTACGATCGTTACTACAGCTCTCGAAGATCTCTATCACGATTCACGAATCTTTCTGTAAATCTCTTTGCTTGTAGCGACGGAACACGAACCCCGATAGTGTTTGTTTGTTTGTTTGTTTGTTTGTTTTTTTTTTTTTTTTTTGATTCATCGACGGCTTCCTCTGCATGCCAATCGCTTTAGCGGGTGCGAGTGCGATCGAGTCCACGGCTACCTGCCCCACCGGCTAGTGTGGTTTGATCTAGGTCCATATCACTGTCGCGGACAGTTTACGGTTGTAGCCATGTGCTGCCTGCCTCATGCATCAGAATTTCCTTTTAGCTATATATACACGCGTGTAAAACCTGTTTCAGATCAGTGTAGTTTAGTATGAAGTTTACTCATGTTTCAGAGTTTAGCGGCTTGCGACTCGTAGCACATTACCTTTGAGATAAAAATGGCATGGAGGTCCAAAAGCTTAAAGCTGTATCCATAACTATAATAGAGTAAGACAATTGCGAATTAATATTCGTTCTAGTGCGTTGTGTGATGTGCATACATTCATTCCCAAGTTTCCCAAGAAAGTAATGCTTTCTCTCAAGAGACGTATAAATTAAGCTGATGACTGATGAGCACAGAGAGAGAGAGAGAGAGAGAGAGGACAGGTATAGTATTAGTTCTCCTGTGCTTGCAAAGTGACCTAGGGGCAGGCATAAACTTTTTGGAGATCATATGAAAAATAGAATTGGTAGAGTAGTTGATTGTATTGCTGAGTTTAGTAAACGAATTGTATGGGAATGCATTGCTTAGAGGTCAAGAAACTTTTCTTATAGGTAAAGGCAAAACAAAATTACATGATCTTAATCTATCATATCTGAAGATAGCCATATCCTCTAAAACCATTATTTGCGGTCATAGCAAAAGCAGCACACAGACAAAAGCTAAAAGTGTTTAAAGATATCCTCGCGAGATCACAAACAACTCCAAAAGGCAGGGTAGGCCAAACCAATTAGCCTAGAATTTACCTACTTGGGGGTGTCATCGCATCGATTTAGTTGACAAGGTCAAGTGGACATGCTATCCTCCACATAGTGGGCAACCATTGTGCGAGAGTAGTATATCAATAGGCATTGACCACCTGAACAGGGTACTATGTGGATCAGGCTCTGCATAGTAACTATACTATACAAGATTGGGTACAATGTGCTATCTAACCAATATGACAAGTATCGTCCCATTGTCTCTCCAAATCTGATCAAGTCTGCTAAAGTAGATAGGACAACACGCAAGAATTATATCGATACATGGCTAGTTGGGTATGATTGTGCACTATAGAGTAATAGAATTATTAACTATCATCTATAATTCACTACATGTAACCTCACCCCTAGGCTATGTAAGGCAAGGTGGGGGTACACTCACGTGGGGCCATTGGAACATACTACGTATACAACTCCCACTTTGACACTTGCATCACATCCCCCCCACGAGCAATACAAACTTTCCTCTTTCACTAGACGCAGGGCACTCAATGTGAACAAGTATAACCCTGGTGTCCATGTGCCGCATATGTGCTACTCCTCTAATTCACTATGCGTGATTCATAGGATTACTTGTTGATGGTACGCAACGCTGACACTGACCAAGGGTACAAGGTGAGGTGGAATACCCAAATTTCTCAACTTCAGCATGTAAGACATCGTGTTTGTTGCTCCCTCCCACAACTCGCACGCGCACACCAAAAAAAAAAAAAAAAAAAGAAAGAAAGAAAGAAAAGAAAAAAATAAAGAAAAACGGCCCTCATTTGTCTCATCTCATGATAGTTGAACGACTCGATGTTTGGCGTGACTGAGCATGCGAGGAGTGTGCAAGAAAGATGGTTAAGCTTTGCCAGGTACATCTCAGTTTGATGATAATAATTTAGCAAGCTCTGAAGGAGCCCCAAACTTAAGTCATCCCTTCCTTGTGAATTGATGATATGTTTAGAAGAACGAGATGCTTGATTGTTAAGCTTTCCATTACGCTTGTCGGAACAGAGAGAAGCGCCGGCCAAACACATGATGTGTTTAGAAATTCTCAAATTTACTTCCATTAGCAACCGCCAACTAAATCATATATATATTTTCAAATGTCATGTGTAGTTTCAGTTGCTTATCAATATCTTATGAGTTATGAGGCTTGAATAAATTATAAAATATCTTTAATTATTAGCGCTCTATGAAATATTTTGGATCGGATATCCTGGCTTGATCAGCAACTGTCTTGGATTTGTCGACAGTTGTGTCGCCAACGGTCCGTGTCACTATCGGTACGGATGACGTTTCAGATAGCTCATCACTCACGTCAGTTGGTTGGTTCGGACTTTAATTTATTTGGATTTGGATGTGGAGGAGATTGATGTGCGAGAGCACAAACGTTTTAGACGCCATAGCTCGAGTCTGATCGCAACGATCTGTTGTTACTCCGTGATTCTCTCGTACTAGCCAACATAGACCGTCCCGTAACCAGAGCCTTTTACCCGCGGCGCTTTAAAAAGTTCGCGCGATCTACACGCCTCCCAAGCTTCAGTTTTACCTCTCGCGCTTCAACATCATTTTCGTTTTGTCCCGGATCCTTTCCGTCCCATCATCCGTCTACTTTCCTCCGTTTGGGCGGACTGACGAGTGGGGCCCACAATGAAAAAAGACCCTTGTGCCCTCTCTTTCTTTCCCAGAGCCCGACCGCATCTCTCTGCTCTTCCCGTGACCCAGAGCCCGACCGCATCTCTTTCCCGTGACTAAACTTCACCTAACCCTAGCAGCTACCGGCGGCGGCGGCGCAGCAAGCTCCGGCGGGCGCGCAGCAGGCGGGCGGGCGCGCAGCAGGCGGGCGGGCGCGGAGCAGGGGCGCGCGGCAGGCACGGCAGCGGGCGGGCGCGGCATCGGCAGCTCCCAGGCGGCCAAGCGCGAGGTGAAGGCAAGCATGCCTGCTTTCGGCGCACGAGCGGCCTCGGCTCGGTAGCAGCAGGTGGACAGCGGCGGCCGGCCCTCCCTCAGCTCGTTAGCAGCAGGTGAGCGTTACACTGTTTACGATTTTGTCGGGCACATTACAATGTTTGTATTCTCAGGCAAGTACAGAGGTCTGCCAGAGCTTGTAGGCTACAAGCTGATCTTATTGTTCGGCTGACCACCATACGCACAGATTGTTAACTCATTGAGAATTCATAATATATGATTAGAGATATACGGTAGCTATGAGAATAGTCATTGCGCAACAAACTGTAGAAAATAGATCCACGAATAATTACTTGATGGGAAGCTCTTACTGAGGTTCAAGGATTCAGACTTAAAAGTTTGCTGTGGATTTCTTTTTAATCTATTCTTCTTTTCACTCCTAATATTGTGTTCATCCATTCCTGCTTTTGGGTAAATTTGCAGGTGTACTTTGCCTTCGTTAGATAGAAGGTGTATCAGATCACATAAGCATTGCCGGTGTATAATTTGGATGCATAGGATTAGTTGTAACTAAATCTTACAATCCATTGATTGTTTCCATATTATTTGTTGTGAATAACTAAGATGTGAGAAAAAATTGCCACCACCTTGTAGCTGTTGTTGGAATATCTGGTTACTTGTCACGTTTTCCACTTAGTTTTCATTTCGGGTGTCTGCTGGCCTCATGTGTCTAATGCTCCTTGTTCTTGATTTTCATGTTGTTTGAGTTAGATACTTGGATTTTTTTTTCAAGTTACTTTCTTAATTAGTAGTTTCTATTCCTATGTGATATTCATGCCTGCTGAATTGTTATGGATACACTGGCTTTTGCATAAGACTTTGCAAAGTGCTGAACTGCTCGCTAGAATAGTGCTTTTTTTTGTTTGTATATTGTGGAGGTATGCCAGCCATAGTTTGGCTGACTGGCTGTGAATACTTGCTGTCTACAAATTACTTATAATGTTCCCAAGTAATGCTGGCATATAGTATATATACACACATTATAGAATGGTGAAAGTAATAGAAGCCTCTCACCGTCCACTTTTTTTTCCCCTCATTTCAGGAGATGTGAAATACAATATCTTGTAGTGTTAATTGCCTCAATTTGTAGTGTTAATTGCCTCAGTTTGTAGTGTTAATTGCCTCAATTTGTAGTGTTAATTGCCTCCTCCTTGTTCATCTGTAGGATGGACCCGGAGTACGTACCACTTAGAAATCCGGATTGTTTCTCACAACTCGTGGGTCCTTGGTATGAGTTGAGCAAAGATGTCGATGCTGATTTCACCAACTTCAAAGATCCGGTCGATGAAGTTGTGGACAAGAATCCTCCCGGCTATGGAGAAATAGTGAAAGTGTTTTTATTTCTGTACGGATAGCAAGGTCACTATCCAAGTATGCACCGATCGATTTGATGTGCATGTTTGCAAAACATAAGGTTGACAAATGTTGTTTCATGACCTTTGCATATCATAAGCCGATGTTGACCCCCAAACATTCCAGTTTGGGATGTTGGTAGCACTACTTGCAGCTCCATGCACCCCTTCAATTGCCACTCCATTGTTAGTAGAACCTAGCCACACCACACAATCCGAACCTCACAACATGTATTCCTAGCTAACCCACACCCAATGAATGAGCATGTTGGTATTGATGATGAAGGTTTATATATTGAGATGGAACCCACGAAACCAGCCCCAAACCGAGATGATGATGATGATGATGATGATGAAATATTCTCGAATCGAGGACGATGGTTCTCGATGATGAAATTGTTACGTATAGAGGGCCCCGAACCTATGCCCGATGTGCATTATGACAAGAAAAACCCTCCAATGTCTCAGGAACTATTTATTCTAGCATGGATGCTTTTAAGATTGCTTTAGCTTCGCATGCCGCTAAAACTGAAATTCATTATGTCATTGAAAAGAGTGATCCATCCGGGCATACGGTGCATTGCAAATGGAAGGATGAGCTTGGTTGTAAGTGGAGAATTCATGCCTCAACTTTGCGGGATGATGTCACAGCTCGTAATTTTTAGCAAAGACACTCTCATCTTTTATTCCATTGACATTTATGGAGCATTGAATCTTACATTGATCTAACTATTTGGTCTAACTATGTTGCGGTGAAAACCAACCCATATACTCATGACTGTCGATCGCTAAGAACCTAGGAGTTTGTGTAGGGATCTCACAATTTTGGGTTCATGAAAAAATTTTGGATTGGTTGAAGGAAGATGGCAACGTTTGTATACCTGAACTGAGAAGGAGATTGAAGGCTAAGTACAAAGTTGATGTCCCATACAGAAGAGTGAGGAATGGTAAAAGACTAGCCATGGATGAGATTTATGGTCCTTGGGACAAAAGTTTTGACAACTTGTTTAGGTTCAAGGCCCGTTAGAGCAATCAAGCCCCGGGATCAACTCTTATTATTGATCACTACAAAATTGCCAATAAGGAGAGGTTTAGGAGGCTTTTCTTTGCACTCAAACCTTGTGTTGATGGATTTCTAAGAGGATGTAGACCATATCTTGCAAAGAGATAGCACCTTTTTGACCGGGAGGTTCAGGGGACGGTTTGTGCATAGCTTGTGCAAAAGAGATGGACATAATTGGATGTATCCAAAGAGCTATTGGTGTAATTGATTCGTAGACCAATGAGAATTGGGAGTGGTTCATGGAGAGGTTGAAAGAAGTCATTGGTAGCCCAGATGGCCTCACATTCTGTATAGACTGTGGCCAAGCAGTGATGAATGGGGTCACTGTAGTTTTTCCTGAAGCTGAACATAGAGAGTGTATGTACCATCTAGTGCAGAATTTCAAGAAAAGGTATAGTGGACAGGTTTTTGATGATCACTTATGGGTCACTTTGATACACATGGAACCCATATATGTTTGATAAGCATTATGAGATAATGGCGGATGCCAAACCACGTGCAATGAAATATCTAAAAGACAATCACAAGAAGCTTTGGATAAGGAGCCGCTTTGGGAGTGGTTCAAAGGTTGACTATGTGACTAATAATTTGGTCGAATCATTCAATAATTGGATAAAGCCCGAGAAACACAAGAATCTAGATGACTTATCGACACCATAAGACAAAAGTCTGCCGATCTAATGGAACCATAGGAAGAGGGTTGCCATGAAGCCGCAAGGATACAAGATTCTCGCCTCACATAGTCAAGAAGCCGAGGGAGGACAGCTTTCAACCTTGACATTGATGTGATCACACACTCACCTGAGGGTGTGGCAGAAGTGTGTGCTAAGGGGGGTAGTGGCTACAGATTTGTGGTCAACATAAGAGAGAGAATTTGTAATTGTAAGGCTTGGCAAGGTTCTGGAATCCCTTGTAGACATGCAATTGCCTACATCACCTCAATCCCTGGAGCTAGATTGGAGGACTATGTGGATGATTACTTCTCTATCAATAAATTCAAAATTGCTTACGAAGGTTCCATCCCATGCATTCCGCACAAGAGCATGTGGCCCAAAGGCACTCATGGTTTTTTCTTGTATCCTCCCTTGCTTAAGTCCACAGGGGGAGGGAGACACAAGAATAGACTGAAATCAGCTCTTGAGGGAGGCAGCAGCAGCAAGAGGCAACATACGTGTCCCATATGTCAACAAAAAGGACATCATTATTACACATGCAAGAATGGGAATCCTGAGGACATAGCTGCATTCATAGCTGAAAGGTGAAATTAGTGAACTTTAGTACATTTGCATCGATTTTTTTTTTCACAAGCTATTACTTAAATTAACTTGTCTTTTGCGGGGTCTACCAAAGAAGAGGCTGAAAAAGCTCAACCATGTAACACCGAGACTAGCATTGTGGTTGCTACTCCCTCTGTCATGCAATTCCTAATTAATGATGTCTTTGAAAAATGCAACAAGCAAGAAAAGGAGTAGAAAGTCATCTTCTTCTTCCTCTGATGTTTTGAAAACCAAGGGATCGTTAGTACTTCAAGCGGGTAATCTTAACAAAGAAATCTTATGTTATTAGCCCAATTTCTTTTGTCATCAGCTAATCTTTTTTTTTTTTTTTTTTTTTTGTAACAAGGTCCGAACTGGTTCCAATGAACCACTTCCACTTTGCAAACACTTTACCTACCTCGGTTTCCATCAGATTCAAAAGCTACGGTTGGGCCACAAGACATAGTGATGACCAAGGAAGCTCCCAGTGTGCAGCCTAAATCACCAAGATACAAGCTTGCAAGAAAAAGAAGTCGACGCCAAGGAAGCTTGCAGTTGAAACAGCCACCCCAAGCAGCCCAACGAGCCCCCGCTTCTAATACCAGAAGCAAAAGAAACTGGACATGCAGTGAAAGGTGTCTGTTCTTTTGCTATCTGATGCCATGATGAAAACTTTCTTTTGCTATGTGATGCCATGTCCAGTGTGTTGGGACATGATGAGAATTTCTTTTGCTATGTGATTTAATGTCCAGTGCTAGGGACATGATGAGAACTAGTAGTTTAGGTATGTGATGCCATGTCTACTGTTAGGGACATGATGAGAACTGGTATTTTAATTAGGTTGTGTGATGAAAACTTTTTGTTATGTCATATGTGCTGTCAAGATATGTACTGTGATGTTTAAGAATATTGTCATTTTCTCTGCTATGTCATATCTTATCTATAACAATGATGAAAAAAAATTATTTCATTCGTACGTACAACTCCAGCAATTTGTTCAGACAAAATGAAAACAAAAACATGTCCAGCCGTGGGCACACATTTGTTCAGGAAAAATAAAAAAAAAACATGTCCAAATTGTACAAAGAAGTTGGGCACACAGTCACGTTGAACTTTGGTCTTTGAGGGCATTTTTGTCTTTCGAAACTAAAGTTAACCACCGTTAGCTCTATTTCTTCACGTATGGGGCATCCGCGACAAAACGAAAAATGAAGTTAAAGACGCGGTAAAACCGAACTTGGAAGGACACGTGGATCAAGACCAACTTTTTAAGGGCACACGTAAAAGGCTCCCCGTAACCACACTAGCTAGACCCCAAGCTAGATATCACGTGACTACACGACATGCGTCACGTTTTATCGTGCACCTACCTACTACCGGATGAACGAACCGTCCGTGTCGTGTCGTCGGATGGGATGGGATCGGATCGCGCGGTTCGGTCACCAGAAGGCGCGGCGCGATGATGGCCGGGCCGGGCCGCGTGGACCGCTGGACGGCGGGCGTCGGCCTTCACGCCAGCGCTTATGCATGCGGTGCCGGGCCGCTGACTTTGACGGGCCCGGACCGGGAGACGCGTTTCCGAGAAAGGCGTCGGACGACGGCCGCCGCTGCCCGCTGCCGCTGGTGAGGTGGCGCGGCGGAGAAAAAGTCAGAGGAGGGAGCATGTGGCCCGGCGGCAGAGCCGTGCCTGCACGACCGGCGCCATCATCTCCTATTCTCCATCCCGTCCCATTTTCTGGCCGTGTGGTCTGTGCATGCGTTCCCAACTTTCCTCGGAATATATGACGACGACGCATTTGACTCCAAACAAAAGTGACATTACTATTGGCTGCTCACGACCATGGCTGCCACTAGCAGCTGACCAGAGTAGCAGCAGGCCTGTGGCTGTGCTTCCAAAAATGCCGAAACTGTTTGTGTCGTGTCAACAACAGAGGGAGAATCCCACCTGAAAGTCTCGACCTGAGCAACTTTTCAGAAAAATGCCATTCTCCTCCGATCCTCCTCCTTCCTGCACTGAAAACTTTTCAGATGCGCTGCTGGCTGCCAACCACTCCCCGCTCTCGGTCACCCAGCCTCCCTTCCTCCCCACTAAGGCTGTGTTTGGATTGTAGGAATATCAAAGGAAAAGTATAGGAATTGAAAACGGAGGAAAGGAAGTGAGAATGGGTGTTTGGAACAAAGGAAATGCCAATTCCTTTCCTCTGAATCTCGTAGGCGGATGCTCGTTTTGGAGGAAAAAAAAATCGCCCCGATCTCTGGTTTCGTTTCCTTCGCACTTGCCCGAGGAAACTTACAGCTAATCACACGTTCGCATCCACTCGCCTCCCCACGTTTCGCATGCTAACACTGCCTCCAGGCTATTCAAACGCACTCCTCGAAAAGAGGCGGAGAGAGAGAAACGCATGGCAAAGCAATGAATGGATGAGATTAATTGTTTTTGTTTTTTGCCTTCAGCTTGTATGAACGTATTATCATTTTCATTAAGCACTAATAATGATCATTTATCATTGACTATGGTGCTGTTCTATAATTCCAAATTTTTCAATTCACCTGTTTCCAAACACCCTTGTCTACTCATTTCCTACGTTTTTTTCCTTTCCTCTGCTTTTACCACTACACACTCACCCTATTCCTGCGTTTTTCCTATTCCCGTGTTTTCGATTCCTGCGTTCCAAACAGGCCCTAACTATTGTAACAATCGCCGAGAGATTTTGTTCTCACCACCGTCACCATTCATTCACCAACCACAACCGAGCTACAGGTTGACTTTTCAAATTGTCTTTACCCTTTTGCTTTGACTGTTTTTTAGCAACAAAAAAAACTTTGAATGTTTCATTCGCCGACCGAAAAGGGTGTGTAGGGATTTTTCGGTGGTGCCTTGTAAAAGCAAGCGTCATTTTTTTCTTTTCTTTTTTCTGTGTGGGGGAGTAGTAGTGTAGTACACGTCACAGGGGGTAGGAATGCGTTTAGCCGGAATGTAGGTAGCAAAAAAGACTAGAATTAGTCAGTCCGAAAAGTATTGCGAGCAATAATCATCTCATCTCAAAGTCAAGAGATACAAGTCCTGGCTGTTTGTCTGTCTCTGACAATGGTATTTTGCACAGTTTTATAAATAAGATGAGCAGTCAATTTTGGTGTTACAAAAGTCAAACGTCTTATAATTTTGGACGGAGGTAGTATAAGGTTTCCCCCCTACAACTTGCCTGGTACCCAGTTGATGTTGTCCTCGTCTAAAGTGCTAGGAATATATTTTTTTCGAGAAAACAAAACTTTGTACCACGTTTTATTCATCGCCATTTAAAAAATCAACCAAAGTCTTTTTTGTGTATCATACCACTTAATCCTTCCACCATCAGCCAGTGTGTGCATTGCCCTTGTAATATTTTGTTCCATAGCAATCGAACCATATTTGGTATCCGATTTTAGATCACCATTGTTCTCATATCAATTCGTTTTCAGCACACTGTTTTAAAGATATGTCGAGCTTCTTACAATACATACGTTTTTTTGGGGGAATGTTCAAGTTGAACTTGTTCCCACTTTTTTTTCAGAGCTCAACCAGTTTAATTCATACTTCATACATGATATATTCATATATACATATATAAATAGGAATTCAAAAAAAATTGCTTTGAGATTTTATTTTTAAAAAATATATTTTAAGATTTATAGCTTGTTTTGTTCAAGAGACTAAGGACTATAGCAACTAAAGTTGTTTGGTTTAAGGTACTAATTTGCTACACAAAAAATAAGGACTAATACCTTCTATAAGACTAATGTATTAAAAAATAAATGAGACTAAAATTTAAATCATTAGTTCTCTTGTTTAGTAATTTATTAGGAACCAAATAAGATCGAAATTTAGTCTCTACTCTCCTACTAAACCAAACTGTGCCTTTGGCTGCAGATCTACCTAGCAGAATTTAAACGAGGTCCACATGCACCCGTGTAAAGTTTTTCAACGGATACTCCCTGCCATTGTCTCCCAAAAAGTTCGGGGTATAATTCGATCAATTAATTTAATAATTCCCACCCAAATCAGGAAAAAAAGAAATGAGAAGCGTGGTGGACCCCGGCAGTAACCACGAAGGCTCCACACGCTATGCCGCTCTCTTCCCAGCACGCGTCAGCCGGTCCCACTGCAGCTGGGCCCCACCGACAAGCGCCCGTCGGCGTCAAACCAGAAGCCGATAAATAGCCGCGCTGGGCGGGGAGAGGAGGTGGTTCTCCTCACCTCACCGGCTTTGGCTTCGGCGTCGTCGCCTCCCTCGCATCGCACCACACCCACCGGCCACCGGTCCACCACCCACCTCACCTCTTCTTCTCCCCCTCGCGGCGAATCGGAGGCCACGTACACTGCCCACCCAAGCACCGGGGACCGGGAGCCGAGAGCAGAACTACTAGTACGGGTCGGGGGTGTTTTCTGCGACGGCGAGGACCGGATCAAGGCGCCATGTCGCTCGACGAGCTCGCCGACAAGGTACACGCGCGCGCCCCGATCCGCCCGCGTACTACCAGCGCTGGGGCCACCACCTGGTGGCGGTTCGGGCGGCTGGCCGGGCGTCCCAGTTTCGCCCAATTTGCTTGCTTCCAATTAATTGGCGCAGCTAGTTTGAATTCCCGAGCTCCACGGGGTGTTTGTTTTAGCTGGTTCTGATGAATGCGTGGTTTCCGTGTGGCAGGAGGCGTCGTCCTCTGAGCAAGTTCAGCTCGCGCCGTCGGATTCCAAGTTCCGGAGCCTCAGCCCTGCGCCGATTCCGATCCCACCTCCTCCGAGCATCAGATCATTGGTCGACTCGGTACGTACGTGCAGACTTGTTGTATAGATAGATGGCGTAAGGAATGTGTGTGTGCCCGCTATGAGTTCGTCTCGCTCGTAGTCGCAGTTTTGTTCTTCGTCCTGCGATTGCTTAACAAGTAAGGACGGCCAAGTAACTAGCTGGAGTGTCCTTGAGTTTTACGTTTCTGTTTTTGTCGTACAAGTGTTTTCTTCTTTAAGTAACTAGCTTATCTTGCAAGGTCCGGGAGGGAGTTCCTGGACCACAAATGCCAATGGGCTTGACCTCCTTCCCCCATTTGTGGGGAAAAGATTGATTCCGGTGTTTTTGTATTTGTTTTAAAACGTAGTTAGTACAGCCATTTGCATAGTATGCGAAACTTGAATTTGTGATTCGATTTCAGGTAGTAAATCACACTGATTGCAAATCCGGGTCATGCACATGAAAATATGAGGCTAAATCACTTGGTTACCTTAAAAAAAATCACTTGGTTGCCTTACCTGTAGGAAACCTAACATATTCCAAGTTTAACATCACATCATTTTGCAGTTTGAGCCTATTTAAGCTCTGAGTTAAATAAACCGTTCAGCATTTTTTTGGGTATTGGTTATGGAGTTCAAAAGTTTGGTGATTCTATAAATCTGAATTTATCTGAAAACCTCTCAACGTTTTATCTGTGAATCGAAACTAAGCTAAATATGTCATTGCAATCTTAAACGACTGGATACATTTATTTCTGGAGGCAGTTGATATATTCACAATTAAAGGACAGACACAGTTTGTTTGTTTTGTTTTGTTTTTTTTTTTTTTTTTTTTTTTTGAAAAAAAGTCGCCAGATGTCCCATTGTATTACATTCACACTGACACACCTGCTTGTATTTTAGGTTTCTGATGAGAGAGTAAATGCTGATATCGTGGTTTCACATCAAAGTGAAAATGGATCCATCTCTACAGCTAGTTCTACTGTTTCAGTAGAATCAGAGAAGGCAGCATATGAATTTTTTGCTCAAACTCCTGTCAGATCAACTGATGCACACCTTGTTGAGTTTTCAGAAGCTATGAGAAGTAAGGATAGACATAATTTCTACTTTGACTAAAGCCTAAAATGTACTGAAAAAAAAAACAAACATATGTAGCACCTTCCATGTACTATTAAAATAATAATTGGTATGAATTTCTGTGGATTTGAAGCTGTTGCAAAAGCCTTACGACGAGTGGCTGAAGGGAAGGCTGCTGCTCAAGCAGATGCAGCAGAGTGGAAACGTAAGTATGAATTAGAGACAGCGCGCAAGCAGCAGAGTAAAATCAAAGGTGAGATTTGTGCTTTTGTTATTGATGATTTTACATTTAGTGAAACATTCTCATAACTTGAGCAGTCCATTAACTATTGCTTCAAGTTGCTATCTATGTTTTCCAACTGGAGTTCTATCTTGTCCAGGCTACAACAGTTGTATCAGTAATGACTTGGATAAACTGGCCAGCCAACTAACCCTGGAGACACCTGCACCTGATCAATTAGGATGTTGTGGTAAGCATGGCATATGTGCACACGAGGTTCTCCAGGACGAAGTTCCTGGACCTATCCCAAGATCTAATCACAAGGTGGTGGGGAGAAAGGCATCGTTTAAACTTTCATGGGGATGTAATGGGGATAAAAATGGTCAGCATAAGCATGATTTTGTGTCCTTTGAAAAAGGTGATATAACAACTGCAGAACGGAGCAGTAAGCAGGTTGGTCCATTTGTCCTGTTCAAATTCATTTTGGCATGGCAGATAGTTCTAGAAATTTTTTACCAAACAATATCGCAATTTTGCTCCTCTATCTCTCTCCATTTCAGTGATGGAAAATTCTTCACTTTCAGATCTTACTGAAATGGGAATCACCACCACAAACAGTGCTTTTGATAACCAAACCGAATTCCAACTCTGTGCGTGTTCTTTGTGCTGAAATGGTCAGGTGTGTTATCTTACGTGCTTTTCACTGCCACTATTATCCATTACTATACTTAGTATTTTTTTTCCATAATTCTGAATTACAACTGTCGTCACACTGTACCATATGAAAACCGAATTGTATTAAAATTAAATGACATAATTCAATATTTTGAGAAATCAGCACCCTTGATATGTTTTTGTGCCTGATGAACCACAACTTACATGGGTTGTTTGCTACTGCACAGGTAGCCTGTATATTGTGCTCACGCCATTGAAAGGTTTTGAATTATTTTTCCGCAGATGGCTTAGGGAGCAAAAAGTATAAACATCTTTGTTGAGCCACGTGTTAAAAAGGAACTTCTGACAGAGGATCCCTACTACAACTTTGTCCAAACATGGGATGATGGTAAGAGGTTTAACTTATGTGATGCGCTTCTTCCATGTGCTCCAGATTAGCAGTTCAGGACATAGATTACTCAAGAAGATATTTTTCCTTTTTGTGATGGGACTTGAATAAATTAATTAATAACTTATAGTAATTTGGAGAGTGTTTCTGGATAGTTTATACATGCTTTTGCAAGATTCTAGTAGTGCTCAAGTGATATTTGAGTTTCTGCCTCATCTTGCTATTTCTAAGTTGATGTTCTGTTATCCTATTTACCCATGTAATTTGCTGTGCATATTACTATTGTGAAGCATGTTTATGGACGCTGCTGTTCTCAAATCCAACCTTACTGGTCAGACCACAATGCTACTCCCTCCGTTCCAAATTGTAGTTCACTTTGGCTTTTCTAGATCCATTTGTTTTACTATGTATCTAGACATAGTGTATAACTAGGTGTATAGCAAAAATCAATTAATCTAGAAAAGCCAAAGTGAACTACAATTTGGAACGGAGGGAGTATATTTTAGTAACACGTTCTTTGGCCTAAACTGTGCATGATAAAAAAAAAAAAAATATATTGTAAGGGAAAGATTGTCCCTTCCAACATATTTATGAAATATGGAGGAAATGAACCTGGGTTGGCTACTGAGCACAGTATTAAGCTGTGTTTGTGTCACTATGAATGATGCAGAACATGTTTGATTCGTGCATGGTGCATGTGTTGCAGCAGCAGCTGCCTTACAGTTGTAAACCTTACTAGTACTCCTACTATATTAAGATTACTTAGTACATTTAGCATAAAAACATATTTTTCCACTGTAGTATTTTATTCCTCAACATTCTTCATCTCCTACTTTTGTATTGTCATGTTTTAGATCTATGTAGATTGTTCCTACAACTATTCTATTGACATATCACTTCCCATGTTCTGGCCATCTCTTATAGATGAGGAGATAAAGATGCTGCATACCAAGGTTGATCTAATTGTAACTCTTGGTGGTGATGGAACTGTTCTGTGGGTACGCATCAATTTCTTTTGATATTTCAATCGTGATGCATCCTAGCAAAATGTTATATGGAGTCTGAAGATGATCTGTTATATGTTTTTGGTATATGAATTATGCAAAATAATTACCTCTTTTGTGCTTCAATCATTCAGCAGTACTTGGACCCCTGGAATCGTATTAGTTTGCTTAGCTAATTCCTTTTGGTCCATGCCTTTTGTTAGCTATGGGAGAGTAGTGTGTCCAATGACAATTGATGCGCTTTAGCAAGTAATTAGTTTTCAGAAACTTGAGCAGGTGATGCAAGAAGGAAGCATTATTTCTGAGGTTCCTATTTGTTCCCTGGTCATGTCAGTATGGAGCTTCATCATATATACTTTTTAACCTTCAAAAACAAATTATTTCTCCCGTGATGGTTTTTTGAATATGCGGCACATGGACATTGCAGTCAATTGACTAGCTTTGCCTCAACCAGTTAAACTTTGATCTGATCAAAACATGTGGATGATAAAATATTTCACAGAAACTCCCATTTTTTTTATCAATGCATATAGTTTAGGTGGTAAGATAACATCCGAAATCAAAGGTCTGTAGATCCCTTCAGGAATGGTCATGACAATGTGCTGTCCGAGCCAAATTTATGTTAGCCTTGCTTTTCTATGAAAGATGTCAGTTCTTATTCAGGTGAATTTTCAAAATAATGTGAAGACTACTAATACAATTCCCTGTGGGAACCACCTTAGTAGTTTACCTGTTCCATATTTTATATGTTTTATTTAATGTTAGTATTTTGCATGTTCCCTGCCTGCCTGCCAATGCTTATTCTGAATATTCTCATTTGGTTATTTGGATTTGTATTTTCACTTAGTTTTACTCTAACTGCTCTCCAATTGAAACTACAAGTTGACTTGATCCCTATTAACAGGCTGCATCATTGTTTAAAGGACCAGTTCCTCCAGTTGTTGCATTTGCCCTGGGATCACTGGGCTTCATGACGCCTTTCCGTATCCTTTACCACCAGTGCTAACACGCTCTATGCAGTAATAACCTAGAACAGCTGGCATTTTACTGGATCTCGGAAAACCTATTCTGTTGGACAATAAATTGCATGTGAAGCTTTCTTCTGTCCAATTGACAGACCTGTTTTTATGTATTGTGTTGTCCTTAACATGTTTCTTTCAGCTAGTGAGCAATACCGTGAGTTGTTGGACAATGTGCTGAATGGACCATTTAGCATAACACTGAGAAACCGCATACAGTGTCATGTAATACGTGACGCAGCAAAGGATGAAATCATGACTGAGGAGCCATTCTTAGTGTTAAACGAAGTTACAATTGACCGAGGAATATCATCTTACCTTACCAACCTGGAAGTCTACTGTGACAGTTCTTTTGTTACTTGTGTACAAGGGGATGGACTCATCATATCAACTACATCTGGAAGTACAGCATATTCATTAGCAGCTGGAGGGTCCATGGTTCATCCTCAGGTATGACCCTAATGGATTTAAATGGTGTTTCTTTGACCAATTTCAGTCGTAATGGTTGGATTGTTACACCAACCTTCTTCCAGCGGCTCAGCATTACTTGTCCATCTGTCCTGCCATTTCACTGTGGTTTCTAATGTCTTGCCGGCGTTTGCAGGTCCCAGGGATCCTTTTCACCCCAATCTGTCCGCACTCCTTGTCATTCAGACCTTTGATTCTGCCTGAGTATGTGACTCTGCGCGTTCAAGTGCCGTTCAACAGCAGGGGGGCTGCCTGGGCATCCTTCGACGGCAAAGATCGAATGCAGCTGTCGCCCGGTGACGCCCTGATCTGCAGCGTTTCTCCCTGGCCCGTGCCAACAGCCTGCCTGGTGGACTCGACGACCGATTTCCTCCGCAGCATCCATGAGGGCCTCCACTGGAACTTGAGGAAATCCCAGTCATTTGACGGCCCGCGTGATTGATTCAACAGTTTTTAAGTTATATCAGTCCAGTGCCAGAATTCAGGCTGGTAATCCTCAAAGTGCAGCTAACATCAAGAGGAATAACTGTACCTACTCGAGGGTGCTCACCTTTACTGTCCCATACTCTACATACAAAGGTTGCGTGCGTTTAGATGTGAGGTATAGGCGTATAGTTCAGAGTCCAAATATATAGCCATGGCGATGCATGTATGTGTACAGGTTTCTGTGATTCAGTGCTCGATTATAGCACTCGTGGCAGAAGATATGTACACTGATTCCGGATAAATTATGGGGTGAGATAGATAGATAGATTGGATGGCAACGACTGAACATGCTGAATAATACACCATCAATCGTATGCATGTATACATGTGATGTGCCCCCGTGATCTGGACGAAATAATACACGACGAGATGGCAGCTTCTGTAGTTGTTTCTGTTACAGCTTGCAGTCATGCGTATCTGGGCACTTATGGGGAAGCCTTTTCAGCTTCCATGCTGATAACTGAACTGATGAATGGAGTCATGGATTGGGCATGCTCCTCCTGTCCTGTGACGGCAAGATGGGTCGGAGTTGAGGGCGATCGGTCACGCAATTTGAATCCGTGATCAGGATTAACAAAAGTTTGAGTAGCTTTCGACGTGATTCTGCGTCTGCTTTTGCGTGAATTGAAAATTGAAAACGGCCGGCGCATGATTCCTTTGTACAGCTGCAGAGAGCTCAGCTCCTACCGCGAGCGAGTGCGCGCGCGCGTCGTCGCCTCCTCTATCGCCGTGCTGTGTCGTGTTCCGGCGAGCTGGATTCCTCCGGCGACCCCACCGCCCAGCGGCAGAGAGCCATGGCCATGGCCAACCCTGGACCGGAGAACGTGAAGTCCTTTGTTGCTTTCCTTGTGTCCAAACCTACCCCCCCCACCCCGCTCGCGAGTCACGGGCAATCCAATCCAATCCAGCGACGCGGCGGCCGCCTGCATTTTCTGCTCCTCCCTCCCTCCCCGCGGATGGATGCCTCCACCATGCACACTCCCAAAACACAGCTCGGCGCCGGTACCACTCCCCCCTCCTCCTCCTCGCCACTAGATCTCATCATCTACTGCCAGTGCCAGCCAGCCACCGTCATCGCCACCGCCACCATATCTATCCTGTCCCGGAAACATTCTGCACCTGTAGCTGCAGCCTGTAGAAATGGCCACTGTTACTGCCACCTCCCCTGCTCTCCTCCTCCTCCTGCTGCTGCTCATTGGCGGCGCGCCACCAGCGACCAAGGCCGGCATTCCGATGGCGGTGAACGAGGAGGTGCTGGGTCTGGTGGTGTTCAAGTCGGCGCTGTCCGACCCGACCGGCGCGCTGGCCACGTGGACGGAGTCGGACGCGACGCCCTGTGGGTGGGCGCGCGTGGAGTGCGACCCGGCCACCTCCCGCGTGCTCCGCCTCGCGCTCGACGGGCTCGCGCTGTCCGGCACCATGCCGCGGGGCCTCGACCGCCTGCCGGCGCTCCAGGACCTCTCCCTCGCCCGCAACAACCTCTCCGGCCCGCTCCCGCCGGGCCTCTCCCCTCCCCGCCTCCCTCCGCTCGCTCGACCTCTCCTACAACGCCTTCTCCGGCCCGCTCCCCGACGACGTCGCGCGCCTCGCGTCCCTCCGCTACCTCGACCTCACCGGCAACGCCTTCTCCGGCCCGCTCCCGCCCGCCTTCCCGCGCACGCTACGCTTCCTCGTCCTGTCCGGCAACCAGTTCTCCGGACCCGTGCCGGAGGGGCTGGCGTCCGGGAGCCCGCTGCTGCTCCACCTCAACGTGTCCGGCAACCAGCTCTCCGGCTCGCCAGACTTTGCCGGCGCGCTCTGGCCGCTCGAGCGACTCCGCACGCTCGACCTGTCACGCAACCAGTTCACCGGCCCCGTCACCGACGGCATTGCCAGGCTCCACAACCTCAAGACCCTCAGCCTCAGCAGCAACCACTTCTCAGGCGCCATCCCCAAGGACATCGGCATGTGCCCGCACCTCAGCACCATCGACCTCAGCTCCAACGCGTTCGATGGCCACCTTCCCGACACCATCGGTCAGCTCGGCTCGCTCGTCTACTTCTCCGCGTCGGGCAACCGCCTCTCCGGCGATGTCCCCGCTTGGCTCGGCCGGCTGGCCGCGGTGCAGCACCTCGACTTATCCGACAACGCGCTCACTGGAAGCTTGCCGGACTCGCTAGGCGACCTCAAGGCGCTCAAGTACCTGAGCCTGTCCAGGAACCAGCTCTCCGGGACAGTCCCGGCGTCCATGTCCGGGTGCACCAAGCTCGCCGAGCTGCACCTGAGGGGCAACAGCCTTAGCGGCAGCATCCCGGAGGCTCTGTTGGACGTCGGGCTTGAGACGCTCGACGTGTCGTCCAACGCGCTCTCGGGCGTCCTGCCGTCCGGCTCCACTAAGCTCGCCGAGACGCTGCAGTGGCTCGACCTCTCCGGCAACCACCTCACCGGCGGCATCCCCACGGGGATGTCGCTCTTCTTCAAGCTCCGGTACCTCAACCTGTCGCGCAACGACCTCCGCGCGCCGCTGCCGCCGGAGCTCGGCCTGCTCCGCAACCTGACGGTGCTCGACCTGCGTAGCACCGGGCTGTACGGCGCCATGCCCGCCGACCTCTGCGAGTCCGGTAGCCTCGCCGTGCTCCAGCTGGACGGCAACTCCCTCTCCGGACCCATCCCCGACAGCATCGGAAAATGTTCTTCCCTGTACCTCCTGTAAGTGTGTTGCCCTGCATGTGTCACGATCACGACACGTCACGTCTGACCACTATGCATGCACTGCAGGAGCCTGGGGCACAACGGCTTGACGGGGCCGATCCCGGCGGGCATCTCGGAGCTGAAGAAGCTGGAGATCCTGCGGCTGGAGTACAACCAGCTGAGCGGCGAGATCCCGGCGCAGCTGGGCGGGCTGGAGAACCTGCTGGCCGTGAACATCTCGCACAACCGCCTGGTGGGGCGGCTGCCGGCGTCGGGCGTGTTCCAGAGCCTGGACGCGAGCGCGCTGGAGGGAAACCTGGGCATCTGCAGCCCGCTGGTGGCGGAGCCGTGCAGGATGAACGTGGCCAAGCCGCTAGTGCTGGACCCGAACGAGTACACGCCCGGCGGCGCCGGCGGCAACAACGAGGGGACGAACGGCGGCGGCGTGGGGGCGCCGAGGAAGCGTCGGGTCCTGAGCGTGTCCGCCATGGTGGCCATCTGCGCGGCGGTCGTGATCATTCTCGGCGTCGTCGTGATCACGCTGCTCAACGTGTCGGCCCGGCGGCGCGCCGAGGCAGCGGGCGGTGGCCACGACCACAAGAAGGAGGTGGACGAGAGCATCGTGACCACCAGCTCGACGACCAACAAGTCGTCGTCGTCGCCGCCGCAGTGCGGGGGCAGCGGCAATGGCAAGGGCAAGGGCAAGCTCGCCGCCGGCAAGATGGTGACGTTCGGTCCCGGGAGCAGCCTCCGTTCGGAGGACCTGGTGGCGGGCGCCGACGCGCTGCTGAGCAAGGCGACGGAGATCGGGCGCGGCGCGTTCGGCACGGTGTACCGCGCGCCCGTGGGCGACGGTCGTGGTGGTGGCGGTGAAGAAGCTGGTGGCGGCCAACATGGTACGGTCGCGCGAGGAGTTCGAGCGGGAGGTGCGCGTGCTGGGGAAGGCGCGGCACCCGAACCTGCTGCCGCTCAAGGGCTACTACTGGACGCCGCAGCTGCAGCTGCTGATCACGGACTACGCGGCGCACGGCAGCCTGGAGGCGCGGCTGCACGGTGATTCGCTGCCGCCGATGACGTGGGAGGAGCGGTTCCGCGTGGTGTCCGGGACGGCCCGGGCGCTGGCGCACCTGCACGAGGCGTTCCGGCCGCCGCTGGTCCACTACAACGTGAAGCCGAGCAACATCTTCCTGCTCGACGCCGAGTGCACTCCGGCGGTGGGCGACTTCGGGCTGGCGCGGCTGCTGCCGGGGAAGCTGTCAGACGGCGGCGGGAGCCGGTTCCATGTGGGCGGCGGTATGGGGTACGTTGCGCCGGAGCTGGCGTGCCAGAGCCTGCGTGTGAACGAGAAGTGCGACATCTACGGGCTGGGCGTGCTGATCCTGGAGCTGGTGACGGGGCGGCGCGCCGTGGAGTACGGCGACGACGACGTGGTGGTGCTCATGGACCAGGTGCGCGTCCTGCTGGAGCACGGCAACGCGCTGGAGTGCGTGGACCCGGGCATGGGCGGGCTCGCCCCGGAGGAGGAGGTGCTGCCGGTGCTCAAGCTGGGCATGGTGTGCACGTCGCAGATCCCGTCCAACAGGCCGTCCATGGCGGAGGTGGTCCAGATCCTGCAGGTCATCAAGGCGCCCGTGGGCGGCGGCAGAATGAGAATGGAAGCCTCCTCCTTCTGACTGTCAGTCACGAGTAGAGTCCGGCCGGCCGTGTCCGTTGGGCGTTGGCGTTGGCGTTGGCGTTGGCATGCAAGCAACGGCATCTCATCCGTGCTGGTTCGGTCGGCGACAACCTGCAAGTACTATGTGCATTCATGCTAGTATAGCATAGTAGCAACTACAGTAGGGCAGGTTCCACTCTAGATCCGTCTCCTTTTCCATGCATCTACCACTGTACTGTGTACTCCGTGCCAATTTGGCAATTTTCTCCTCACCTCGCTTTTGGAAGGATGGACGTCAACTCACCTCCTTTTTTTCCCACTGTACTGTTGTACTGTGCCCGTGTGCCACTGCAAGTGAACTTACACAGTTACTGTATGTCCCGTTTCCGCTCATGTCATGACCCACTAGTGCCCAAAATCTTTTGGGTGACGCGCAAAACAGATTTTGCGTGGCGGGCACCGTAGCCCGTCACGCAGCTAAGGTCACGGTTAATCGTGACATTTTACGTGGCGGGCTACAGTGCCCGTCATGGTAAAATCTAATAACCGTGGCGGGCGTATTAGGGTGCCCGCCATGGGTTCCAAAAAAAATAAAAAAGAAAAGAAAAACCCTAGACAGCCCGCCGAGCCCATCTAGGGCAGCACACCGCCGCCGGGCGGGAGGAGAGCGACGAGCCATTGATCCGCCACCGGGAGGAGCCCACGCGCCGCCGAGCTGCATTCCACACCGGATCCGCGCCGCCGGCCGGAGCTCGCCGGATCCGCGCCGCCGAAGCCGGAGCCCACCGGATCCGCGCCGCCGGCGAGGGGAGGCCACCGGATCCGCGCCACCGGCGAGAGAAGCCGCCCGCGAGAGGGAGGTCGCCGCGATCCGCCGCTGGCCGCGCTTTGCCGCGGACTCCACCGCTACGCCCGCACGCCGTCATGGGCCGCGCCCGCCGCTCGCCGAAAGTGACGCGTCCGCCTCGCGCTTCGCCCTGGGCCAGCTGCCGCGCTGGCCCGCCGCCGATCCCGGCCACGCCACAACACCGCTGCGGCCGCTCGCGCGCCAAGCGCGCGCGCCGCGGCCGCGCCCGCTTTTGCCCGCCGCATCGCCGCTGTGGCCTCGCCAAGCGTCATGGCTCGCCGCACCGGAGGGGAAGCGGGATTTGGGGATCGAAAGGGGCTATCGGGCCACTGAGGGGAAGAGGGAGGCGTAGGGGCGTGGTCGCCGAGATGGGATCATTTCTAGAGAGTGTGGTGCGTGTGACTTCCAAACCCTAAGTCCACGAATTTATACGTGGAGATGCTATCGGGCCGAGATGGGGGTGCTAACTGGGCCACTATTTTCTCGCGTGGGGCTGCTTAGGATGCCCGCCACGGAAAAATTGATTTTGCGTGGCGCGGCACCTTAACACGCCCGCCACGGAAAATACAATAATATTTTCCGTGGCGGGCGTGTTGAGGTGCGCCACGCAAAATAAATTTTCCGTGACGGGTAAAAACACGCCCGCTACGGAAAATAAAACTGGATGTGGCGGGATAATTTTTCGTGAAGGAAAAAAAAAATGCCCGCCACGGAAAAGATTTCTTAAGGTCACGCAAAATCATTTCGTTACTGGTGACCGTTCTTGCAGGTTGACACGTCTCGCCGAGTCGGTGGGTGAGTTGCATTATTATTAGTTGCAGGAGTCGCAGGCAAGCAGTAGCGGCCAGCGTTGCTACTGTACGTGCTTCTTCCTTGTTGTCTTGCATTCAGCTGTCGTCTTGTTGCCATGGTCATGGAGTAACAATAATTAAGTTGAGCTCCATGAGGCATGTGAGCGCATAGCGAAAGTGTCCGAGCCCCGGGTCCACCAGCTTACCCCCACGGCAAAGCATCAAGGTATCATATACAGAGACAGGCTAGATACAGTAATACTATGCAGGATCTTGGATGAATTATTTATGCAGGTTTGGCGCCATTATATTGCTTGGACGGCGGCTGGACCATATATATTCTCATCAGATTGTCGACATCTGTTCCATTCCATCAGGGTATCATATATGCAGGCTCTGTAACTTAATAAATACTAAAAGTCCATTTAATTTGGCTGAAATCAAACCTCTTGGCCTCTTTTATCTACGCAACGCAACCAGATAGATGCGGACAATGCAACACCAGGCTCGTCTGATACGGAATAGATGCCGGTGCTGGATACATACACCAGCTCTTTTATCACTAAACTAGATGCGTTGTACGAGCAAAAGAGTACGTTATCACTACTTCCAAACTGAGGGACATGTACACCACTACACACAGCTGTGCTTGCGGATTGTATCCATCTGATTGTCTTGGTCTTGGCTGTTCCCACCTTTAATTCGGTTTGTATCCAGAGAGTTATGCTGCCTACTTACCTTGCCTGATCCTTGTATTTTTACCGAGTTCGGATGTGTTTGGCAGTGAGACACGTTTCGGATCCTCGCTAAAATTAAAATATGATCGATTTGTCCTGATTCTAATCCTACTTTCATAAATCCAATAAACGTTTAAAGAAATGATCTTGATTCATCAGACAATTTGTGTACCAACTGAAACGCTAGAAAAAGTTCGGATTTCACTCATCTCATTCAGAGGTTAACTCCTCGAGACCAGCGGTGGACCCTGCTGCTGCTGCATGCTCCCTAGTGCTAGTGGGGCCATCCATACATCTTGTTTTCAGAATCAGATCACTGTCGTCTAGTTACACAATTTGGTTGGATCCCACTTTCACCTTTTTTTTGACCTGTCAGTTTAATCTACCCTTTTTGGACATGCCACTGTTTCGTTGCACTGTGGTATGAGGTATCATATGATTGACCCCCCGTACCTAGAGCGTGCAATTACCGGTCAGCAGCGCCCTTGCATTGCGATCTACAGGTTCCAGGGCACGTGCAACACTATCCACAGGCGCATGATTAGCACCGACGCCTATTTTCAGTACTATTTTTTTTATAAAAAAATCCTTCGACTTTAAAAGATTCTGCAAGTATTCTGTATACATATGTAGTTATTGACTTTTCCTTCTCCCATTCTTTCAAATTGTAAGACGCTTTTTTACTTTTCTATACACATTGTTTGTAGTACTCCCATTCTTTCAAATTTAGGAACATGCCGTTTCAGTAATTTATCCCCCAACCATTAGAGCTTTAATTTTGACAACAGGTGAAATCTGTCCCTATAGTTTTTTTTTTGAAAGATCCGGTTTCCCGGCTTTGGTTATATTAAGAAGAATAGAGTTTACAACAACACCACCCGCATGTAGCAGACCGCTACAGGGGCAAAGCACCCACGCTAAACAAAGAGTGAAACGACAACCCAAATAAGAATTAAGTCCGAGACACCAAACCTATTCTAACTCCAAAGCAACGCCTTCAAGAAGGTTACAACGCATTATAACGCCGTGGTTACTCGCCCAAGACGGACCGGGTTTTCACCCGTGGAGAAAATCGGGCGCGACGCCCCAACGGGAAACGGCGCCCGCAGCGCCGCCGCCGCCGCCAAAGCTTTAAGGGGCCCCGGCCGCACCTCGCTTAGATCCCTGACTTAGAAAACGCCATCGCCGCCGTTAATCGCCCGCTGAAGCCCCCGCCAGAGGGATCTCGGACGCTACGCCGGCCGCACAACGGCCGCCGCCGCGCACTGCCCACCCCCACCGCAAAGCAACATGCCGAAGAACCGCCATCACACCGCCGCCCGCTGCGGTCCACTCAGCCCGCACGCAGCGCTTTCTTCGCCTCGCCTCAATCATGGTCGCGCCTCCGCAGCGCCCAACCTCGGAGCACGAACCGAATGGTCGCTTCACCGGAGCCCCCCGCGACTACCTCATTCCCCATCGGCACCACGCCGCAGCAAAGAGGGCGCCGGCGATGGGGAAGAGCTCGCCGGCCAAGACCAACAGGGGGGGTGACAGAGAGGAATCACCCCCCAACGCCCGAGCGGGCCCACCGACCACCACCAAGGCGCCACACGCAGCCTGGCCCACCCCGTGCACCGGATCGGGAGATCCGCCCCAAGGCCCGCCACCGCCATGAAGAAGACGGAAGAGAAGGTGACCGGCCCGCCTCTGGGCGCCATTCCAAGCCCATGAGCCCCTGATGCGCCAGATCCGGTCCGAGCCTTGAGTGCCGCGCCACCATGGCCGGCGCCGCCGGAGTCGCCCCACCCACGGGGCGGTGGATCCGCCGCCGGCGCCAGATCCGCCGCCCTGTGCCCGGAGAGCCCAAGCCGGCCCTATCGCCCACCAGACGAGGAGGAAGACGCTGGGAAGAAGCTCGACGCTGAGAGGCCCGACGCCCGCCGCCGCCCCGCCGCCGTCGTCCGCCACCGCCGGCGCCGACGCTGAGCTCGCCGCACCACCTCACGGCACCACGCGGCTCCGTGCGTGGTCACGCCGCGACACCGCTGCGCCGACCGGCGCCGCCACACCGCCCGAGAGAGGCTCCCGCCGCCGCCTTCCCCGGGCGGATCAAGGCCTTGCCGGCGGGCGGCCGGCCCGGCGACGCGGGGGCGGGAGGGAGGTCTGGGGCGGCGGCGCGGCGGCTAGGTTTTCCCATGCCGCCCGCGTGGGGCGACGCGGGCCCGTCTCCTCCAGATCGAATCTGTCCCTATAGTGAACCGGGTAAAACAAGTATACCAACACAGATGAGTGCCCGAGTCTTGTGTAGCACCTATACAAGAAAAAAAATAAAGATGTTGGTTCGCGTCACAACAAGGCATAGGCCGACAGCAGAAACGACTCTGGGTCTGATCAGGTAGTAGGCACTTAGGCCGGCATTACAAAGAGTTCTTTGTCTTCTTGGTACCAGCGAAGTGTCACCGATAACCGCACAAAGGCCATGAGTCGAGTCCGAGTTTTCAAAAGCTAGAGTACCACACATGCCCAGTCGTACTTTGCCGTGTTTTTTGCAATTTAGCCCTTTTTTGAAAGATTTTCTCAAATCCACCCTTTTTAGTTTCCGTGTGTTATATGGACCCCCGCTTCGCCGCCATCAATCGCGGCGCCGAGGTATAACGTGTTGGCGCCACCGCCGACGGCGCCGAGCTTGACAGGCGCGATCGGGCGAAACAGACGGGCGGCGGTGCTTCGGCGCCACGGGGAGACGGCGCCCGACCTCGGCGCCCGCGGATCACGGCGCCGAGCTCGGCGCCACCCGACCACGGCGCCGACCCCATATGACATACGGGCCCGCTCATTTTCCTTCTCTCTTTTTCTTACTCTCTTTCCCTTTCTCGAAGTCGCCGCTCGGTCCGGCGTTAAAGCGCCGCCCCGTCGCTCCACGCCGCCGCCGACGCCGCCCGCCGACGCCGCCGCCCTCCCCGGCCCCGACCTCCTCCCCTCCCCCCCCCGCCGCCCGCCCCGCCCGCCCGCCCAAGGGCAAAGCTCGGCGACGGCGCCATGGTCCGCCCCAGCGGGGCGGGGTTAGGCCCCCGCCGACCCACCTTTTTTTCGGCGGGTGGGGCCTCCGCGGCGCCCGTCCTCCCCTCCTTCCTGCTTGCTCCCAATCTTCCTCAAGGTACCTTGCTCCCTCTCTTCCTCAAGTTAATTTCAGTTTTCAATTATAGATGCATAGCTTATATTTTTGACTAGAGGTTATGGATATATTCGTATTTAGTTAGGAACAATTTTAGTAAATAGTTAGGAACAACATAGTTAGAAACATAGTATTAGTTATTAGTTAGGAAGAACATAGTTAGGAACATATTATTAGTTGTAGTTAGTAACTTATCGATTTGTGTATGAACTAGATGGACAACATAGTTACCATATATCATGGAGGCACAAAGGGAAAAGGATCGCTATGGATATGTTGAGTTTGTTGAGATGCAATGTGTGCCTCGTGCTATTTGACGAAAAGACCATCATTTAGTGAGTTAGTTGAAAAGGCTCGAGAGGAGGTGCACCGTCTTGGTGGCATTGAAATTGAGGGTGTTCTTCATATTGGTTCCCCTCCCAATATATTCAGAAGATTGATTCCAATTGGTTGTGCGGATCAGTGGGAGAAGTATTTGAGGGTAGCTATGAAGAGCCAGTTGCAATGTCTGGATGTGGTCGTACGTCGGGTGATGGAGGCGGAGGCACACTTTGTCCCACCTGTGCAAGGTCATGCTGTGGATGCAGAGGTTCCTCCTTTGGTCCCCGATGCTCAATCTGCACCTAATGTGATGCACGTTGGAAGTTCAGCAGGAGACACTTGTCGAACAGGAGATTTGCCAGCAAATCTTCCACAGATGATCCCTTCGAGTGAAAATAATCCTATTAGTAAGAGCCTAGTCCTCATCTTTCATTTTGTTCATGCTTCTATTCTTCTGTTAGTTCTAATTCTTTCCTTATATCTATGCTTGTAGGAGACCACACTGATAATGTAGTTTTGCCTCCTGTTGGTTCAAATGCGGCATGTGAAGAGGCATTCCGGGCCTCCAATGAAGTTGAGCCCGACGAGCAGCCGTATGAGACACAGATGGCCCTTGATTCTGATGATGATCGCCCTGTGGGAGAGTTGACGGAGAGTGATGTAGAGATACTCAGGCGTATTTTCCCAGGTCGGGACCCAAGAGTGGGAGAGTTCAGTGATCTGTCACTTTCTGATATGGCTTTTGCAGAAGGACGGGATGATGAGCTCCTCGAAGCCCCAGAGGTTGGTCCTAGCATGAGAATTGTAAAGGGGACTGTTTTCAAGGACTTAGTTGAATTGAAGACGTGGTTGCAGCATTATGCTGTTGTCCGCTATAGGCCTTTCAGGGTGTTACATTCATATGTAGAGCGGCGTTACACAGTTGTTTGCGACAAGGAACGTTGTCCATGGAGGGTTTGTGCAAGGAAGCAAAAGGTATTCAGTCACCGGAAGATTACCTGCAAAGTCGTTGGGCCTCACACTTGTGGTAATCATGACCTCGACAAAGCATCGGCAATTGACATCTACCCTTATTGCAACAAAGCTCCTAGACTTATTGAAATCGTAACCCAACATGAAGGTGAGCGCAATTATGGAGGGTGTTAAGCTCGCATTCAAAGGTTACAAAATAAAGTATGGGAAAGCTTGGAGGGCTAAGCAAATGGGCGTGGAAGATGATTTATGGCGCTTGGGAGGATGCGTATGAGAAACCGCGGAACTTTTCAATGCAATCAAGGCAATAAATCCGGCATGCATTATGAGTATATCCCAAAACCGAACGTCACGATGAATGGTCGGCGGTATTTTTTTTCCGTGCGTTACGGTGTTTTCCTCGATCGCGTGGAGGCCTTTAGGCATTGCCGCCCTTTGTTTGCCCGCTGATGGGACATTCTTGGTTGGCAAGTACATCGGGTGACGAAAACACAACCTATTTACTTGGCGGCACAAGAGGGCACAACCGTGCGGGCCGCACTGCCTTGCACCGAGTGGTAACAATATGCCTTCCTTTGTAGAGCTTTGTTGATATTGTGTGTAAATTGCATCATAATTGAAAGTTTGTGCCTCATTTGCAGGGCAACACGCTTAGGCAATCTGTCTTGGAAATTGAAGAGTTTAGAAGGATAAGGGGAGACGAGGCCAGCGTTGACAACTTCCTTGGAGTAGGTTTTCATAAATCGTAGTTGCCATACATTTAGGCGAAAAAGTTTTAGTTCTAACTAACTAATATTATCTATGCTCCATAGAGGCTAGCAAAACGGTTATACCGCGTCGGCAGCTCGTTGTGGGTGCGGGGGTAGCGGGACAATGGAAGAAGAAGTCCAACGAGGAGGCAACTTCAACACTTCTGGGGGCACAGGTTAGAATAGTCCTTTGTCTTGATTGTATACATACAATTATAGTGGCCGTACTCATGTAAAATAGGCACTGCAGGAGCAAGCTCTGGTGGTTGCAAGAAAGAATCATTGATCTCGAAATGGAGGCACGTACCGGAAGAACAGACGACCAAGAGGAGGAAGACTACAACGGTGAGAACTCACAAGATGAACCATGCACCGATTCGACCGCTTGTGCCCTTGTCACAAGAACAATGGGCCACCGCCACCGCCACCGCCACCACCGCCGCCTCCACCAGCACCGTCACATGATGCTTACTATGGAGAAGGCGCAACCCAGTACGCTATGTGGCCACATTACTAGGCAGAGTTCTTTCTATGGTCACCTATGGGTGATTGTTGTTTCTTTAAAATTACCTAAGGCGTGTTAGGGTTAGCTTGGAACTGTTGTACCCTAGTTTGGTACGAGTTCGACACGCCATTTCGTCTTGCTTGAGTGTTGCTTTAATTACCTAAGGCATGTAGTGTTTAGTCCTGATCCTCTATACCCTTGTTTGGTATAGGTTCTCACATGCCATTTCACATGTTGTGTTGTACCCCTGTTTTCATGCAAATGCCAAAAAAAAAAAAAAAAAATTGGTGGCGTACCATTTAGTTTTAGTACTACTTCGATTCTTTCTAGTGAGTCCAAAATGTTGTCCAATAAAAAGTGGTGGCATACCATTTCACATCCGGCACTTGATCGGGAGGTTATTAAAGATTAATATCGAGTGAAACAATGCATTGTTCAACACATGGTTCAACTACCATAAACATGAATACATTGTTCAACACATGGTTCAACTAACATAAACATAATAGTTCAACATCGGAATCATCTGCGACCTCAACCGGAAACATAGCCTGAAGCAAATCATCGTCCGATTCCCAATCCTCCACCAACACCTCATTGTTGTGACTAGTCCCAACTTCTACACCTTTGCTCGCTTCAACTTCTTCCGCTACGTGTGTAGCCTCGAGCCAAAAGTCACTATCATTGTCATCAGTGCAATTTTTGCTCATGTGTTAGGGCGTCTAAACGATTAAACTTCATTACAAAGGTGCTCACAAGAGGGTCCTTCTCGCGCCTCATCCGCGCCTTACTCTTCATCTTAAGTGCATATTGCTCTTCTAGCTTCTTCCGGAAAATTGGAATAACTTTGTTTGATCCCGGCAACCGTGGGGAGGGTAACACGCAACTCCATGGCAAGCCGACGCCGCTCCCCGTCCTACGGACGTCGATGTACTCGTTGACAAGCTCATTCCCAACACCCATCTCACACCCAATCTTCTGCTTCGCCCTGATGGTGTCCAGGAACTCATCGCGTCCAACAAATTCCTCCCACAAACATTTCCTAGTGTCCTGTTCAAGAAAAAACATACACATTAGTTACAAAAAATTATGTTTGATGTCGTTGCCTGAAAAACAATAACCAACCTCATCATAATCCACCATATGGCCACACCAGTGCCTATTCCAAACCCCCCAGGGGAGTGAGGCCCCAATTAGCTTTAACACCACATTTGCATAGGACTGGGTTTTTGCGCCATGTCGGCTGGCGAGGGCTAAGAGCTCGTCCAATCTTGAAGTGTCACCGTCGTCATCCACATCTTGGGCCTCCTTTCTAGCCAACTCAGCCTTGGCACGGCGCACATTCTCGAGCTTCCTCTCCCTCTCCTTCCTCTGAGCAGCAGCTCTCCTCCTTTGCTCTTGCTCCCTGCGCTCCTTCTCATCGGCCTCTTCCTTCTTCCTCACCTCATGCCTCCGTTGACACTCTGCAACGAACTCCTTGTGGCATCGCAGGATACCCTTGTTAAGCTCACTGATCTCAAGGTCGATCCATTGCTCAAAATCACAAAGCGGTGGAGGGGTCTGCAACAAATAAATTGTTTCAGAACAAATATATAACCACAAATGAAAAAGGAAAAAAGCTATATACTCACAAACATCCGACTGCGACGCTGTTGCTCTGTAGGCTCCCATTGAAAATTGGCACACATCCAATACCTCTGCCTAAATGTCTCCTCTTCATCATGTCATTCGCATTTGCAAGGATCACCACAATAGCAATTGGGCACGGAAACACCCTCTGGGAGAGGCTTATGGACATAGGGATCTTCCGGCAAACGAGCATAGCTACCTCTAGAAAATACAACTAGGGTTACAATTCTACCATAAAGCTAGGGTTTCACATTTCTTGCATACTAACTATAAAATAAGAACTACAAGATGACGAGAATTTACCTAGCATTCTTAGCTTTGCCACGCCTTGGCATCCTACAATTACATACAAACGTATTTTTTTAAAAGTGTCAAAACTAGGGTTACAAAATATGGCCGAAATCTATCAAATCAAGCGCTATAAATAGACAAGGGGATAGAGATTACCTTGCAAATGAAGATGTATGGACCAAATCCAAGTTTTACCGGGCAAAAACTTCGATCCAATACCAAGGGCGGCGTGGGGAGGAGAGGAAACGCGAGAGAGTTCCTTGCAAATGAAAGAACGCCGCCATACGAAGGGGTATCTGTTTTACGTGGTATGGGGGTCGGCGCGTGGGTCGGTGGCGCCGAAGCTTCGGCGCCGTGATCCGTGGGCGCCGAGGTCGGGCGCCGTCTCCCGTGGCGCCGAGCTAAGCTAATCGCCGCCGCCGTCTGCTTTCGCCCGACAAGCGCCCGTCAAGCTCGGCGCCGTCGGCGGTGGCGCCAACACGTTATACCTCGGCGCCGCGATTGATGGCGCCCGGCGGGGGGTTCATATAGCACACACGGAAACTAAAAATGATGGATTTGAGAAAATCTTTCGAAAAAAGGGCTAAATTGCAAAAAAACACGGTCGTACCTTGCTGTCTCGTATGTTCGTCTCGGAACACGGGGTCACGGAATGACAGAATTTGCGACTGGACATGCAAACAAGAGGGCAACGCCATACCGGGCAGAGTGCTGGTACGGTAGCTGTGCCAACGGGAAAGCTTTGTCTGTTTTCTTCATGTTGCACACGGTCATACAGTATGCTGCAGTGCCGACTGCCGACGCTGTATTTTTTTTTTTTTTTTTTTTTTCTCCCTCCCTCTGCCTCTCGCCACAGTAAGCGCTACTCCTGGTAGTGCGATAAGCAGTTTTTGAATGTTTATTGGATTTGAATTTTGAAGGCGGAATATTTTGGTCCCTCAACTATTACTCGAGTCTCGATTTTATTTTTTGAACTTTCAAAATAGTCCCATTAGTACCCAAACTCTATTTTTAGGCGTAATTTCATCTCATAACTATGAAGATGACCGTTTCGGTCCTAAAACTTTGCATTTTGGGTTCTTAAAATGTTTGAAGCTAAAACAAAATTTCTAAGATTAAACCAGGATTTTCAATTGTGAAAAAAATGATTTTTTTTTAAAAAACATAAACTCTCTTCATTCTAAATTGTAAGTTATTCTAAAATGTTGGACAGATGTCAAAGCATCTCGATCTGGAGAAAAATTATAGAGAGAAGAATATGACATCATATGTGTATACTATCAGTTTTTTTTTTTTCCGGGCATTGCCGTTTTGTATTAAGAAAGTGGGAATGTTTGATTACATCCTAGGCGTCGACCATAGCGAGATGATTTGGACGGGCGACTAGGCGGAACACATCCAAATGGCACCGGCTCTGATGGTGGAGCTTAGAGAGTTATACTTGACACCCTAATTGCTATTACATTATCATATAACCTATAAATTTTATCAAACTTAAAATACTTTGACCCTCCAAGAATTTTAGAATGACTTACAATATGAAAAGGATGGAATATATATTTGTGTGTCAGTTTACCCTTTGAACAATCAACGTATTTCATTTATCGCCGTTGTGAGTAACGTGGCGCCACGTTATTAGATAAGATATCGGCTTATGAGTCGCTTATATAGAATGAAAAAGCAAAACGTTGGTTCTATAATAAGCTGGGGAGAGGACCAAAATCAATACTTGAGGGAGTAAAAAAATCGGATACTTGAAAGTTGAAATACTGGAGGGATGAAAAGGAAACTGTTCAAACATATTATCTCACTAGGCATTTTTTTTTTTTTTTTTTTTTGAAAACAGGAAGGGTGGATCCCCTACTGTGCTTTATTAAAACTCAAAGAACTCACTAGGCATTTGACCTCTCAGGTCGAATACGTGGGGTTCCTTTTCCATCCACCAGTGTATTACCAACCACTGCCAATCTCAGGGCTGGCATGGGCTAATCTACTCTAGAAGCCCAGCTGACTGAGGTCTACGGCTCGCCCCAGGAAACGCACGGCCCACCAGGCAAAAACAACAGCGTGGCCCAACAGGCAGGCACCCAAAACAAAACCACACCCTGACCGGCTGACCCAACGGTTTGACGTCGGCACAGAGCAGGTGCGAAGTTCAGACTTGAGACGCAGCCTTCACGGTAGAAGCTACTATAGCGTGCTGCCAAGTATTATTGTCACTGGCAACAGATTTGAACTTACAGAGAATTGTACATTGCATCAGGTGCGTGGTCGGTTGTAGTGAAAGGGATCTTGTGCCATTAACATCTCTGTTTCTGAAGGAAATCTCAGACAGAAGAAACTTTTGTGCACGAGAGGCTCACAATTTACCTAGACAGATCGTTCCTTATCAGTTATCTCCGGATGCAGGACGACATGTATGATGTATGGCTCGTTGAGTACCCTTTTATCACCAAACAATCATCGGTAAAAAAAAAAAGTCGATGGTTCCACTAAAGAAAAAGCTATGGACTGTGGGCAGTAGGCGGCGGAGGCCTCCAATCCAATCCGCGGGCCGGCCGGCGCCATGGGCTACGGCGTCCTCCGGCCACCCGCTCGCCCGCAGCATCTTAAAAATTCGGCCCGGTGCCACGGCGTTTTCCTCTAACAAATCGTTGACGGGTTGGCTGGCTAGCCCAAGCCGAAGTCGAAGCCTTGACCTTGTAATTGTAACGTAAACCTCGTTGGCTGGCTGATTTGGCGGCGGCACCAACGTGGTTTTCCCTCGCCGCCTCGGTGCCTCCGCCGGCCCCAAAGCCCGCCGCGCCGACTCCTCGTACTACATAACGGACCCCACCGTGCCGCAGTACGGAGCTCCCTCTCCCGGCCTCTCTCGCTCCCTCGCGCCCCGGCCCTCGGCGAGCCACACTGCTCGCTCGCCTAGGCGCCTACCAGGCAGGCAGTCACCATGGCCCTCCCGCCGTCCTCTTCGGCGGCGTCTTCGCTCTCCTCCGCCGCGTCGGCACAGCCCACGCCACTCCACCTGCACCTCACTAGCCGGGCACCCGGCCGCCTCCCGCTACTCCCCTTCTCGCGCGCCGCGCTCCCGCCGCCGCTACGCGCCCGCATTCCGGCGCCGCGCACCAACCTCACGGCCACACCAACGCCCCTCCACCGCGCGCTCCTCCCACCACCCTCCGCCTCCTTCGGCGAAAACGTCCCACCACCCTCCGTCTCCGTCATCCAAGACGTCCCACCACCCTCCGCCTCCGTCGGCGAAGACAACAACGACGACCTCGCGCTCCACGGCGAAGACGTCGGCGGCGCCGGCGGCGAGGGTGGTGGCGACGACGGCGGCCACAACGACGACGCCGGCGGCGACGAATCGCCCGGCAACCCTAGCGGGGAGGCGCTGTTGGTGCTGGCGCAGCTGGGGCGGAAGCTCGACAGCCTGCCGTCTGATCTCGTCGCCGCCATCGAGAGCGGCCGGATCGGAGGCGACATCGTCAGCAAATTCAACGAGCTCGAGGCCAACGCCTTCCTCAAATGGCTCCTCCAGTTCCAGGGGTTCAGGGACAGACTCCTCGCTGACGATCTCTTCCTCACCAAGCTCGGCATAGAGTGCGGCATCGGTCTCGTCGCCAAGGTCACCACCCTCTCACCTCGGCACTGTCTCCTTTTATATTTTTATTTTCGAGAACGTGCGCTACACTAGTTTCATTAGGTACTGTAGTTTCTACTATCATTTTTATGAAAACGAATACTACCCTGACAGTTGTGTATTGTACTGTAGTCATCAATTGCGTCGACCTGAATTTGACTCGTTTTGCACTATATATACTCCTTTTGTTCAGACTACGGCTGAGTGGCAGAAGAGGGGGACAATTTCTTCAAAGAGATTGAAGTTGTCATATCTGATGTGGTACGCCCGCCTAACTGTGCTTATTTCGTTTTGGTACTAGTTCTCAACAGATAGCGCATTAGATTGGTCAGGGCAATTCTGCACTTTCATCTTTGTAGCAACTGTATAAGGTTTGGAACTGACATATGAAAACTGGCAAAATCTTATAAGTTGGTACTACTCATCCAATTTTTCACTTTACGTCCTAGAATCCCTGCCTGCCTGTATCATTTACCGGTGAGCTTTTTATCAGTATATACATTTCAGTAGTGGTCTTTGTCAAACGGATGTTGGCTAGCTATGTAACAGTAGTGGCAAAATTTGGAAATAGTGTTAATTTCATCTAATGAGGATAGGTCTCACTATTTTGTTAAATAATCAAGTCTGGAAACGAAACAATTACAATATCCCAAATATGTCAGAGCCCGGGCTTTTCCATGGAACCAACCTGTTCATTTCTCATTCTTTTCTTTGTTACTGATGAAACATGCCACTCTTTGCAATTAATCCAAGGCTAATGGAAGACCTTAAGATCTAATCTTTATCAAACAGACAATTTTCTGTGGTTTCACTTCACTAATTATACCTTTCTACACTGACCATTTAAACTCTTCTGACATGGAATCTAATTCATTTGTTGCTTCTGATACTACCTTAGATCATGGCGATTGTTGCGGATATCATGCTTGTCTATCTTCCTGCTCCAACTATTGGTTTAAAGCCTCCACTTGCAAGCAATGCCTCAGCTATTGCCAATTTTTTCTCTAGCTGCCCTGATAATTCTTTCCAAGTAAAGCAACCTTTTCCCTTTTCCTAGAGTTGAATGGACCTCCTATTTGTTTCCCTTGTATTCAAAAACATGTTGTGCAACTTTTTTGCAGATTGCTTTGGCTGGAAGATCATACACACTTGTGCAGAGACTTGGAGCTTTTGTGGTAAAGTAGATTCATTGCATTCGGTTGTTAACTATTTTATGACAATCATAGTTACCTGCATTTATTTGCAAGCCATGTTGATCAACTAACAGTGGCTGCTTCTTTCCAGAGGAATGGTGTAAAGCTTTTGGCAGTGGGAACTACTGCTTCTTTTGTAAGTTTGTTTATCTCATAGCTATTCTGTGATAATCTTCATTAGCAGTCTCTTTTGATCTTTTGCTAGAAATATCCATTCTCTTTTCTGAGCGATCTACAGTTGAACATGATCCTGTTACGAAGAAACACTTCTTCAAAAACGGGAATTATCTGCTAGCAATATGTTATTGTTATGCATGTAAATATTATTTATGTATTAGTTGGTTTTATCTCCCTGAATTAGTCCACGAAGATTACAATGCCTATGAATCTGTCATCTTCTCAGATTGGCACTAGTTTCACCAATACAGTGCTGAAAGCAAAGGCGGCTGTTAATAAGGACCTCGAGGGTGAAGTCGTGGAAATTCCAGTTATGCAAACAAGTGTTGGCTATGGTGTATACATGTCAATTTCTAGTAACCTCAGGTAAACAGAGTTCCTAAATATTTTAGCATACAATACATACTTAAGATTTTGAATTTGTGACTGATTATCTTGTTTTGCTATGAGTATCCAGAGGGAGTCAATTGAATTGGCAAACTTGAAACAGATCACAACTGTGAAACATGTAGCAAATACATAGGATGCTGATGTTAACAAGTTGGTTTGCCATTCACAGTTTCATTTTTATGACAAAATTTCTATACTTCATCAGGTATCAGTTTCTGGCTGGTGTGATCGAACAGAGGATGCTGGAGCCGTTCCTGCATAACCAGAAGCTACTACTGAGTGTAATGTCCTTCATCGTTCGTTCGGGCAACACATTCCTTGGTTCTTTGCTGTGAGTAACATTCACCTCACCGGAAATTGAAATCTTTCATCCTGCTGTTGCTGCATTTGCTTACTGGTGAACTTTGTGAACAGCTGGATTGACTATGCCAGATGGATAGGCGTCCAAAAGGCTCACGATCACGAAGAGGCCTAAAAGTGCTAGCTGCTTGTCTGCATGTTCTTCTGTCACTGGGCATGTTCACAATACCATCCATGGCTTGCCTGCCTGTAGAATGCTGCTCTACTCTTCCTTGGAGATCCCTAGCTATATATATAGGACAAATCCCAATCCCAATTTTGTTTGGAAGACCACGAGTAAGGATATATCCGTCGAATTCTCGTATGCAACGACAACGTTGTTTTACCCCTCAAATTTTCTTTTCTAGCTTACAACTTGCAACAAGGGCTGTCATTGTTGTTCAAAATTCAAATATATATATGTTGCATTGGGAGTTCCATGCGACTTCCTAAACTCTAGGAAGTTTCGCTTGTCCTGTTTCATCTGTATGTATGCATTGTAGCCTTGTTGTATTTCCTCAATGCCTTGGCTGTTTTGTCGGTTAGATCGAGTTCTTGACAGCTGTTGCAGAGATTCTGTCGGAGTATATTCAGAGTCGTCTTTTTTTTTTTTTTTTTTTTTTTTGAGCATAACGAGCCACCCTTTATTATATCATATTATAAGAATTACAAACTCCCACTGGAGGCTCACCAAACCAAACATAACGACCAACTAGGAAATTAACACAACTTCTAGCTAGACAATGAGCATCATAATTGAAATTCCTTCCTTCGTGAATGAACTCCACTCTGGTGAAACTCCTCATGATATGCTTAATCTCCTGAACGACAGGGCCATGTACTCCGAAGCCTTGACCTTGGATACTTCGTACTGCATTACTACAGTCACTTGCTACTCGCAGGATCTGGACATTTAGATCACTCGCGAGTGCTAAACCTTCTCGGCACGCTAGTACCTCCGCCGTCTCTGCGTCCGAGTACCCTTCCAACACCAATGCCGACGCTCCCAAGAACTTGCCTGAATCATCACGAGCCACGGCAGCAACAGAGGCTCTTCTCTCGTTCTTCGAAATTGCAGCATCAACATTGATCTTGTTCACGCCCCTGGGGGGAGCGATCCATCGCACAGCCTGCTGAGAAGCAGCCGGGGGGTGCGCAGCCACTGGGTTGGCAGCGCCCTTCTGCACTACTTCGTCGAGCTCACTCAGCTCACTGATAAAGCGCTCGACAAAGCAGTGTGTCGAGAATGGACTCTGAAATTGATCCTGGTGCACAGCCAAGCGACGCGCGTACCAGATGGCCCAAAGGCGAACCACTACCCGCGTGAGCTCCTCCTGCTTCAGTCCCTTGATCACTTCAGATAGCCAAGCTTTGGCGTCTGGGGTCTCAATCTGGCATATGAACTCAACAATCTCTTCTCGTTCCAGCGCCCACACGCACTTAGCTAAGTTGCACTCAAGCAAAGAGTGCCTCCATGAATCCATAGCACCACACAGCGAGCACCCTGCGTTAGGCGCCATATTTCTACGTTGCCGAACATCCCGGTCGGCATAGGCTGCCTCGACCGGTCGCCATAGAAAGAGCCGGAGAAAGAGCCGATCTTCGGGTACCTTGATCTTCCACAAGTCTGTCCACTCCTTCTCCTCGCCTTCGGGTTCGATGTGCTGCTCGGCTTGTCTCCTTGCCAGGCGAGGTTGTCTCCCTCAACCGGACGAGCATGCGGTACGCCGAACGTACCGAGAAACTCCCCGTCTTCTCGTAATGCCACGCCCAGAAATCTTCCATCGGCATTGTGCATAACGGAATATTCTCAATGACCTCCCAATCAAGGGGTGAAAAGAACTCGTAGGATCGTTACGTCCCGGCTCCTCGATGCTTGATCAATGATATCTCGAAACCCACACCGGCGGATTCGGTTTAACCGGTTGCAGTGGGTAAAGTAGGCCATCCCTGGGTAGCCAAGGTGAGTCCCATATCTTCGTCGTTGTGCCAGCTCCAATGCGTCGAATAAGTCCCAAACGAAGCACTTCAACGCCATCCATGACGGCTCTCCAAATGCGCGAGGGTGAAGATCCCACGCCCGCCTCCAAGATATATCGCGAGAGCGGATAATAAACCGACTTGAGAACTCTTGCACTCAGCGACTCTGGATCATTTAGAAGCCTCCACGCTTGCCGAGCTAGTAGGGCAAGATTGAACATCTCAGTATTTCTGAAACCCAAACCGCCTGCACTCTTTGGCATCACCATGTCGTCCCACGCGACCCGGCCGGGTTTTACGTTTGCCTTCTTTGCTTCCCCACCAAAAATCACGAAGTAGTCCATCAATATGTTTGCATAGACCTCGAGGCAACCGGAAGCATGCCATCGAGTACGTTGGTATTGCTTGGGCAACGGATTTTATCAGCACCTCCTTGCCGCCAGCTGAGAGACACTTCTCCATCCACCCCTGCACCCTTTGCCAAACCCTGTCTTTGAGGTACGAGAAAGCTCCAATGGTTGACTGCCCGACATCGGTCGGCATTCCCAAATATCGTTTGCTTAAAGCTTCATTGGAGACTTGTAAAATTTCTTTTAGTTCAGCTCTGACACCTGCCCTGCACCCCTTTGCAAAATGTATAGATGATTTATCCAAATTCAATTGCTGCCCAGATGCACGACAATAAAGATCCAGAACATCCTTCACAGTTACCGCATTCTCTCTATTTGCCCTAAAAAGCAGCAGGCTGTCATCTGCGAAGAGTAAGTGACTAACCGTCGGGCGGCGCATTTTGCCACTTTAATACCCATGAGACCTGATGACCGAGAATTAGATTTTAGGAGGCACGAAAGGCCCTCTGCTGCTAATAAGAACAAGTACGGAGAAATTGGATCCCCTTGACGAATACCTCTGGATGGTTTGAACCCCTCCAATTTATTTCCATTCAGAATCACTGAAAATGAGACCGATCTCACTAGCCTCATTACCATGTTAACCCACAAGCGGTGAAAACCCAACTTGATCATGATCTGCTGTAGGTACTCCCACTCCAACCTATCATAAGCCTTCCTCATGTCCAGCTTCAGAGCACAGAAACGATTTTCTGTAGCTCGCTTCTTCTTCATATAATGCAGGCATTCATAGGCTGTAATTATGTTGTCCGTCATCAGCCGACCGGGAACGAAAGCCGACTGTTCCTCAGAAATAACTTCGGCAAGATGGACCGGCTTTGTTTGCAACCGTCTTTGATGCAATCTTGTAAAGCACATTACACGGACTAATGGGACGGAACTGCGCGGCTCTTCGGGATTATCAACTTTCGGGATGAGCACAATATTAGTATCATTAATCTTTCTTTGGGTCATCATCACCACGTAGAACACGCAGCACCACCGCAGTCACCTCCTCGCCGCAGAGATCCCAGTGGCGCTGGAAAAAATGCGCAGGGATATCCGTCCCGGGCACGGGGCTTTGGTTGGGAACATCTCGAGCGAGCCTTTTTACTTCCTCCGGTCCGAACGGTTTAAGTAGCATCTCATTCATCGCCTCAGTCACCTTCACCGGTACCGAGTCCAACAGAAGCTCGGTGTCTGTCGTCCCTTCCGATGAGTAGAGGGTTCTATAAAAGTCGGACGTCATGGATGCCATGACCGACTCATCCTCTGTGAAGCTGCCATCCTCCAACTTCAGCTTTCGAATCTTATTTCTTTTCCTCCGTTGGGATGCCCGCAGGTGGAAAAAACGTGTATTCCGGTCACCCTCCGAAAGCCACGTGATACGTGACCGCTGTTTCCACATTACCTCCTCACGATAATTGAGCTCCACTATCCGGTCCACAATCTTGATTTCTTCATAAGATGGTTCCAATCTGTGGGGCTCCGATCGGAGGCGGTCCAAGTCATGATTCAGCCCCTTCAGCTCTCTCTTGACATTGCCAAAGGTAGTTCTCTCCCAGCCGCCCAAATACTTCGATATATAAGAGACCTTCTTGAGCAGTCCCTCAAGAGTGAGCGCGGGCGGTTGGTCCTTCCAAACCTGAGAAAGATTGTCACGGAAACCAGCATGCGATTCCCACATTAGTTCATACCTGAACTGTTTCTTCGTTCGAGCAGTGCCCGGTTCCGTCCTTGCTGCCCACCTGAGCTCGATCGGACTGTGGTCTGACGCCGCCGAGTTGAGATGGTGCACCGATGCCAGCGGGTAGCGTGAGCACCAGTCCGTGCATGCCAGCGCACGGTCAAGCCGTACCCGACAGTAGGAACCTCCTGTGACCCGCTTCTCGTACGTCCATGGACGTCCTTCAAAGGCTAGATCGGTCAGGCCACACACATCAACAGCTTCCCGAAAGCCTGCAATCTGGCTCCAACTCCTCTCCTGCGCCCCTTCATGCTCTGACCGAAGGAGGACTTCATTGAAATCTCCAATGCATACCCACGGTAGTGCCGACGATGAGCGGATAAACTTCAACATATCCCACGTCTTGTGGCGCTCCGGAACCTGGGCCTCACCATAGACACAAGTAAGTCGCCAGGGATCACCCCCACCCTCAGTTATGATAGTGTCAATGTGATACTGAGAGTACGGTAAGATTTCCACTCTAGTTTTATTGTTCCAAAAGATGCCAAGACCACCACTGCGTCCTGAACTACTTACAGCAAAAGCATTATCAAAACCTAGAGTGTTTTTAAGACCTTCTACCCGTGCTCGGTGAACCTGAGTTTCAAGAACACAAAGCACAGTCGGGGCATATTTCATCGCCAAATCGCGAAAAGCCTTGACCTGTCGCGGCGTTGCCCAAACCGCGCGACAGTTCAAGCGAGGCAACTCATTGCTCTGGCGGTCCTCCTCACCGGAGGCCGATGCATCATCCTTCTTGCTATTCCCATACCTCTTCGCCTTCTTCTTGTCTCTAGGCGACACATACTCAGGAGGTGGAGGTGGGATACCCGCCGCCTCCTTCTCGGTTCGACAAAAAGTTTCTTCTTTGCCTCGGTTTCTTGCTGAACATGCTGATGTGGTGGCTTCAAGGGGCTCGTTGCCGAGTCCTCGACGTCATCACCATCCAGACCGGCCTCCACGGACCCTCTCTTCCTTGAGCCTGCGCTGTCCTCTTTCCCAGCCGACTCATCCTTCCTTCTTCTTCTCCCTCCGGACACCATCACGTCCACACAAAAAACGACTTCCTCTTCCCCGCATCCTTCTGCGGTCACCGGGAACACTCTTCTCTTCACGGGGCTGTTTGTTCACCGGTTCTCCACCCGAGCGAAAACGGGGGGTACCCGCACGCCAGAAGTTTCCATCCGCCAACATCCAGTCCCTGAACTGCAGCTCCTCTTCCTTAAATTCTCCCGATCCACACTCAAGATGAGCATGACCCATTAAGCCACAGTGGAAACAAAATCGGGGCATCTTCTCGTATTTCACTTGGAGGCGCATGGCTGCACACCCCTCCGGTGACAGCGTGATGAAGCGGACCAAGGGCCTGGATGCGTCCAGGCTAACCCTAGCCCTGTAGAAATCACCTCTTCCACTGGATACAATCTTCATCTCCACCGTGACCACATCTCCCACCTTGCCTGCTAACTGAGTGATTATCTCCTGAGTTCTATACAGCGGTGGTATCTTATGAATCTGCACCCACACCTGCACATGATTTGGCACAGTCTTAGGGGTTGGTGTCGATCCATCGAACTCCTCCAGCATCAATGCATAACCCCTAAAAATCCATGGACCATCTTCCATGATACGCTTCCAATCACCCAAACAGTAGGCTTGCACTTTGAAAAGATTTGTTCCAATAGATCGGAACGAGATTTCTTGCGCCGTATTCCATGCAGCCTTCATGGTTGAGATCAGCGAATGCTCGCTGAACTTCTTTGATGTCAGCAACTTAGCAGCTGCCATCCACTTCACCCGCGGCAGCTTGCTCGTCTCTGCCGCCGCCAGTACTACTCCATCCTTCTCCACCTCGCTCAAACTCAAGGTTTTGAGCAGCTTCTCAACCTCATCGCCATCGATCGCCGTCTTGGCGGGATGATCCCGCCGCCGCCATGCTAACGTCCCGCGGATGCGCCGAAAGCCCTCACCGCCTCGACTGCCAAGGCCGGGAAGTCGCGCGAGGCAACCCCTTGATCAGCCCGAGCAGCAAGACGACGAGGATTAGTTGGATCGCCGGCCAGAAATCCTCCCGCAGCGAGTCGCCGTGGAGTCGCCCAAACCCTAGAGAAACCCTAGGTAAAAACCCTCAACTCTTGCTGCACTTCAGAGTCGTCTTATTGTACAAGACAAACGGAGATGCTGTCCGGGCAACATGGAAGCCCAACTGGGCCCTACACCTTACAAAAAGCCCGGAGCCTGTTATTTTGCACGGGCCGTGCAACAAACAGAGCCCAGTAAGCTGAACCCTAAATAAGAGCCCTTGCGGTTTCGGCCCTCGATCCAGACGCCCCAGTTCTCTTGTTTCCACCGATCGCCGCGATGCAGCCGTCGCCACCGTCGCCGTTCGCCGGCAGGATGTTGCTCACACCCGAGCAGCAGGCCGCCGGCGCCGCAGCGTGCACGTCCATCTGCTCCACATGCGGCGTCATGGCGACGAACCCGTCAAGCACGTGCGCGCGCTGCCTCCGCGCGCGCATGGCCATCGCGGAGAGCGTGCCGCGCCACAACGCTGTGGTGCGCTGCCCGGTGTGCTCGTCTTACCTGAAGCCCCCAAGGACGTGGATCAGCGCCGCGCCGGATTCGGCCGAGCTCATGCAGATTCTCCTCCGCCGCGTGGATCGCCACACCGCCCGTCACAGGGTCGCGATCGCCGCCGCGGAGTTCGTCGCCGTCTCCACCGAGCCGTCGCACTCCAACTCCAAGCGACTCGCGCTCCGCGTCCGCCTCCGCCGCGAGACCTCCCACGGCGTGACGGTGGAGGAGACCCACGTCGCGGAGTTCGCCGTGCACGACCGCCTCTGCGACACCTGCGGCAGGGCCCGGGCCCGAGCCGCCGGCCCCGACCAGCACTGGTCAGCCGTCGTGCAGGTGCGGCAGCGCGCGTCGCACCGCCGCACGCTCCTCCACCTCGACCAGCAGATCGTCCGGCACGGCGCCGCGGACTCGGCCGTCCGCGTGGACGGCAGCTCGGGCGGGCTCGACTTCTACTTCGCGTCGCGCTCCCACGCCACGCGCCTCCTCGAGTTCGTCTCGTCCGTCGCGCCCGCCCGCGTCGTCGGCGTCGCGAAGCAGCTCGTCTCGCCTAACAATTTCAAAGACGCCTTCTCCGTGGAGCTCTGCGCGATCTGCCGCGACGACCTCATCTTCCTGCCCAGGGAGGCGTCGCGCGCGCTCGGCGGCCTGGGCCCGCTCGTCCTCTGCGTCAAGGTGAGCAAGTCGATCGCGCTGCTCGACACCAACACCATGCGCCTCGCCAAGATGGGCATCGCGGAGTACGACCGGTACAGGTTCGAGCCCCTGCTCAGCAGCAGCCGCCTCGTGGAGTACGTCGTGCTCGACGTGGAGCTGGACCATCGTGAAGTGCACGTCTCGGTGCTCGTGCACGGCTCGCCGTACCTGATGTCATGGGTGCAGGTCGCCCGCGCGTCGGACTTGGGCAAGAACGACACCGTCTTCACCGTGAAGACTCATATCGGCTGGCGGCTGAACCCTGGGGACCATGTGCTGGGTACGATCTCTGCAGCGTCGTCGACTCTTGTAACAACCACGACCTGGAGAGCTATGGGCATCAGCACGAGCTACCTGACGCAGTGCTCGTCAAGAAGAAGTACCAGAGGAGCGTGGGTACGATGATGCAGGAGAAGGACGGCAGCGGCAACGAGCGAGGCTGCGCTGAGATTGAAGAACTTGCCATGGGTATGGGATGCATTGAGCTCAATCCTTCCGACGAGAAGGAGCTCGATGAGCTGCTCGAGGACCTCTCCATTTGATCGGCTCTGTTGCGTAGAAATATTATGGCAGTATGCGTGCTCTGATTGTACCTGTGTTATCTGATCTGCATGTGTCAGTTTGAATGCTTTATCCTAATTGACGGGAATTCGATTATGCACTTAGCATCTCTTTCTCAGAGCAACTCCAATGCACCCCCATTTGAGCCCCTACCCTAAATTCTAGGGGTTTGACAAAAATCAACTCCAATGGAGCCCCTTAATGAGACCCCAAATTTTAAAAACCCCCAAATTTTAGTTTGAACCCTCTAGATCTGGTTGGCCCCATTCCCCGTGGGTCCCACCTTTTCCTCTTGTTCTCCCGTCACGGGGGACTCGCGCCGCCCCCCCGGGTTTTACGTACTCGGCTGCTGCCGCCGCCGCCGTCCCCCACGGCCGTCCGCACCGCCCCCCCGCCTCCACATCGCCCATTGCCCGGCGCCGCCCGAGCTCCACCGTCATCCGCCTACGCCGGGCGCCGCCCGAGGACCATCGTCATCCGCCTACACCCCGAGCGCCGCCCCGAGCTCCACCGCGTCCGGGCTCTCGGCGAGGGACTACGCGGCAAAGACACCCCACCGGCTCCTTCCATCTATCGGCTGCCCCACCAAGGTCCCAGCAGACATGGCGGCGTCGGGATCCTCCGGAGGGGGACTGCCTCCCCGTCCAGCTGTTGGTGCCACGCGACGTCGTACCTTTGTCGCGCCTCATCGCCAAGGTGCCTCAAATCCTCTCAATGGTGCTGGCAGCAGGGAAGGTACTTCTACCGGCTGCAGCAGCGGCGGGATGCCGGCTCCGGCGGGCAAAGCGGCTTCTTGCCTCGTCGGCTCCCCAGTGACCAGCCTCCTCTTGGCCCTCGCGCGCTGACATTCACTGAGCCTCAAAGCAGCAGCACAACATCAACAACAGAGATCTACGAGGTCGCCGGCGACGAGTTGAGCCCCAACCACTGGACACCTGACTACTCGGTGCCCAACCATTGGACGCCTGACTACTCGGTGAGGTTTCTTTGCTTTTGTTCTTTGGCAGTTTGGATGATGAATGCCTGCCAATCTGTTCTGTGATGCATTGTGACATGGGGTGCAAATGTGAAGGCCAATGGTAGATTATCCTAGAGATTAGAGTGTGTCGATGCTTCCATACTCTCTTGGTCTAGACAGGTCAATTTTAGCATATGTGAGACATGGAGTTGCTACTGAGGAAACAAAACGAGTTTGAACCCTTGTATCAGAGATGTATCAGCTTTTACTCTCGTATGCTATGATCTATGAAATGGAAGTGAAGTCGGTCCTCCACAAGGGAATAAAGGAACGATAATCTTGAATGGCTTTTTAAGTTTTGCAGCCTAGAATATTTTTGGTGCCGGTGTGTAGGAAGATGCTCCAGATGGTTTCTAAATCAGGCCTTGTTTAACAGCACACATAATTTTTTTGCTCCGTCTCTATTGTGGTTCTGTTTGTATCTTGTTGTTGTTTACGAACTACAAAGAAGTAATAAAACACTTCTATTGAAAGTGATGTGTGCCATGTTTGCATTGTCGTATCTGCTAGCACTGTTCAACAGGAAAGCCCTGGCTTCATTGGCTATTGAAATTTAATTTTTAATGTGTAATGTTTGGTCTGCTATAGACTCAGACTCCTAGTGAGTTGATAAACCATTTTCTTTACTGAACTCCCAGGACATTTTAACTTGTTTTACTGAAACTTTGCCTTCCTTGTGTCTCTTATTCTTTGCAGCAACCAAGACCTTCAAGTTCACAGTATTGGACAAATATGATGATGCAGGAAGGTGACGCTGATATTGAATTGTTGAGGCAGCCGGATCCCACCCCAAGTACTGGCGGCAAAGCATCATCAAAGCGAGGAAGCAACTACACAGATCTTGAAGATCTTCAGCTATGCAAATCATGGATCCATATCAGCAATGACCCTGTCATAGGCAATGATCGGGCAGCAAAAAAAACTTATCTTGGCGGAGGATCGCAAATGATTTCCACATCAACGAGACTTTGATTCGATAGAAAATGCCAATTCACTTGAGCAAACCGCGACCATACTAAAGGAGTGCATGAAGTTTCAAGGTTACTACGAGGAGGTCGAAAGTCGTCATCCAAGCGGCGTTCCCTATCAAGAACATGTAATTGATCTTGCACTTGGTCCTTGCAATTATATTTATTCTTGTCATTGGTATATATGTAATCATGAACTAAATCTTCGCCGCAGATTACGGAAGCCCAAGCAAGATATGCCGACAGGCAAAGGGCAAAAATTGTTACATGTCATTTTGAAAAGCAAACAAGGATATATCCGAAAACAAGGACATTTGTTTGGGAACATTTGAACTTTCAGTAGTAGTTTGCTTTTGCATAATAACGTAAACAAGTGCATCCATTCAGATTCTTACAACAGAACCATCCAATAATATCAACAAGACATTTATTCAGGAATAATTTATAAACCTCAGTAGCTCACATGACATTTATAATACCAAATGCCCTTTCCACATCTTTCCTCGTAGCTTCTTGTTCCATTGTGAAGTGAATTTTCTTGTTTCCCTGTGGGCATTGAAAAGCTTTGACAAATGTTGCCCAGGCTGGGTATATCCCATCAGCAAGATAGTACCCCATTGTGTATTTATTTCCATTGACTATGTATTCCACTTGTGGTGCCGTCCTAGAAGTCAGACTTTGAAAGAGGGGTGAGCGGCGTAAAACGTTGATATCGTTTAAAGAACCAGGAAGACCGAAGAATGCGTGCCAAATCCATAAGTCTTGAGATGCAACAGCCTCAAGAATCATGGTCGGCCCATCTTCCTTGCCTTCGTACGCCCCTCTCCATGCTACTGGACACTTGTCCCATTTCCAGTGCATGCAATCAATGGAACCGAGCATACCAGGAAAGCCTCTCGCATTATTAACTGCCAGCAACCTGGTTGTGTCTTGGGCATTGGGGGCCCTCAAGTATTCTTCGCCAAAGACATCAACAACAGCTTCCACAAAATGTTTGAGACATTCGATAATGGTGCTCTCTCCCATCCTGAGATACTCATCCAAGAAATCAGCTGAAACATCATAAGCAAGCATCCGAACAGCGGCAACGGCCTTCTGTATGGGTGAGGCACCAAGCTTTCCAACGGCATCGGGCTTCTGACGGAAGAAGTCATCATGAGCCTCCACTGCATCCACTATCCGCAGAAAAAGAGCCTTGGACATCCGGAACCTCCTTCTGAAATGATTGTCGGTGTACACACGGATCCGCTGGTAGTCCGGATAAATGCGATTGTGACTCCTGCGCAATGTCCCGTGGCACTTTACGGCGACCGGGCAACGATCCACGAAACTTTTTCTTGCACTTGTTTCTCCTCGAGCCCTCAAGAAGACCGGCAATGATGATGAGGTCGTCATCAGATTCATCGTCATCGTCCCACCGTCGACGAGTAGTCCCAAACCTTGACATCTGCCAAAAGAATGGGAAAAAGTTAAACATGATATCACTATATATAGGCAAATGGCAAAGTAATAAACATGATATCACTACAGCCAATGCGAAAAATTAGTCATTCAGACCCTAGCCTGTGCTTATAGAGCAAGAACTGAACTTAAGCCAATAATATATTTTTGTGTATACAAAGATGACCATTATCAAAGAAAGCAAGACATGTCTCGATCGAAATAGATGAGGAGCAGCTACAGAGAAACGCAAATCAGCATCTAAAACAAGGGCCGTAGTTGGAAGATGGGCAATTGATATGAAGCATGTAGTCACAGGCTTGAATACAATGTGTTGGGTATCATACTACTAGTGCTAAAACAGTAAGGTCTTAAGTGCTTGACTTGTCACATTAATAAAATTTTGAATATATATGTAGCAGATACTAGCCGCTGTCGAATTCAACAAGACCTTGGAGAAGGCACTTCACGAGTGGTTGAATTGGCATATATTCATTTACCAAGAAAAGGCACCATGCATACATATCAATATCATACATACAGAAGCAGTACTATGGGATGCAGTGGATCGATCGATTGTTGCACCGAAAGGTAACAGGGACCACGGTGCTCTTCGGATCTGACTGGGACTGGGACTGGGAGCAGCTAGCCATTCAATTCTCCACTACTGGTGACTCAACGTGGGCATTTCATCGAGCAGGAACCGAGCAGCCCGATCCAGAAGCTAGCAGGTGAGAAAGAAGAGGGTAGCGTCCAGGAAACAAACCTGTGGGAGGTGCAGGGCATCGACCGGAGCAGCCGAGGCGTCTCCCTGTCCGGTGGCCGCGCCGGTTCCCTCGGTGCTTGCTGATGAGAGGAGGGACCGGTGGTGGAGGCGCGCAGGGAAGAGGATGACGACGACCGCCTTCGTCCGTAGGCGGGGCGTCCGTGTTGGCGGGCGCGGTCGAGGCGCAAAGCGAAGGACGGCGACGGGGCGGCGGGAGGACGACGGGCGACGGGCGGCGGGGAGGACGGCGACGGGCGGCGGGGCGATAGGGGCCACGGTTGAGTCGGGCTGCAATTTGAGCCCAGAAATTTACAGGCCAACCCCAAAATGGAGTAGTAGGGGGTTTGGTTTGGGGCCTGTGGATGGAGTTGCTCATGTGAGTAAATTTGGGGATCTCTGATAATTCAATTGAGTATAGAGCGATATGCTTATCAGTTATCACTCTCTGATTGTACACACTATCCGATTCCGAGGTGCATGTTTTGCGATTACAAAGAGAGTTTGCTTTTTTGAAAGAGAGAGAGTTGAGTCACTACAAGTCCTGTGTTGTCCCGCTCTACCGTTAAAGTTGAGTCCAATAAAAAAAACAAATACGTGCCAGCCTACAACTTCTGCATCATCTGCATCCAGCCCGGAAAAAGACTGTCATCGAGCATCCATGCTCGACCAAAGAAGGAAGCATCCAGCCCGGAAAAAGACTGTCATCGATCCATGCTCGACTAAAGAAGGAAGAACTTTGTTGATCACAGGCAAATAGCATTTTTTTTAGAGGAAGGTAGACATATTTCTCATTTCAAATGTTTACATCAAGGAACACAGAAGAGGAACCAAGCCAAACATTCCGGCCAGCTACAAAGTGAACATGCCTACTTTGCAAGAAAATGAGCCTCCTTATTAAACTCCTTGCCTTCATGTGTATGAAGCGCACACAATCAAAGGATTTATAGGTCTGATAAATATCATGAAGGATCATCATATAAGCACAACGATACATCTCCTTTATATTCTTGATTACATTCAGATAACGATAAGTCTATAGACTCCACAATCCTCCGCAAGCGCTAGTGCCTCGAGACAAGCCATCGCTTCTATTATTTTAGGTCCTTGACTACTATTCTGGCATACAGCAGCCGCAATCCCTTTAGAACTAGCTCTATCAATAGCATCATCAACATTTATCTTACACATATCCAGCCCCGGCCCTGGGGGTGCGAGCGGTGCCGCCGAACAGGGCCCTCGTCGCCAAGGGGCCCGACCCCGGATACGTAATTAGCAAAGCAAGAGCCTAGCGAGCAAGTACGAAAGGCACATACGCACATGGTTGCCAGTTTGTCTTCCCTCACGTTGCGTCTGCGTCGGCCACGTCCCTCTCTCCGTTGCTAGTCTGGGTACGTATCGAGTGACGGAGGTAATTCACTTACTAATTTCTTAATTGAGATTCTAAAATTGAATTGAGTAATTCATAATTTTCTTAAATTACTTACTAATTTATTAATTTATAGTGAACTCCTGCTGCTAAAAAGTTACGCATTTGAAAGTGTGGAAAGAAAAAGAAGAGATGGATAGAGGACTCGATGCAATCACTCTCATTATTTTTGTTAATTAAAGGGCCTATTTTTTTAGCTCGCTCCAGGTCACTAGATTCACAGGACCGGGCCTGCACATATCTCCCTAAAGAGCTATCCACCATTGAGTTCTTAATTTTGTCAGATATTCAATACATCCCTTGAATTCATATCCCTTAACACGACTAATTCTTGAATTAAGCAGTTAACCATTGCCGTAATGGAGAATAGGTTCTAGAATATTCCTACATGAATAGCCTTTCTCGCATTCCAAATAGGTCACGAAGTTGCAAGAAACACTTTTCCTTAACAAAATAATTGGACCTGACCATGCAGGCAAGCACAAAATAATTGGGCTTTGTGGGCCTCATGGGCTTCGGTTGATACAACCTTATGTGGCTGCCATGACACAGGTGCTACTCATGTCAGCTTGTGTCACGCTGATGCAGCTCCTTTTATACTTTTTATATGCCTTTACTTATAAGTCCCACCTGGACATCGACATCCCAACAAGAAGCAAGGGAATTTTATTTTAAAAAGAAGAAGAAGAAGAAGAAGCAAGGGGGCAAGGTGCATACCCGCGCGGGGAGTGCACACGCATTAAGCTTAATCCCTGAGGATGTAAATACGTAAAACAACTTTTTAGTGTGTTATTGATTTATTTTAACAAACACACTATATTTTTTAGTGTATTATATAGTATTTCAGTATTTGTTATTAGTACACTAACTTTTTTGTATTAATGTAACAAATACACTAAAAGATATTGTATATTGTAATGAATAATTCTTTTTCATTTAGTTTCCTTTAGAAACTAAATTCTTCTTAATCATCAATCTAATAGTTATACATAATTATTTTTTGTATGACAATCAAGTATAGCGGAAAGTTCTTTTGTTTATTAGGTCGTCTGAAAATACATAATCATGAGATCATTGAATTTTTAGAATGTACACGATACTACATCAGAAAGCAATTTTGGATGTAACGTGTGTAGCTGTTTGTTCTTGCGACGTGCTGAAAAAATTCAGATGAAAAGTGCTGAGTTGCTTTGCATGTGGGCCGGACCGAATGTACGCAGGTTCTTAAAAAGAAAAAACGGTTCTCATGCGCTGCCAGGTCCACTTCCAACAAAAGAGAGTTTTTTTTCAACTAAGGTTGCAATATGCTCTTGCGCAAGTTCTATCTTTGCCTTATCGCCAAAAAAAAAAAAAAAAAAAAAAAGTCTATCTTTGCCCCATTTCCAAAAATACAAAAGAGGGACTTGCTATATTTTAGGTGATCGATGTAACCTGTGTCCATCTAGCTGTGCCTGAAACCTTGTGCCAGTGCTAAACTTGAGATGGCTCACATGCATGTCACCTGAACATATACTATAACTCAGATCTCAAGCGACCGAGACGCAGCAATGTGCAAAAGAAAATATATCCATCCTCAATCTCGGTAGCCATGGCCAGCTGCAGAAGCACTTGAAACATTGCCTCCTTGCCGGCCTAGTCTCCGGCCTCTTGGCACGCTTGTCGCCGATGATGTGAATGTTGTCCTCTACCTCGACCTGTTGGCGGCCTCAATCTTTCTTGCCGTCGGGTAGGTCGGCGCCCTAAACACGTGTACATCGATCTTTCTTGCCGTCGATGATCTTTCTTGCCGTTTGGTGACGACGGGGCACTGCTTGGTGGACGTCGGAGAGCAGGTCGAACATGTTGCTGCTGCCTGCGCATCGCTGACATTGCTTGCTTCTTGCCATCGAACCTGAACTCGACGCTGCTTTCTAGGAGAAGAGCTAGAAGGTGCTTCGATTTTTTTTTTTTTAACAATGGTGCTTCGATTGCTGCTCGTGTACGCTGAACTTGAAAAGAGAATGCACCATTGCCATTGCGTTTTATAGGTCGTTGTCCTTGTAGTGAGAGCTGGGCAGCAGATCATGCACGCTTAAACAAAGAATCTTTTTTGAGACATTTCCAACGCACAAGAGGACATGGCAACAAATCAAATGAATTGATGTGTCATCTACGCGATGCGGACCGAAGAATCACTGGCAGGACACGTACACAATTCGCAAATTGCATATCTCTTCTATCTATTCTATTATCTTACATCAAAAAATTCGAATGGATATCGTCTGCTCCGCGATTTTCTAACCTCCCAATTTAGTCAACGCGTCATCCTTATTCCATCAAATTCGATCAAGAGCAACCATTCATAAATCGTTTTGCTAGAGTTCTCCCTTCATGCTCATAATTTGGACAAGATTTAAGTTAAAAATTGAGAATCTAAATGATGAGTTTGGAAATGTGAAAACCGTATGAATAGATTTGTTTTGAAAGTATTTTCATAAAACTATACAGATATAACTTTTCAATAAATATTTTTTTAAAAAAATAAGAAGTAGTTAAACTTAGACTTTGGAGACTATGTCGCTATCATAAATGAGTTGGTGGGATTATAACAAAATACAAAAAAAAAGAATATATTTGTAGAGATGTATATATATAGAAATAGAAACATCATATTATGCATATGTTCTTGCGCTGAAGTTGTCTGTCTTTTAGCGAGTCGAGCTAACCAAGCCACTTGGTCCTCACCTTGTCTCTCTTCCACTCATCTCTCCTCTCCTCTTGCAATACTCAACATATACAAACTCAATCCTCTTGTCTCATGTACCCTTTATTCCCCTCCATTTCGACTCACCTTGCTAGGATAGCAACCATGGCTATCGTGACCACCACGACCATTTCTCTGTCCTCCTCCTTATCCCATGCGGCTGCCAATGCCAAGACACCACAATTAGAATTAGACATTGGTGGTTTACGATCGATGGACAGGCGCATACTTGCAAGATGTGTGTTGGTATAAAGCTTTGGGACAACAACACTCTTTCGCCACTTCGTCACACCTCGCTCTTTCAAAAACAGAGGATAGCAGCAGATGGATCTAATGTTTTCATTATTGCCTCATACATTATTATAAAAAAAAACATTATTATAAATAAAATTAAACATTTCTATAAATGAACCTAATGTTTTGCAACTCGTGATTGCGACACCATCAAATACTTTAGTTCATTAAGGAACCAGAGATTTAAGATTAGGAATTGTTGTAGCCATGTATCATGAAACCCCATACATCATATATGCAAACATTTTGATGTGTTAAAAAGTACAATTAGGTATGAGAGGTCTCCCCTTCATCTTCCTTTCATTTGAATATGGCAAATTGAGGTTTGAGGACCTACCCTGGGTTAAGCTAACTTGGTCCAAGTTTTATAGAAACTCTCAAACTCCACCACAAGCCGGATCCCCTACTGGTTCATTTTGGTGGAAGGATATCATTAATCTTTTTGAGAAGTTTCAACTTTTTGCAACCTGCAAGCCCAACAAAGGGGATTCAATGCTCTTCTAGCTACAGAATTGGCCTGGTCATGAAAAACCATTCAGCATGGCTTTCCCACAACTGTTCTCCTATGCAAAAAAAAAGCCCAAGTGCTCAACTCTTTACTTCCTTGTGGGGGATGAGGACAGAGATTTCATCCTGACCCTCTCTAATCAAGCTGCCTCCCAAACTTGAAGAAATAGCCACCATCATAGAATATACAAATCTAGAGGATGATTTAAATGACTTATGGGCCTACTCGTGGGGAACTGCCCCCTATAGCAACAAAAGAGGGTATTATCATCTTCAAGAGCATGTCCCAGCTTCCCCTATTTTCAAGTGGCTATTGTCTTCCTACAATCTTGGCAAGCATAAATTCTATTTCTAGCTCCTTGTCAGAGATCGGCTACCAACAAGAAACTTGTTGAGGAGAACATGCATCTTGATGATTACACTTGCCCTCTATGCAGTTTTGGAGTTCAAGAAACCAGCTTTCACCTTTTCTTCTCCTGTACTTTCAGCCTCCAATGTTGGAATGCAATTGGCATCACTTGGAACACCCAACTGCAGCCCTTGGACATGATCATCAATGCTAGGCAGGCCTTTGGAAATAAGATCTTCACAGAATTAGTCATAACAACCTGTTGGATTATATGGCTATCAAGAAACAGGAGGGTCTTCGACAATGAACAAGCTAACCTAGCCAAATGGAAGAAAAACTTCAGAACCGAACTTGACCTGGTTTGTATCAAGGCAAGGGCCACAGATCCATTCTTCTTAGTGCTTGGAGAGATAGCTTCAATGTATAAATACTGTTCCTTTTTTTCTTTTGGGCCTAGATGCCTTGTAATTTGTGTACAGACCTCATTCTTTCATTCAATTGAAAATACAAAAAATAGGTAGGGGACTCCCCTGCCATTTCAGTCAAAAAAGAGGGTGGGTGGAGGAGGGGGAAATAGAGGTGCAATGTATTGAGGAAGAAGAGCATGGAGAGGGAAAGGGAGCAAGCGTGCGTTTACGTATGCCATCCTGCTATGACAGGCGAGGTGGTGTGGCAGTTGTCACGCCTGACGCAGTGGCACCATGTGAGCTAGCAGACATCTTATTGCCACGTTGGAAAACTTGGCGTGACAATGCACATTTGCCACGCCAGGCGAAGTGAGTTAGATTTGAAAATTAAATATTGCTAGGAAGCTTAGGCTTAGTTTTTTTTTTTAAAAAATGGTAGAATGAAAAATCGATATTGATAATGGTCCTTGTGGTGGGCGCAGATAGGATGCAAATTGAAGCGGTCCTGACGACGCCCCGTGTTCCTATCAATTCCGTTGGCGGATTTGTTCATATCGTCGTCGCTGCCCGTCTTTTAGCGAGCCGATCCCGACCTCGAGGTAAGCTTGCGCTGTGAGGCCGGGAGAGAGACAGTGAGTGAGTGGGCAGGAGCCACTTGCTCCCCACCTCGTCTCTCTTCCACTCATCTCCTCATCGCCTCCATCTCCTCTTCCAATACTGTTACCGTTACAAATCCAATCCTCTCGTGAGTTTCCTCACCTCTACTTTAGCAAGCTAGCAACAGCACTCACTTTGGTCCCCGGCCTTCTTCATTCGACCCCACGCAACACCTCGCCAGCTGCCATGGCAGCCGTGACCGCGGCGGCCGTCTCTCTGTCCTCCTCGTCGTCCCCAGCTGCTGCTGCCAAGGCGGCCAAGTCGTCGGCGTCCCCGTCGTCGCCATGCAGCCACGTGCAGTTCCTGTCCTTGCGGCGGCGGCACGGCGCCCGGGCGGTGCGGGTGCAGGCGGTGTCGAGCACCGAGACCACGGAGGCGGAGGCGGTGAAGAAGGAGAAGGTGTCCAAGAAGCAGGACGAGGGGGTTGTCACCAACAAGTTCAGGCCCAAAGATCCCTACGTCGGGAAGTGCCTGTCCAACACTAGGATTACCGGCGACGACGCGCCCGGGGAGACGTGGCACATGGTCTTCAGCACCGAAGGTAAGCTAACTAGTTAAGATAAGATATGCATATGGCCGCTTCCCCGTGCTAAGCTTAAGCATGCATGCGTGCAGGCGAGGTCCCCTACAGAGAGGGGCAGTCCATCGGCATCATCGCTGACGGCGAGGACAAGAACGGCAAGCCGCACAAGCTCAGGCTCTACTCCATCGCCAGCAGCGCCCTCGGAGATTTCGGCGACTCCAAGACGGTGAGCTACCCATTGCTTTGCTTGCGTATTTATGCATCGCCAACAAGTAATAATTATGTATATGTATTACCATTAATTACAAGATCGAACATCATATAGCAACTTTTGCTTTGGTCGCTTTCAGTTTCAGTGGTCTCCCTGGATCTGCAGTTCCTTCTTTTTTCTGATAGATGTGTGCTGGTTAGGTGTAGTGGCAGGTTTTCGCATGCAAGCAGAACTGGGGGACTACCAGTCCTGTAATTTTCAAACTTTTTTATTTTGCTTTCTCTGCGTACGTCTAATATATACATCGGCAAATCTCTTGCCGCTCTTTCTAATTAAATCTTATATATAGGATGTCTTGTATCCAAATCGATTAATTAAAAAATAATTAATTGTTTTATTTTTATATGTTGTAGGTGTCGCTGTGCGTGAAGAGGCTAGTCTACACCAACGATCAAGGGGAGATCGTCAAAGGAGTCTGCTCAAACTTCCTCTGTCGGTTTTCTTTCTTTCCTCGGTCTCGATTCAATTGTTCCATGCAGACTAAGCATAGAACCTGTCAAATTAAGGATAGGAGTCGTTTTTCAAGGGATCGGAGTTCGGAGATGTGTGTTCAAATCAAAGGGTCTTACTTGTACGTTGTCTGGCATGCAGGTGACCTGAAGCCAGGCGCCGATGTGAAGATCACAGGGCCAGTGGGCAAGGAGATGCTCATGCCCAAAGACCCCAATGCAACAATCATCATGGTATTCAGCTCATCCATCCATCCATCCTTGAATGATGGAATTGCTAGCTATCTGTTTAATATGCAGTGCAATCATGCATGCTTCTCGCACTGGTAAACTGAATGAAACATGTTCTCTCCTGAATCCTGATGTGTATTTGCAGCTCGCAACGGGTACCGGTATTGCGCCGTTCCGCTCCTTCCTGTGGAAGATGTTCTTCGAGGAGCACGAGGACTACAAGGTGCGTCCATCAGCGTGTGTGCTCATCATAGACAGTCTCAATATATTAAACAACAGATAGAGAGACAATAATGCAATCTGCATATATTACAAATTAGCTAGTGTGATGAGTAGCTAGAATGATGAACTAACTGAAATTATATATTCAGTACACGGGCCTTGCGTGGCTGTTCCTGGGAGTCCCGACGAGCGACACCCTTCTGTACAAGGAGGAGCTGGAGAAGATGAAGGAGATGGCGCCAGACAACTTCCGGCTGGACTTCGCGGTGAGCCGGGAGCAGACGAACGCGGCCGGGGAGAAGATGTACATCCAGACGCGGATGGCGGAGTACAAGGAGGAGCTGTGGGAGCTGCTCAAGAAGGACAACACCTACGTCTACATGTGTGGGCTCAAGGGCATGGAGAAGGGCATCGACGACATCATGGGCGACCTAGCAGCCAAGGACGGTACGTACGTAGTACACAGCATGTTGCATTATTGCTTTGGTTTGGTTTGGCTAACCAATAACCATGCATGAATCATGATCACCCATCATCAGGGATCGATTGGTTGGAATACAAGAAGCAGCTCAAGAAGGGCGAGCAATGGAACGTCGAAGTCTACTGATCCATATGATATGCATTGATCCAAGACGACGGCCAATACATTTTTTTTGCTTTTGGTTTTGTTGATCCAAGCCTAGCCTGCCTGCTGCTGATGGAGATGCATGCATGATGATGTGCATTCATTGATCAGCTCAAACAAGCTGATGACGAGTTAGCATTGCATTACTGAGATCAATGAAATTGTAGGCTCGTCGTCGGAGTCAGGCTCGGTGTATCGATGTAAATACTTTGTGATGAAAGACATATACAAATTACAATACATGTTTTCTTTCTGGAGCCTTTTGGTTTTGAATTTTTAAATTTTACTCCCCTAAAAAAATGCTTCCCATAGGAGGAACGTACAAAAAAAGTGCACGCGTTCAGTCTAAAAAAACTTAGAGTATTGCGACACTATTAACTAGCAGTGGCAAGCGCGGTACTTCCATTGGTGGACAGCATGCATCCTTCCAGGGTCCAGGCCGTAGCAAAACGGCTGATGGATAGCGCAGGCGCACCACATCGTTCATGTGTGGTTGTAAAGCATCCATCACATTCACACCAGATGCAACAAGACATCGGAGTGCAGCCCCATGTAACGTGACGGATGGCGATTGGCGCACAACATAGTTCATGTGCTTCTAAAGCATCCGTCACACCAGATGCAAGAAGACATCCAAGTGCAGACAAGATGTAACAATCCCGGTTCTTATGTAATATAAAATTACCATTTTGTTTTGCAATTTGTGTTGCAATAGAGTTTAGAGAAATGATTTTGCCAGACACCCTCTCTTTTCCCTATTTCAAAATCATAGTTCTGTGCTCAGATTCTAAGGGCACGATATTATCCTGATGGAAATTCGCTGAAGGCATCAAAGAAAAGTGGTTGTTCCTATACATGGAAAAGTATTCTAGCGGGGCTAGAATGTTTTAAACAAGGCTACATTTGGAGGGTAGGAGATGGTTCCCAAATTAGACAGTTGGATTCCGGGAAGTCCAAATCTGAAAGTTGAAACTCCAAGAGGTAGCAATCTGATTACAGAGGTGGTAGAGCTGATTAATCCCATTGATTCGACCTGGGACGTTGACCTAGTAAGATCAAATTTTGGGGCTCTTGATGCAAATCGAATTTTGCAGATTCCAATTACGTATGGTAGAGAAGATGTTATTGCCTGGCATTACAACCGAAATGGCTGGTTTACAGTGAAGTCGGCATATCATGTCGAATGGCAACGGAGGTTTAGTGAACGCCTGGGTGATTCTATATGTGATGGTCGATTATGGCGTGGGTTTGTGGAAGTTAGATGTGCCGACAACGATCAAAATTTTTGGCTGGAGGATGATCCAAGGATTTATTCCCTGTCGACATATTCTAGTAAACAAGCACATTGGCGAGGACCGACGGTGCCCGGTATGCCAAGGAGAAAGAGAGGACATTGAACACTTGGTCTTGTCATGTGATAGATCAAGATTGGTTTGCAGATCGATTGGGATGGAAGCAAAGTTAGATCAGTTAAGGAGAAATGATAGATCTTGGTCAGAAATTATTGAAGAGATAATACTCAGAGGAGAACAAATCTGTGATTGGGGAGTCAGTTTATCTGAGTTGATACTCACAGGTGCTTGGTATTTGTGGTGGGAAAGGAGGAAATTTGTTCATGGTGAAGAGGCAAGGGTGGGTTAAACCACCAAAGGATACGGTTATGCTTAATGTGGATGCATCTTTTGATTCTTCATCATACAATGTGAGTGTGGGGGTTGTTCTTCGTGATAGTATTGGAGGTATGATTGCAGCGGCAACAAATTTATTTCAAATGTGATAGATGCTCCTATGGCTGAAGCGTATGCGTTGAAGGAAGGATTGATTCTCGCTCAACATGTTGGCTGTAATAGAATCATGGTTGAGTCAGACTGCGTTGAGGTGGTGGAGATCATGAGAAACGATGGTTTCACGGCAAACTCCGCAGCAACAATCTATAACGACTGCTGGAGGATGTGGACGGGGTTTGATAAGATTTCCATTGATCACTGCTTTAGGGAAGCGAACCAAGTGGCGGATGAATTAGCAAAGTCTAGTGTGTTATTAAAGAGTTCTTGTAGCTGGGACGATGATCCCCTAGTTTCATTGTCAAATTTCTTGTAACGATGTAACCATGTTTAATCAATAAAGACCACCACTTGGTTTCAAAAAAAAAAAAAAATCATAGTTTAAGTACTTAATTACAATACTACACATGTAGTTCTTTCATAGAAAAATTCAATTATCTTGAGAAATGTGGTATGTTTTTTGTTTTTTAATATTATTTTGAAGTAGAAAGTCGATAATTGCATTTTTTAAGTATTAAAATCCCATCGAGATTAGCGCTTCTACCCAATCTGAGATCTCACTCAAAGCTTTATCAATTATGTTAACTGACATGATATATGATTCAAATGATGGTTTATGCTATTATTGTATTAATTTAAGAACATATTCAACGACCTAAAATTTTTTGTTTTAAAAAAGTGCAAAAAAGAGAGTTAATAAAAGATAATAAACACAAGAGTTCTAACCTAATTTTAGGATATAGCAGTTAATAAGAATAAATTTGAAAATTAAAATTTGCATTCATGACTTTGTAAGATATATGATGGAGCAATAAATATTGATAAGTTTATAATAATTGATGTCATAAACCCTTGCAAAAATATTCTATTATATCTATTATATTAAAAAATAAACAAATAGAAAGCTTATAATTTAATATAAGTAATTCTTTTTTTGTTATATCTACAAACAATAACTAATACTAATACTTATATCCCTAAAATTCTAGTCCTTATGAAAGCACGGCTTGATGGACTAGTTAAGCTAATTGAGTGGAATAATTAATAACAAAAGTCACGAGCATTAGCATACAAGTTGATTAGATAGGTTCTTTTGGCTCCTTGAAAGCAATGTGGATTTCACACTAAATTCCATACATAAACACCCTGCCAGTACGGACATTAAAGTGATTTTTGTGTTTAAATATGACACTAAAAGTTATTTTTATGTGATTAATAAATAGGTAGGTGATTTTAAAAAAGAATTAGAATGGCTTGTGTATTTTCTGGTAGGAATGGAAATATTCAACAACTCTTTTTGAGTATTTGTATGCTAAGTTCACCTGACCAATCCAACATTCAATCCAACACGCAAAGAAGTTTACCTCACCAATCCTACCTTAAATAATACCTTAACTATTGTACAAGTCCCATTTATGTTTAAATATGAAAATCGATTTTTAAACTTCAACTTTTAAAATTATTCATTTTAAACTTGTTTTAGGATGGTTTTAATTGACATGGCGTTACATCTGCCTAGAGAAAGATTGCTCGGAGTATGTGGTTAAAAAGAAGGATTTGCTATTTGTCGGCGGTTCGAGGAACGGCGGGTGCCCCGGGTGCCGGCAATAAAGAATTTGTAGGCTGCGTGCCTCCTCCCTCGATGGCGTAGCGCAAGACGGACACGGGACGCGGCGGTTTATCCTGGTTCAGGCCAACGGGGCCCTACGTCCAGCGGGGGGTGCGTCGCGCTCGTGTTACTCGCGCTCAAAGGTGAGCCTGCAGTAGGGGTTACAGGCGGTCGTGTGGGAGAGAAGCGGTCTCAAGCCCCACGATCGTGGTTGCGGTGGAAGTGGTGAGCGGTTTCCTCCGTGTGAGCCGGAGTTGAAAGTGGGGTTGAGTCGAATCTAGCTGAATCGAACCCCTTCTAATGAGTCCCCCTTCTAATGGGACATTACTCCCCCTTTTATAGGAGAAGGAGAGAGATAATGTTTACATCGGAAGGTTGCCTAGGTGGCTAATTCCCGAGGCCGCACTGGTTGCATGTGCGCTGCCGAGGGCGCGGCTGGCTTGGATGCTGCTTGAAGAAGACACGCGTCCGCACCGATGGTGGGCGTGTCGCTCCACAGCGCGGGCCCGGAGGTCTGTGAGGCGTCCCTCACGATCCGCATGGCGAGGGCGGTCCCAATGGTTGTTGCCGTGCGTGTCAAGTGCCCGAGGGTCTGGCCCTCGTGGCGTTTTGACGGTGTTACGGGAAGTGAACAGTGTCATCTTGGTTCCGTGCCGGTGGCGTAAAACATGTCACCGGGTTCAAAGATCGCGTCCGTCGGTCGGATTGGGGAGGTGATTCGTCGATTTCGATTTGGCTGGGTGTAATCGATGGCACCGGGCGCCTTGCTCGTCACGCGACCGCATTGAATGCGGTGGTTTCCCTTCCTCCTGGACGGAACCTCCCATGCCCGAGGGTCGGGACCCGAGACGGGCTAGTTGGGCTGCCGCGCCCAAGGATGGAGAGCTGGTCTCCCTCGGGCGAGACAGAGTTTTTGCGCCCGAGGGTGGTGAGCTAGGCCACCCTCGGACGAATCGGAGATTTCCCGGGGCGGTGAGCTAGGCCGGCCTCGGGGCGAATCGGAGACGCGAGGTCGAGCCCGAGCCATGGTTTGATCTAACGGCCGGCGTGGAACGCCGTGGTTCGTTGTTCAGTAGAGGTCCTTGACCTTGTCCTTCGTGAGCGTAATGAGCTCTTGTACGTCGTGGTGACTTCCTTCGGGCCGCTTGCGGGCCGTTCGTGGGCTGCTTCGTCGTCAGGTAGACGTCGTGGCTCAATGGCCTGATCCATCGTTCGTCGGGCCGTCCCTCCGTCTGGGATGATAGCGGGCTTAGGTTTTACTGGGCCTTGGCAGGCCGACAAATTCTCATAGTTTGAGAATGTCTCGAGGCCCAATATTTTGGTGCCCGACAGTAGCCCCCGAGGCCCCGAGCGAGTGAGGACTCGCCCGGGGTTCTCGCTCCTCGCCGCCTTGTTGTTTCTCGGGGTGGTTCGTCTACAAGGGGTGCGCGCGAGCGCACCCGTTGGGTGTAGCCCCCGAGGCCTCGAATGGAATGGCGGATTCCTTCGAGGTCTTTTATGTCTCGCACGTTGGCAAGACTGAAACAGCTCTTAAATTGCGCTTGTTTGTGCGGAGCGTGTTTGGTTTGCGTGGGCAGCCCGAGGCCCGCGCTTATGTGCGCAAGGTCGACCCAGGCCTCCTCGACTTTGATCATACGCTCCTCAGTCGCCCTCCTGAGAGGGAGGAGGAGGGGAGACACGTCACAATGCCCCCGTAAGCGAATGTGCCGTGCTCGGTGAGCGTTGTAGCGGGTATGTTTAAGCGGGGTGCCCGTGCCCTTGCCGGAGCAAGGGTCGGCTATGTGATCCTGGATTCACCCCATGAGAACCTGCGGACCGCTTAGCAGATCCCGGGGTTTGGGCGGACCAACCCCCGAGGGCCTGTAGGCCTCCCACGGATGGGACATCTCTATAAGCAGCACCCGCGGGCCTTAAACACATTCGGGAAATCCAGAGCCCCGGGGGGCCCGGGTATAGCAGGGTTGTGCATTTCCCTCCCCTGTCCCTCGCTCGGGTTATCCCGAGGCGGCGCAGAGAAACCCCACGTGGGCCCAGCCTGCAACCTGCTCGAACGTAGGGTGTGTCGGCCCGAGGCCCGTTTGGTTTCCACCGGGGCGGGGACCGTCATCGGACCGACTTTTTGCCCCTTAGGGTCGGGCGCTCTTTGGATATGGATGGCCGGACGGTTTTACCCCTGACTGGGAGGCGAAGCATCTCCTCGCCTGCTCGAGGAGGCGTGCTGTTCAAGTCCGATGGGACGTGGCCCTGTGGCTTCCTGTCAGGGGCGGAGATCGAGGGCACCGTCAAGGTGCATTAACGCCCTTGACGGTTCCACCGCGCGGCTAAGCCGTTGGATGTGCGGTTTCCGTTCCATCGTGGGCCGTCCACCCGTGAGTCGGTTCGATTGCCCGGGCCGGGCGGTTTGCCTTCCCTTCCCTATAAATACGGGGGGGCCGCACGGCGGCGATAGTTGCTCCCTTGCTCTTCGCCATCGCCTTCTTGCCTTCTTGCCGCAGCAATCGGGAGATAGAGAAATAGTGGGGAGAGATTAAGGGAGAGATTCACTTGCCTTGCGCCGTGCGATCGGGGTTGCTAGCGGTTGCCACCCTTCATCTCCCTTTCATCCATGGCGCGGTCGGGTAGCGGCGACGGCGCGAGGGAGGTGCTCGGCGCCAAGCCGTGGCCGAGGTCGACGGCGACGGAGGAGAAACTTCAGCGCTGGTCAAGGAAGGGCTCCTCCGCCCCGCACCGACGAAGAGCGGCGGAGTGGATTGCTCCGTTGGGCTGAGGAGGAGCCTAACCCTCGTGGCGGCTACGCGTGGTGAGCCCGATGGATCTTCATCGACGCGGCCGGGGATGCCGGCAGGTCGGTTCATCCGGCGATCCTCCACTACTATGAAGTCGAAGCTTCACCATCTCGCCTCCGAACTTCGATCTCCCCTGGCCGCCATCTTCGTCACCCTCTGTGAGGGATTCACGGGGATCGAGCCGCATTGGGACCTCTGGTTGTGGTTCTTCAAGGCGGACCTTACTACTGCATCGGTGGCGCAGGTCAGCCACGGAGGGCATTGCGCGTTGGAGGTTGTGCGCTCCAAGTCCGTGCGGAGCCGACGAGGCCGAACCGAGCTGATGGGTACATCCTATCCAAGCTCACCTCCTCGAACAAGGGGTGGCAGTATCGGTGGTTCTACCTCCGCAACGATGGGAACGCGCTTCCCGCGTACACGGGCGGGTCCTCAAGCATCGCCCGCGAAGTGGAACCGGTCCCCCTCGGAGGATCACCATCGGTTGGAAGGCCCGAGGCGGCGGTCCTGCGGCCGGGGAAGGATGTGAATCTTGCCGCCGTGGTTGCCGCCTTTCACCGGCGTCGGTTCTTTGCCGGCGATGGATCGCCCCCGCTCATGTGCAAGATGGCGCCCGTCGCCGAGGGTCCCGACAGCGTCTTGGATGTCGCCTTCGCTTTCCACCGATGGCCTGGCCAAGAGGGTGAGGGAGGCGCTGGGGTCCAACGCCCCGGCACATATCCCCGAGATCCCCATGCGCCCTGACCGAGGGTATATCTCCCTGGTTAGTACTTCCTGGCTTCGGTGTCCTTGCTTTGCTTCGGTGCACTGTTGCCATGGCGGTTCTCACTTTTTCCTCCTCACAGGGTCGTTTCAACTACCGGGACTCCCCTCCTCCTATACCAGATTTGGACGCCGACCGCCGGGCTGCGAACCGTGCTCGGAACGAGCTGCAGAGGGCCCAGGCACTGAAGAAGGAGGAGAAGAAGAAGAGGAACGTGGCTCGCGAGAAGCGCCGGGCCGAGCAACGGAAGCGGGGTGAGTCGCCCGATACCTCGACTACCGAGGAGGACGACAACCCGGAGGATGAGTTCAATGTGAACTCGTCGATGACGACGTGGCGGCTCGGATAGACCGAGCCATGGGGTTCCAGACACGGTCGGGACTCCGGTATGAGCCTGAGCCCGAGCCCGAGACGTCGGGAACAGCCGGCACCCGTGCGCCCGAGGGTTCCTCTGGCCGAGTCCTCGGGACCATTGGCGTTGGCCACGCCGGCGCTTCGGCGTCGCGGCGAGGCCGAAGGGAAGAATCGACACCTCCGGCCACGAGTACCTTGGCGTCGCTGGCACGGTTCGGGGGACGAGCAGCCCGGCGACCCCGTCCCCGATCCGGCCCGTGCGTCTGGCGTCGTGGGGGGAGGTGGCGCTGGCGTCAAGTGCGGCGCCGAGGTCGCAGCCCATCCGAAGCCTCGTCGGCGCCGAGGGCCATACCTCGGCCGTGAGTTTCATTTTGCCTTTGCAATCTTGATTTTCTTCGGCGTATGGTTGCCTTGTTTTGACGTCTTGCCGGGCCTTAGGAAACGGGGGGCCACTTCGTTTTACGCACCCCAAGAAGGCCCCGAAGGCTAGCGCTCGGTCCTCCGCCGGCCGCAGGCCCGGGGTCGGCTGGTGAAGATGCCTCACGGCCCGCGTCGGAGTCCTCGGTGGCGCCGGCCCCGAGCCCCTGGTGGGGTCGGTCCCGACCCGATCGCCGAGGCCGCGCCGAGGCGGTGCAGCCCACGGCGGCGATGGTGGGTTGGCTGTCCAGCCGATGGTGATCGATACGGATGACTCGGTCGCGCCACGGGACACCAGCTCGGTGCCAGAGCAAGTGGCGTCGCCCGAGGAAGGTCGTGCCGCCGCCCACCCCGAGGAGGCGGTCCCCTTTGTTCGGGAGTTCTCGCGGGAGGAGCTCTTCGACGCGGCGGAGACGCGCAAGTCTTCGGCTGGCTCGGTGCTCGCCCGACCCGGGCGCACGAGCCGTACAACCCCCCGACTTCCCGCTGCTCCACGTGTCCGGCACGAGGCGGCCCTCGGTGAAGCGTCGTCTTCGGTCATGACGAGGACGGTGCCTGTGATTAGCTCCGAGGGCCCCCTGGACTTCTACTGGTTTGGGTTCCCAGAGCTGCGGGAGTTGCCGGTGGATGCGGTGTTCCCCGAGGATCCAACCCACTGGGGCGGTCCCCTATTGACCTTGGGTGATGTTCCGGGGTCCTGCCGCCGCGGTGATCGATGACCGCTCGAAGTCCCGGCGTGGAGGACCCATGAGCAGATCCGTCGGTGGGCGCCGAGGGCCTAGCGAGGATCGGGAGACCATCACCGCCGCCGTCTCGCGGAACGCGACGGTATATCTTGATGGCCCCCTCCGCTGCATATCCTTTGTGCTCGCGTCTTGATGAGTAATATTGTCATTGCGGACTCTCCGTCCCGCCGCCCGAGAAGTCCGAGCTCCTTCGCCCGAATGTCTGAATGAACGCCCTTGGTCAAACTCGGGTGAAGTTAACCGAGGCCCGAGTGAGACCTCCCGGCTTCTTGCTCTTGCCGAGGAGAGGGGAGTCCCAGCCGACGGACCCCGGAGGCCGAGCTGCTCAAGGCCAGGTCCGAGTCCAAAGAAGATGGCGGCCGACATGGCTCGATGAGCCACGATTTTGACAAGGCTCGGACCCGGTCCCTCCGTGCCCCCGAAGGAGGCCCACGACGACGCGGGACAAGTCCCGGGAGGAGGCGAGGAAGCGGAGATGTGCGACGCCCTCAACACCCGCATCGGGGAGCTGGTGTCCAAGGGGAAACCCTCGGGAAGGAGAAGGACCAGCTCCAAAGTCGCTGCGAATGAGCATGGCGTCATCTTTGGGCCGGCAACCGGAAGTGCCAAGGTGCGTCTTATCCCCGGTGGGTTTTGTCATCTTCGATTTCGTCGTCTCGCTGATGTTGTCTTGGTGGTTGTTGCCGAGGCGGAGGGGATCCGGACCGAAGCCGTGAATACCGCGGCCACGCTCGCCCAAGCGCTGGAGCAGGAGCAGAAGTCGCGGCGAGAGTTTGAGGAGGCCCCGCCGGACTTCTCGCCGTCGCCGGGCGAGCAACCTGAGGCTGCCCCTCGGCTCGCAGTCGCCTGAGCGCCGTCGGTGGATTTCTTCGGTCCGAGCTCCGGAACGCCTTCCGGAATGGCATTCGCACATGCCCGGCGGTGGGTACCGCTCCCACTTCCCGATGGAGTCCACGACGCTGGACGGTGTCGCGACGGGCTTCTTCCTCGGCTCCGATGATGAGGGGGAGGTCGATCCCGCCGAGAGGGACGCCGCCGACGCCGCCAAGACCAAAAGTCTATATGACTTCGTGGATGGCGCCGCGACTCGCCTGTCCTCGCGGTTCGAGGGCGAGGTGTGTCCCCCCTGTATCTCCCCATAGAGTCCACCTATGAGGCGGACACGGAGATGGTGGACGCCGCGTCGGAGACGCGCCCGACGGGCCCGACGCCTCCCTCGGGAGAGGCGGCCGCCGGGCGCTTGCTCATGCCGAAGCTTCCTCGGCCGGGGCGGTGAGGCGCAAGTAGATGAGGCCTCCCTTGCCCCCCCGATCCTTCCTTGCATGAAAAGATTGGAGCTTGTAAGATGGATGTGTATAAACAATGGCGCCGCCCGAGGTCTGTGGCCTTGACGGGTGCACTTATGTTTTAAGGTTGCGTTCCTCGGATTTCATGTTTATTGTGTGGCCAGGTTGCTTGCCTTATCCGCTCGCAAGGTAGTGAGCACGGGTGCCTCGGCGGCGGTCCGTTTAGCTCGACTACTTTGCTTGGGATTTCTCCGTTTGTAAGATAGCGGGCACTTTGGTGCCCTCGGGTGCCCCGCTCGGTTCGGCTATCTTACTTAGGATTTTCAAGCATGTGCGACCCTCGCAGCTTAAACAATCGATCCGAGTATACGCCGCGAGAACTTTTTTTTGAAAAAGTTTCAAAAAAGAAAAAGGAGGAGGAGGGGGTCCCCAGGGGGGGTCCCCCGTGTAGCCCCCGAGGGAGTTTTAGTCTTGTACTCGGACGAGGCTAAGACTCCCTTAAGGTTTAGACGAGAAGTATTTTTTTTTTCGTAAAAGATGTAGATCTTTTATTGAGCGAAAAAAACACAGTGTTTTGACTTCCAAAGTCGGAATTTAAGGGTAGAAGCGGCGTAGCGCTCTATGTTCCAAGCGTTGGAGTAGATTTTGCCCTTCTTCTTCTTAAGCTTGTAGGTCCCGAGCCTTAGTATTTCGGGCGATGAAATACGGCCCTTCCTGTGGTGGCGTGAGTTTGTGACGCCCTTTGTTATCTGTTTTCGGCCCGAGCACGAGGTCGTTGACTTGGAGCTCCCGAGGTTTCAGCCGCTTGGCGTGATATTTGCGTAGAGAGCCCGCCGATATCTCGGAAAGTGCAAGAGCGCAACGTCCCGGCCTCGTCAACTTGGTCTATGGAGTCTTGCCTCGCTGGCCGGTTGCCTTGCTTTCGGTGTAGGCTCGCGGCCTCGGGGACCCGTATTCTATGTCCGTGGGGAGGATTGCCTCGGCCCATAGACTAGAAAGAACGGGCTGAATCCCGTGGCTCGGCTTTTCGTCGCTTCGAAGGCTCCATAGAACCGATGGCAGCTCCTGGTACCACCTCTTGCCGCATCGTTCAGCTGATTGAAAATTCTCGGCTTGAGCCCTTGTAGGATCATGCCGTTGGCACGCTCCACTTGACCGTTGGTCTTCGGGTGAGCTACGGCCGAGGTATCGACCGGATGCCATAGTCGTCACAAAAGTCAAGGAATTTCTTCCCCACGAAGTTGGTTCCGTTGTCCGTGATGATGGAGTTCGGGACTCCGAAACGGGAGATGATATCCTCAAAGAATTTCACCGCTTCCCCTGTGTGAGGGTTCACCACGGGTCGGGCTTCAATCCATTTGGAGAACTTGTCGATGGCGACTAGGGCGTGAGTGTGTCCTCCGGGCGCCCTTTTTCGGGGGTCCAATCATGTCAAGTCCCCACACCGCAAATGGCCACGTAAGTGGGATGGTTTGCGATGCTTGAGCCGGGAGATGCGCCCCGCGCGCGTAGAATTGGCATTCCTTGCGTGTACGCACGACTTGATTTGCGTCCCCGCATACCGCCGAGGGCCGTAGAAAGCCTTGCCTCAAGACTTTACCGACTAGCGCCCTCGGGCGGCGTGGTGACCGCACTCCCCAGCGGTGTGTGTCTTCGAGCAATTCTTTGCCTTCAAATGAGGTATGCATCGCATGTACACTCTCGAGGCTCCTCTCTTGTAGAGTTCCCTTTTTTTTCTCCAATTAGCGCAAAAGGATTTGGCCCTTCGGGCCAACCGGGCGGGCTTCGGTCTTGTCCTCGGGCAGCTCATCTCGGATGAGGTACTCCAACAAATGGCTTCCTCCGGTCGAGAACTGGGTCGACCGCCATTGCTTCGGGCGTGGCTTGTCCCGGGGCGCCTTCTTGAGCCCCCCGAGGGTATTTCCAAGGGTATGTACTTGACCGAGGGTTCGTTGAGATCTCGGGGTAAGTACGCTCGGGGAACAAGACCTCGGGTTGCTGCGACCTTGGCAAGCTCATCCGTGGCCTCATTATAACGCCTGGGTATGTGTTTGTGCCCGAGTCCATGGAATTTTTCCTCCAACTTGCGCACTTCTCGGCAGTACGCCTCCATCTTCGGGTCATGGCACGCCGAGGCCTTCATGACTTGGTCGATGACCAGCTGCGAATCCCCCCTGGTTTCCAACCGTCGGATCCCGAGGTCCGCCGCGATCCGGAGACCATTGACCAGCGCCTCGTATTCTGCGACGTTGTTGGAGGCAGGAAAATGCAGCCGGATGGCATACCTCGTGTGAACCCCGAGAGGTGAGATGAAGAGCAATCCGGCCCCCGCGCCTGTCTTCATCATGGATCCGTCGAAGAACATGGTCCAGCACTCGGCCTGGATGGGTGCGGGGGGTAGCTGAGTATCGGTCCATTCAGCCACAAAGTCGGCTAGGACTTGGGACTTGATCGCCTTGCGGGCGAAACGAATATGGTTTCGCCCATGAGCTCCACCGCCCACTTCGCCACTCTTCCCGTGGCCTCTCGGTTTTGGAGAATCTCCCGAGGGGGAACGAGGACACCACGGCAACGGGTGCGCGAGGAAGTAGTGACGAAGCTTCCTTCGCTGCTAGTACGATGGCATACGCGGTTTACGCATCTCGCGAATACCTTGTCTTTGTGTCGGAAAGCACTTCACCGATGAAGTAAACAGGCGTTGAACCGGCAACGTGTGCCCCTCTTCCCGACGACGCTCTACTACGACCACCGCGCCGACCACCCGGTAGTGGCAAAGTGACGATAAGAGCAAGGTTTCTTCCGATTCGGGCGGTACCAGGACCGGTGGGTTCGTCGGGTTTCTTGAGGTTGCCGAGGGCTTCCTCACCTCGGGGTCCAGGCAGCGCTCGGACTTGCGAAGGAGTTGGTAGAGGGGCAGGCCCTTCTCCCCGAGGCGTGAGATGAACCTCGCTTAGTGAAGCCAGGCAGCCCATGACCTTCTGCACTCCCTTGAGGTCTCGGATCGGGCCCATCTTGGTGATTGCGTCCACCTTGGCTGGGTTTGCTTCGATGCCTCGTTGAGAGACGATAAAGCCCAACAACATCCCTCGGGGAACCCCGAATACGCACTTCTCGGGGTTGAGCTTGACTCCCTTCTTGTTTAGGCACTCGAAGGTTTCCCCGAGGTCTCCCACGAGGTCCGACGTTTTCTTGGATTTGACCACAATGTCATCGACGTAGGCCTCAACTATCCGTCCGATGAGTTCCCCGAAGATGATTTGCATGCATCGCTGGTATGTTGCGCCAGCGTTCCTCAGCCCGAAGGGCATGGTGAGGTAGCAATACATCCCGAAGGGTGTTATGAACGAAGTCGCGAGCTGGTCGGACTCTTTCATTTTGATCTGGTGATAACCGGAGTATGCGTCAAGAAAGGACAACGTTTCACATCCCGCCGTGGAGTCGACAATTTGGTCGATTCGAGGCAAAGGAAAGGGAACTTTCGGACATGCTTTGTTGAGACTAGTGTAGTCCACACACATCCGCCATTTCCCATTCTTTTTCTCTACTAATACAGGATTAGCTAGCCACTCGGGATGGAATACTTCTTTTATAAATCCGGCCTCCAGCAGCTTGTGGATCTCCTCGCCGATGATCTTCCGCTTGGCGTCATCGAAACGTCGCAAGCGCTGCGTGACTGGCTTCGAGCCAGGCCGGATGTCTAGGGAGTGCTCGGCGACATCCCTCAGTATGCCCGGCATGTCCGAGGGTCCCCATGCAAACGTGCGGGCGTTCGCGCGGAGGAAGTCGACGAGCACCGCTTCCTATTTTGGATCCGATCCCAGTGATGGTCGGCGGCTTCTCCTTCGGGTTCTTGGGATCGAGTGGGACCTTCTTTGTGCCCGAGGAGGGCTCGAAGTTCCCGGCACGGCGCTTGGCCTCGTGCTCGATCGTGATTTCGTCAAAGCTCTTTTTCGCGTCGGCGATGAGTGCCTCGGCAATGGCGAGTGCCTCGGCGTACTCCACGCTCTCTACATCACACTCATATGCGTGATGGTGTGAGGGGCCGATGGTGATGACACCGTTTGGCCCCGGCATCTTGAGCTTGAGGTACGTGTAGTTCGGGACAGCCATGAACTTGGCGTAACAAGGCCGTCCGAGGAGTGCGTGGTAAGTACCGCGGACCCCAAGAATCTCAAATGTGAGAGTCTCCTGCCTGAAGTTCGAGGGGTCTCCAAAGCACACCGGCAAGTCAATCTGCCCGAGGGGCTTAAGTTGCTTGCCGGGACGACGCCATTGAATGCCGGCCCTCCGGGGGATCTTGAACTTGTCCACCCCGAGGAGGTCGAGGGTCTCTTCAGAGATGAGGTTGAGGCCGCTTCCTCCGTCCATAAGGACCTTGGTGAGCCGAGTGTTGGCGATGATGGGATCCACCACCAATGGATAAGCCCCCGGTTCGGGATGTCTTTGGGGTGATCCGACCGGGTCGAAGGTGATGGCCCGATCGACCACTTGCGCAGCTTTGGGGTTCTTGGCTCCGTGGCGTAGACCTCCCGACGCTCCTTCTTGCTTGTTGCCCGCCTGGACATATTCTTTGGTCTTTGCCGCCGAAGATCATGAAGCGATTGTTCACCTTCGGGAACTCCTCGTTGCCCTTGGCGCCACCCTCGGGAGCTTCTTCCTCCTCGCCCTCGGGGATGGCCTTGAGCTTGGCGAAATGTTGGCGTACCTTCTTGCACTCCCCGAGGGTATGCTTGACCGGGGAAGCTATGGTTACGCACGGCTTCTTGAGCATGTCGTCAAAGATTTCTTGTGGCGGGGGGGGGGCCCCTGCGGTCGACCGCAGCCACCATGTCTTCATCGTCCCGCTTGGGCGGCATGGCCCTTGCCCTTGCGGCTCTTGTCTTTTCTTCTTCTTCTTGCCCTCCCGAGGTTGAGATCCCTTGGGCTCCTCTTCCTTGCGCTTCCCCTTGCCCGAGCCCCGATTGAACAGAGCCCCGACAACCTCTTCACACCGGCGAACTTGGTGGCAATGTCCATCGGTTCGTTTGCCTCGGTTGGAGTCCGGCCCCCCGCTTCTTCTTCATGAGGTCTCGGCATGAGGTGCCGGCCAAGAAGGCCCCTATGACGTCCGAATCCGTCACATTGGGGAGCTCGGTCCGCTGCTTGGAGAAACGCCGGATGTAGTCGCGCAAGGATTCGTCGGACTTTTGTCGGCAATTCCGAAGGTCCCGGAATTTCCCGGGCGCAGATACGTGCCTTGGAAGTTGCCTTTGAAGGTCCTCACCAAATCTGTCCAATTGGATATGAGGTTGGGCGGAAGGTGTTCCAGCCCAAGCTCTTGCGGACTTCGGAGGCACGAGGGCGGGTTCCCGATTATCACCTTGTCATCGTGGGCCCCTGCAAACTGACAGGCCAGTCGATAGTCGTCCAGCCATACCTCGGGACGAGTTTCTCCCGTATATTTCTCGAGGTGGCTTGGTGGCCTGAAACGCGCGGGGAGTGGTGCTCTCCTGATGTCCCTTGTAAAGGCCTGTGGCCCGGGGGGTTCTGGGGAGTACCCTCGGTCGTCCCGGCGTGCATGGGAGTCTCGTCCCGCCGGTCGCCCACGAGGTGGGCTGCCTCCGCCCGCGTGCTCGTTGTCGCCGATCTCGCCTCTCGAGGTCGGGTGCACCTCGGTGACGGTCTTAGGCGGGGTCTTCGGCGCGATCCTGCATGTGATGGTTGCCGCGGTCGTCGTTCTCAGCGCTCCGGATCGGGCCTTGCCGAGGCCCGGCTTTGCTCAGCCGGGTTGAGCCTTGCCGCTTCGTCCCGGACTCCCCTTGTCGCCGCGATGTCACGGCCCGATCTCTCGAGGCCGAGCTCTCCGCTTGTTGTACGGCTGCCCTATCAAGGAGATGCCGCAGCCTTCCCACGCGTCTTCCCTCTCGGTAGAGGGCTCGGGCATCTCGCGACGAGCATGGCGCAGCTGCCGCTACGTTGAGGCTTGCTCGGTTGAACGGGGGCTGCTATGTCGGGAAGGTGTGGCACTCCATTGGCATTGCGATTGCCGCCTCTAGGGGCTCGAGGTGCTCTCGGGGCTAGTCCACGCGGGCTGCTCCCGTTGAATGTTCTCGCTCCCGGTCGTCGAAGTCGCGCTGATTCCGCCTCAATCCGGTTACCGCAAGTCTTGCGGTTGTGCGTTACCGGCAGGCCGGGCGCCGCTACCGGGCTGGACAGAGCGAGGGAAGCCGCCGGTGCCGGGCTCGCCGTGGCGGAACATCCACGTCATCGCCGCTGGACACGTCGGTGAACTGACCGTCTTGCGGCGGGACCTCAACGTTGAAGCATTCCCTCGTGGGGGTCATAGTATTCGTCTTCATCATCGGTGCAAGGAGCGCCCGAATGCCTCGGATGAAGTTCCCGTTCTCTCGGATGGTAGAGCGAGTCCCTCGCTCCCGGCCCAGTGCCCCGGTCGAACCCGGAGGAGGTGGCATGACGGGGTCGCCACGCATCCTCCGAAGATGCGCTCCTCCGAGTGCATGTCCATGGGGTAGCGTTCCCATGACGGGAGGCTCGGCCCGTGCTCTCTGGCGAAAGCTTCGACAGAGGTTTCGGCGCTGCGTGGATTCACCGGGACACCCTCCAGTACGACCGGAGCGGGGCGTTTCCCGATGATTAGGGTTTCGGGGCATCCTTCCACGAGTGGGCGCCGGGTACGGATCTTCCCGAGGCCTAGGGTTCCCGGGAGCCCTTCGCATGAGTCGGGCGGGGAGATGTCGACGGATTCGAATCCGTTGCACGGAAGCGCCTTGCGCGCCGGTGGTTTTCACCTTGCCCGCCTCGCGCGGCGGCCGTGATGGTGGGCACGCCGTAGTGGCGATGCGGCTCTTCCTTCGGCCGGTAGATCCGGCGAAGGATCATCTCGTGGTCGTGGCCGGCGTCACGAATGCCGGTGTTCGAAGAACGGTGGAGTTCCGCGCGAGCACGTGTGCTCCGGCGGCGGGGGTGGAAACGAAGGTGGAGGCGCCATGAGGGTTGGTGGAGATCGCGGATTACACACGGCGAGCCCCTACCCGCGCGCCAACCGCCGGCGGTTCGAGGAACGGCGGGTGCCCCGGTGCCGCAATAAAGAATTTGTAGGCTGCGTGCCTCCTCCCTCGATGGCGTAGCGCAAGACGGACACGGACGCGGCGGTTTATCCCGGTTCAGCCAACGGGGCCCTACGTCCAGCCCAAATGCGTCGCGCTCGTGTTACTCGCTCAAAGGTGAGCCTGCAGTAGGGGTTCTGAGCGGTCGTGTGGGAGAGAAGCGAGTCTCAAGCCCCACGATCGTGGTTGCGGTGGAAGTGGTGAGCGGTTTCCTCCGTGTGAGCCGGAGTTGAAAGTGGGGTTGAGTCGAATCTAGCCGAATTGAACCCCTTCTAATGAGTCCCCCTTCTAATGGGACATTACTCCCCCCTTTATAGGAGAAGGAGAGAGATAATGTTTACATCGGAAGGTTGCCTAGGTGGCTAATTCCCGAGGCCGCACTTTGGTTGCATGTCTTGCCGCCGAGGGCGGGGCCGCTTGGATGCTTTGCTTGAAGAAGACACGCGTCCGCACTGATGGTGGGCGTGTCGCCTCCTCCGGCGCGGCCCCGAGGGTCTGTGAGGCGTCCCTCACAGATCGCATGGCGAGGGCCGGTCCCCTGGTTGTTGCCGTGCGTGTCAAGTGCCCGAGGGTCCGGCCCTACGTGGCGTTTTGACGGTGTTCTGGGAAGTGAACAATGTCATCTTGGTTCCGTGCGGGTGGCGTAAAACATGTCACTTTGGTTCAAAGATCGCGTCCCCCGGATCGGATTGGGGAGGTGATTCGGCAAAATCGATTTGACTGGGTGTGTCGATGGCACCGGGCGCCTTGCTCGTCACGCGACCGCATTGAATGCGGTGGTTTCCCTCCTCGGACGGAACCTCCCATGCCCGAGGGTCGGGACCCGAGACGGGCTGGTTGGGCTGCCGCGCCGAGGATGGAGAGCTGGTCTCCCTCGGGCGAGACGGAGTTTTGCGCCCGAGGGTGGTGAGCTAGGCCACCCTCGGACGAATCGGAGATTTCCCCGGGCCGGTGAGCTAGGCCGCCCTCGGGGCGAATCGGAGACGCGAGGTCGAGCCCGAGCCATGGTTTGATCTAGCGGTCGGCGTGGAACGCCGTGGTTCGTTGTTCGATAGAGGTCCTTGACCTTGTCCTTCGTGGCGTAATGAGCTCTTGTGCGTCGTGGTGACTTCCTTCGGGCCGCTTATGGCCGCTTCGTGGCTGCCGTGCGTCGGGTAGACGTCGTGGCTCAATGGCCTGATCCATCGTTCGTCGGGCCGTCCCTCCGTGCGGGATGATAGCGAGGCTTAGGTTTTCTTGGGCCTTGGCAGGCCGACAAATTCTCATAGTTTGAGAATGTCTCGAGGCCCAATATTTTGGTCCCGACACTATTTTTTTGTAGGCAACGGTTGTGGGCGTGAGATGAAGATCTAACGGGTCTAAATTCACACAAAGAAACAAGACCAAAGTACTAAATTGTGGCTTGATTTCAGGCACCTAGGTTTTAGGAAACATGTTAAAGATATTGAATGTTTTATGAATATATATAGAAATAAATTCAAATATTTTATAAAAATGCTTTTAAGTTTCCTAAGACTTTATGAAAGAATTATGCAAATCTTTTATAGAATAAATATGAATTTAAACTCCTAAAACTAGACTTTAATGAAATAATAGAATTTTTTTATGTAAGTATTGGTACAAATACTTTTCCAAGATGTGTTTAAGAATAAATCCAATTTAATATTTGAAGTTTTCATAGAATTTTTTTTTTTTTTACCTTAGGAAAATGTGGTAGCATATACCTGATGATGTAAATAGTTTTCGTGCAATTTTGATATCCCGTCCAAAATGTATATGCACTATCGCATTTTATGGGCCATATTTGGGCTAGAAAGCCCATGACCGCCGTGTCCATTTGGTAACAATGTGAACTGGCTAGCTGGCTTCATTAGCAGTAATGGCGTTGGAGGAAGTTGGAACGATGAGCTCCGCCGCGGTCCACCTCGGGCGGACTAGGAATCCAACTTGGCACGGGAGCCTAGGCGGCGGCGGCGGCATGGTGGTAATTTCCGATGAGCGTAACTGCAGCGAGCAGTAATTAATGGCAATGCATGCTGGTGCAGTGGATCGCCACTTTGATCCTTTCTTCTTCCCCTCCATCGTGCTATTTAACCCCACCATCCCGTGCTCTCTTCACCTCGAGGGTCGTCGATCGTGGAGGCCATGGCGCCGCAGGGGTGGTCGTCGCTTCCGGAGGACCTCGTGAATCGCGTGGCCGACTGCCTGTTGGCCACCAACGACATCGACTGCTACACCGACCTGCGCGCCGTCTGCCACCACTGGCGTTCCGTCACCGTCGACCCCAGGAGCAACCAGCATGACTCCCGCTTCCGTCCGAGCCGCTGGGTCATGCTGGATGAACGCAAGGCCTGCTCCTCCGCAGTCACCGGCGACGGCGCCCTCCTCTTCGTCAACACCATGTCCGGCCGCTTCCTCTGTAGGAGCCTGCCGCTCCTCCACGACGGTGACCGTGGCTGCTACGTCTTCATCACGAGCACCACCGACGGGCTCCTCGTTCTGGCGGCCAGGGACCCTCCTCACGCCGTGAGCGTCCTCAACCCCTTCATCGGCTCGTTGATCCGTTTTGCGGCGCCACTGCCGAGCAACTCCGGGTTGCAGCTTACCGCCGTCGTGGTCGGCTCTTCGCCTACTCTGGTCCTGGTCTCTATAGAGAGAAGCTTGGTTTACCGGGCGGAACCCCGGAGCGAGTCTTTCTCTGTTGAGAAGAACCACGGCAAGTGTCCTGCAAACATGCTGCCAAAGATTGCTGCGGCCGGCAAATGTGCTGCCGTCAACCGTGAATTTGGTCCAGGTGCCCAGTGTTAGGTTGATCTCCACAGGCCCAGTCCAACGACTAGGCCCATCCTTGGTTCTCGCGCCCTGATCGGGGGCGCCCAGCCCAAGATGGCTGATGGGCCCCTGTCACCAGCGCCATATTAAATAGGTGGGGGAGCCGGCAGGCTCTAGTCACGAGGTTCCCCGGAGCCGTCACTTCCCCACCTACAAACCCTAACACCGATCTAAGAGGGTGACGCTGAGCTGACGGGAAGACCACCGCCACTGCATCGCCGGACTCCGCCGGCGACGCCACTGCATCGACCTCTCCTTCCCGATGGCCGACGGATCAAGCTCCTCCGCACCTCCTGCTCCTCCGACCGGATCTGGTATGGCACTCCCTCTCCATCCCCGATCTCTCTGCTGCGGTGCTCTTCCCCATATCTCGTAGTTCGTCTAAGTAGGATGTTGATCTAATCAAATCATACACTAGATCGACTCATTGGTTACCACCCTACCGATCCTATGTATTTACAATGGTATCTGTGAGTTGGTTAGGGTTTGAGATCCCGTAGAGTAGATCGGATTCGTTGAATCCACAGAAACCAGAGAAGGGGATTGGGGAAATCATGCAACCCTAACCCTAACTCAATGGAAATGGAACCGGCGAGGCCACATCACGGCACTCGACGGCCTTACCTCGACACCACAAAGAACGCGGCGTGGGGTGATGTCCTTCACGGTTACTTGCCGTCGGCGAATCGTCGCACCGTCTCCACCGTCGCCGGCATATCCCCGATCGCGCAGCGCCCGGCACACGGGCACCGGTGCGCGGCCGTTCGACGGCGGCGTGCTCACCCTATGGGGAGCACGCGCCGCCGGCGGCGGCCGCCGGTGCCACTCCTCCACCGCGGCGGCGCGATCGGCGAACGAAGCGGCGTCGCCGTTTTTCGGTGGAAACACGGGGCGAAGTCGGAATGAAATGGAACCTAGGGTTCGGGGTCTCGGCGCTGGCCGGTTTTGTTCAATGAAACCGCCGGACGGCCGCCGTTGATCGAAATAACGACTCAGATTTGCCGAGGCCCGAGCTGGCTGGATTCGCCCAGCGGGCGACAAGATTCCCGGCCCGGCCGCGTTAAGGCCTGGGCGGGGAGCGCGCGCAGCGCGACATTGCTGCGCTAGCAGGCCGGGCGATTTCGCGGCCCCGGGCTGGTTGGTTCGCCCCAATCCGGCGTGAACAGTAACAGTTTCATTTTTTTTCTATTATTCCAGTAATTCTCTTGATGATAATATTTGATAGTTTTGAATTGAAATTTGATGCTGATATCTGTACAAATTTTGTCCAAAGATAATTTTGTTAAAGGATCAGTATTATATTGTTGAGTTATTGGAAAATAGAATCATAGAATTTTTTATTCATGTTTCTACAACTGCGTAATTTATTATATTTTTCAATTAATTTTGAACCAACGAGATAAATTAATTGGAGAAATAAGTTGATCATGGTATTATTTTTGCTGACCAACGTTGCTTATAATAATGCTATGGTTTAATCAAGGTTATGTATTATTTCTATTTCTGCCCAACGGTGATATAGAATTAATGCATAAATGTTCGTGGTTACTACAATTTTTAAAATTTCTCACCTCATTTTGGATTGTGTTTTTCAGGAAATTTCAACGTGCTAGCTTCCATCAAAGAGATCTCACTTCTCAAAGGGGAGAACTACATTGAATGGAAGAAAGGCATTGATATTGCCTTTATGTTCGCTGAGGTGGACTGAGTTATCAATAACTCGTGTCCTACTGCCACTCCAGAGGCTCCTGTGAGGGCAGATGGTGAGACTGATGTTGCATGGGCAGCTAGAGAGAAGGCACATGCTGATGCAGTCATGGCCTTCGATCTACACAAAGCAAGGTGGAAGGGAGATAATAAAAAATGTGTGACTGTCATTAAGCACACCATTGACCCAGCAATAGCGGGCTCCTTTCCAGAGCTGGAAACACCTACTGAGTACCTTGACAAGATTAAGGCCCAGTTTACTGGCTCCACAAAGACCTATGCCACACAGCTCATAAAACAGCTGGTGACTGAAAGGTACACTGAGGGAAGCGTTAGAGATCACATCTATAAGATAGGTACTCTGGCAGCTAAGCTGAAGCCAATGGGACTGGCTCCTCCACCGGAGTTTCTGATCCATTTGGTTTTTGCTTCGCTGTCAAAGGAGTATGAAGCTTTTATTGTAAACTATAATGCTCAGCCAGAAAAGTGGGACTTAGAGAAGTGCACAGCCATGTGCGTGCAAGAGGAGGGAAGGCTGAAAGCCTTAAATGGTGGAAACATCAAACATGTGAAGGATAATGATAATAAGAAAAAGAATAATCATCCTCCCCCCTCCAAGGCTAAGAACAAGGCTCCCATGCAGCACCAGCCTAGGTTCCAAAATCGGCCGCAGAACCACGGAATAAAGGCGGCTGAAGGGCAGAATGACATTGTGTGTCATCACTGCGGCTTCAAAGGGCATATCGGGGAACAATTGTCCTCGCTTATCCAAGATGCTGATGGCACAGAAAGGTGAGAATGTAATTACATTTGTAAATGAAACCCTATATGTCAGTTATTCCAAAACTACTTGGTGGATTGACTCTGGAGCAACTGTTCATGTTGCTAATTGTTTACGAGGATTCCGTTCGACGAGAACCCACGGCAAGAAGCGAAAAGATGGGTTAAGGTCGCAAATGGAGTTCGAAAGGATGTGGAGGCCATTGGTGATCTACCTCTGGAGCTTGCTACGGGCTTTACTTTGCTACTTCGAGGCGTTCTTTATGTTCCTTCATTAAATAGAAACTTGATAAGTGTATCTCGTTTAGATAATGATGGATATGATTGCCATTTTGGTAATGGCAGATGTGAGATAACATTTAATAATGCATGTGTTGGTCTTGCCTTCCGACAAGACGAGCTTTATTTGTTATCCATGAGTAATGATGTGAATGTTGTTTGCGATGTTGATAATATTACACGCGACAATGTGAATGCGACCTTATCTGTGAACAAGGAAAGAAAGAGAACTCCTAATGAATCATCGAAATTATGGCAATCGTCGTCTAGGCCATATTTCGAGGGGAGAATAGAGAGATTAGTGAAGAATGATATTCTTCCACCATTAGAGTTCTCTGAATTAGAACAATGCATAGACTGCATTAAAGGAAAGTATGTAAAGAACGTTAAGAAAGATGCCAAACGAAGCGCGGGAATATTACAGATAATCCACACAGATATCTGTGGTCCATTTCCAGTGTGAAGTGTGGATGGTTATGATTCATTCATAACGTTCACTCGATGATTACTCACGTTATGGCTATATTTATCCAATTAAAGAACGTTCGAAGCGTTGGATAAATTTAAAATATTTAAGGCTTGAAGTTGAAAATCAGCATAATTTGAAAATAAAGATAGTCGATCCGACCGTGGAGGTGAATACTATGGTCGGCATACCCCTTTTGGTCAAGTTCACGGACCTTTTGCAAGGTACTTACGGAAAATGGAATAGTTGCCCAATATTCTATGCCGGGGCGATCCTCGGCGAGAATGGAGTAGCTGAAAGACATAACCGTACTCTTATGGATATGATACGTAGCATGATTAGCTATTCCACACTACCGTTAAGTTTGTGGATGGAGGCTTTAAAAACCGCCATTCATATTCTTAACGAGTGCCTAGTAAATCGGTGCCAAAAAATACCGTATGAGTTGTGGGCGGGGAAGACTACCCTCACTCAACCATTTACGTGTGTGGGGAGCCTGGCGAGGCTAAGTTATTTAATCCAAACATTGGAAAACTGGATTCCAAGACGGTGAGTTGTCACTTCATTGGCTATCGAGAAAAGTCCAAAGGTTTTCGTTTCTACTGTCCTGACCGACATACAAAGTTTGTATAAACAAGACACGCTGTTTTTCTAGAGGATGTAATGGTCGGGGGAGCATGGTAGCTCGAGATATTGATCTTGAGGAGAAGAGGGTGTGTGCACCTACTCCGATGACTCAAGAGCCATTTTTCTCACTACATTTGTTGTTGCACCAACAAGTACAAGATACTTTGTGGTGCAAGCACCTGTTGCTAGTTCTCTCTGTGGCACCGGATAATGTGCAAGAGGAACCTGTTTTACAAGATCCTATAGAAAATGATGCCACACCCGAGGGGGAGCTAGAACAGCCTCAAGCTGAAAATGTACCAAATATTGAGGCCCCTAGAAGGTCTAAAAGAGTCAGGAAATCTGCGATTCCTGACGACTATGAAGTGTATGCCCTAGAAGAGGGTCAAATGGAGGGCGATCCCACCTCATTTGAAGAAGCCATGAGAAGCGATCATTCTTCTGAGTGGCTTGAGGCCATGAATGAAGAAATGAAATCAATGAGTTCCAATGAAGTTTGGGACTTAGAAACAATTCCTAAAGGAGCCAAAACAGTAGGCTGTAAATGGGTCTACAAGACGAAATATGACTCCCAAGGGAATATAGAAAAATACAAAGCACGGCTTGTGGCAAAGGATTTTACACGAGAGAAGGAATTGATTACAATGAGACATTTTCTCCAGTCTCTAGTAAAGATTCTTTCAGAATCATTATGGCCTTAGTGGCACATTTTGATTTAGAGTTACATCGGATGGATGTAAAGATGGCCTTCCTCAATGGGGATTTGGAGGAAAATGTTTACATGGCACAACCGAAAGGTTTTGTTGTGAAAGGGATGGAAAATATGGGATGCGTCTAAAGAAATCCATTTATGGATTAAAACAAGCCTCTAGACAATGGAACTTGAAGTTTGATCGGACGATCAAAAGGTTTGGATTTAAAGAGAACATAGAGGACAATTGTGTGTATACAAAGTTTAAGAATGAGAAATACATTTTCCTGATTCTTTATGTTGATGATATTCTACTTGCAAGTAGTGATGTTGGTCTACTGCAAGAGACAAAGAAATTCTTGTCCTCTAAGTTTGATATGAAAGATCTCGGTGAAGCCTCTTATGTTACGGGCATAGAAATTCACCGAGATAGGCTAAAAGGGGGTATTGGGACTGTCACAAAAAGGCTTACATTGAGAAAGTCTTGAAGAAATTCAGTATGCACAAATGTAGTGCATCACCTGCTCCTATAGTCAAGGGTGAAAGATATGGGGAACATTAGTGGCCTCAGAACGAGTATGAACGTGATCACATGAAAAATGTTCCATACGCTTCAGCTGTCGGAAGCTTACAGTACGCACAAGTGTGCACGCGCCCTGACTTGGCTTTTGTGACCGGGTTACTTGGCGATTTCAGAGTGATCCGGGACCCGGAACACCGAAAATTGGTAAAGAAAGGCCTCATGTTGACATATAGAAGATCCGATTCCCTAAAGATATTGGGGTACTTTCAGTTCGAGATTATGCGGGAGATGATAGAAAATCCACGTCCCGATATATCTTCTTCACTCTCGCAGTGGAGCTATTTCGTGGAAAAGCTCCAAACAAACCGTCACTACATCGTCCACAATGTATGCCGAGTTTGTTGCTTGTTATGAGGCAACGGGGCAGGTGAACTGGCTGAAAAAGTTCATGCCCGGTCTAAAAGTGGTTGACGACATCCATGGACCACTAAAGTTGTACTGCGACAATGAGCCAGCAGTAACATATGCTCACAACAATAAGTCAAGTGCTGCTGCCAAACACATTGACATAAAGTATTATGTTGTGAAAGACAAAGTCCGGGATAATGTAATAAGTCTTGAACATATAAGCACTGTTAAGATGTTAGCGGATCCGCTTACAAAAGGTTTACCACCCAACGTGTTCAGAGAACATGTAGCCGGCATGGGTTTAAGGGAAAACCTGTAATTCCTGGACTATAAACGGCCCAAAGGTTATCTATTATCAAAATAGATACGTACATTGTAGCAGTTAAATCTATCGGCGATCGACCGTGACGATGAAGCTCGCTCTATGTGCTGATCTATGATGAAATAGGTAAATACTGTAAAGGTAAAGGTAAAGTTATGTTATGAGATCAAGGGGGAGATTGTTAGGTTGATCTCCACAGGCCCAGTCCAACGACTCGGCCCATCCTTGGTTCTCGCGCCCTGATCGGGGGCGCCCAGCCCAAGATGGCTGATGGGCCCCTGTCACCAGCGCCATATTAAATAGGTGGGGGATCCGGCATGCTCTAGTCACGAGGTTCCCCGGAGCCGTCACTTCCCCACCTACAAACCCTAACACCGATCTAAGAGGGTGGCGCTGAGCTGACGGGAAGACCACCGCCACTGCATCGCCGGACTCCGCCGGCGACGCCACTGCATCGACCTCTCCTTCCCGATGGCCGACGGATCAAGCTCCTCCGCACCTCCTGCTCCTCCGACCAGATCTGGTATGGCACTCCCTCTCCATCCCCGATCTCTCTGCTGCGGTGCTCTTCCCCATATCTCGTAGTTCGTCTAAGTAGGATGTTGATCTAATCAAATCATACACTAGATCAACTCACTGGTTACCACCCTACCGATCCTATGTATTTACACCCAGAACATCAACATCTTCGACCAGTTTTGGTCTGATGTGTTTCATGACTGCCGTTGTTACGTGGTGACGGCTGGCGGGGATATGTTGGCGATCGTGAAGTGGCGCCGCCAAGGCGTCGATGTTTACAAGCTTGACGCTGCTGGGAATGTGAATGTGGCTGACAGGGTGAAGAGCATCGGGAGCCAAGCTCTCTTCCTCGGCGTAAGGTGCCTTGTTGTTGACACCAATCGCTTCCCAACGGTTGAGCCCAACTGCGCCTACTTTCAACTCAGGGACAACCTAGACGAGCGTTACATCTACAAGTTTACCATTGGAAGAGATTATGACGAAGAAGAAGAACCAGAGCTAGTCTCGGCAGCTATGGGCGACATGCGCCCATTGACATTGACGCAGCTCCTGTGCAACTACACCATGGACATTCCAATTTCAGAATATTGGCTACCGTGGGGAAAAAGGAGCTCTGACCTCGAGCTCGACAGTAAGGACTATATCGATTATGTTGAAGATTCTGATGAGGACTATGAGTATCAATCATCTGATGAGGATTAGTCGGCGTTTGATCACTTTCTACCGGATGATGGCTGCTATCATATCTTTGACAGATATATATATTTGAAGCCTGCTTGAATGTAAAGCTCTAGCATTCCCTAGCTATTCTTCAAAGCGCTCATATCGTACTACGTTGCTTTATTTGTTTGGTTATATTATATTTGCGGACTATATTATGGGTTTGTGGCATCTACGTACTACTGCTTCAATGCTAGTTTTAAGTAGTGAGCATTCCTATTAGTCCCGTGCAAAGCTATGTGGTTCAATTCAGTACATCACATTATGTTCCAAGTAAAAACATGCATATTGGTAACGCGCACTTCTTAATTCCCAGCTGGCAGCCAATGCTTGCCTCGTGCCATCACGCTCTATGTATTCCAACTAGGACGACAGGCGCGCTTCGCTGCGCCCGTATTTGGCGCCTTCCATCCATTCCTTAGTTCTCTCTATGTGTATAAGGCACTTTGCTAATCACTGATGAAGCATAAATTAATAAAAATAACCACAAACTCAGAGGAGCAAGTTGGTACACACATTATAGGCTTAAATTAAACCCGGCCCAGTAAAGTGGTTCCTTCATCAGTATTACAACTATCACGAAAAACATATCTTGATTACATATATGCATCCCTTGTGAAAAAAATGTAAGCAAGCAAATCAGAACAAAAGAAGAAGAAAAAAACGAATCCACGTAACGACGTAATCTCTCAATTCTGTTTGTCCCCTAAATACTGCTGAAATATTGTAGGAATGAGCCAGGCTAAAACTGACAATAAAAATTTGACAATCTGCATAGAGTAAGAGAAAAAAAAGTAAGTTGCTGCAGCATCATGTCATCATAGGTTAACAACATCATGTACGGTTAAGGCAATGGATTGAAAGAAGGCATGCACTACATGAGGGTTGTAGGCCAAACTCCAGGAAATATGAAACTAACACAAATCGTAGAGAACACCACCCAAATTAGAAATTGATTCCTTTTTAAAACCAATTAGAAATTGATTATAGCTTGCCATTTGTAACCTCTTTAAAGGCTATCCGTTCCTGTATTTAGAGATGCGACATGGTACACAGCATAAGAAGTAAACAAAAATAAACCCAGATAACTACAATCAATCTACATATTGACTTTAGAAAAAGGCATGACATTCTGGTTTAAACAGACAAATAACATTCTTGTTTGAAGCAAACTTCAGTTGACATGAAAACCAATACATTAGACGTCAACTGCACATGTCTATTACTGAAGAGGATTTACTTTTAAAATAAACAATCATATAGTTAGAAAACGATAATTGGTGATATGATTAAGTATTATTCGTTGGCGATATTTCAATCAGGGCAATGAACACATAAAACATCTACAGAAAGCATAAATGCAAAGATATAACCAATAATACTATGTGCAAAGGAAGCACAGAAGCATCGTGTAAATTGTAAGACACTCTGATATGAAAATGGAGTACAATATCTCTACAATAAGCCAATTAACGTGAATAGAGTGTGTAAGTAGCCATATGACCTATGACATCATTTTGTCGATAACCAGAAATGGAACCATCAACGCACACCTGCAAATCCAGAAAAGAAGCAAAAGTGTAGCTATTGTTTGCAGTAATAAATCATCTTATAATGTGCCAATGTAGAAGATACATACTGCATGCAAGCACCACATATTATTATAGTCAATTACAGTCATGACTCATAATCATGAATCATGGGCCACGATAAGCAAAGCTGAGAAAAGGCCATTGCAAAACTAAAGGATCAGAAAAAAATAGCCTTCTCCTACATATAACCATGTTGAAACTGATATCACATAATGTCGGGACATAAATCACAGTATAACAAAGTAGTCAACTAATTTTCTGTTCCTGATTTATTTTGGGTAAGAAACAAAGATTATGAAGAAGTTGGGTATAGGTAAAATAATTACCTTTTCGCGGGCTGGAAGTACACGGTATGAATTTGAGCATACTGGTAACGTAGCATTGGCAGTAACCAAGTGATATCTGTGAGCCAGTTCATTGGGCGGAAATTTTGGCTAGGTTTGGTGTCTATTCTCTAGTGGTTCAAAAATAAAATTTCCTGAACTGTAATGAATACATAACTGCAATATACCAAAACAGGACCTCAGTAACTCCTAAAGCCGAGCTCAAGAAATGAGATAGTACTATTTTTTATATTTCCGAAGTAAAATAATCTCATGTTCTGCGTAGACATTCATATCATAGAGGAACTGTGACATAGAACAAAATTTAAATCGGCTGATATTGTATAACCACATTACTAATAATAGGGGATGACATTTGTGGACTTTCGGGTCTGGTCCAGGATAGTTTAGAGGAAGAAAAAAGATTTTAATTTAGGACATGCATTACATTTTCTTCATCAGAAAATGGAAGGAAACTGTTGAATCACTTATACAACCATGTACTAACATATAACCATGAATGCTTGGCCTACTGCCTAAATTTTCCGTTAGCCTTTCTGAATGCATGCACTATTCGCATCATCTCCTTAGCATGGGTTCTATAAGCTTGTCTTCTTTTTTTAGAAGTCGTGGGTATTGCTGCAACTGAAATTGACCGCGCACCCATCCCTTCAGCATGGGCTCGTCCCTTTATACCTGGAGCTGCCCTGCGAAAATGCATTGCTCTGATGCGTGGTCCCGCAATAGAACAGGCCAATCTATGCATTATGACATTACTAACTGAATACGCTGTGCATGCAGAGGTTACTTTGCACTAATAGATATGAATAGTTGAATATAGAAGAGCAGAATCTGTTTAGATCCTTAAAGGCATCATATGTAGAACTAAAATTCAGAGGTGCAAATTCAGAAGAGGAAGCACATGATTTTCAGCTTGTTCCCCTATTTGTATAGGAATAAAGAATATAAGAGACGTTCATTCATACATCAACAAAAAAATGAGAAGGATATGTGCTCTGTTGGCCGCTCCATTGGTACTGGAGATAAGCGATGCAGTGGCAGCTGCTATGGTGGAGAAGCAGGGGTGGACCCATGGCAACTGCTAGGCTAATGATGACGCGGATCGACGGGAGGCGATGCGAGAGTGTTCGCCTGCATCGTCGTCACGCCGATTAAAGCAAAATTCGAGGATATTGCAAAAAGAAAAGAAAAGAACTTACCTTACAGAAAGGAAGGCCGAGGGAAGGGAGAGGAAGATGAAGTGGGCGACGGCCCCGTTCCGTCTGGATAGCGGTCGTGGTGTGAGGGAGCCGGATCGGACGCGCGGGGGCAGCAACGGCGAGACCGCCGGGCGCGGCATCCGCGCGCACTGCGACCAGGGGGAGGAAGAGGAGGTGGAGGCGTAGCGGTGGCAGCGGGCGGGGAGCCGGCGTCGGCGTGGATCGGACACGCGGAACCGGCGACGGCGAGGCTGATGGGCGCGCGGCGGCGGAGGCGGCGAGGCGTGTTGTTTTTTTTCGACGGAGGTTTGGGGAGGAAGAGGATGGATGAGAGGAGGCTGCGAGGTGCGGCGAGTTTTTTTTGTTTTTGTTTTTTTTTTTATTACAGACCGCGGCCTTAAACCCGGAGAGAGCAAATGCATGCTTACACACGCACGAGTCCACGTGGCAACGGGGAATTGGTAAATAGTATGAACAGTAATTCGAGCGCTCTGGTTACGCGGAACCTAGGCGCTATATGAAGCAATTAATTTGGCTTGGGCAGTCGTCTCGGCAGATAGGGGCGATATGCGCCCTTTGACATTGACGTAGCTCCTGTGCAACTACTCCCTGTGGATCACAATTAGAGCAAGCATAGTAATGCCTAGTCAGCCCAATAAATCCTCGTCCATGTCACAAAAAAATCTGATCTGGCACACACAGTAGAGGAGAGAGAGCGCAAGGCGGGCGCTTCACTCTTCGCCGGCTAAAAGCACAAGATACGAGGAAAAGCATTAAAAGCAGCCAAGAAAATCGACCTTCGCTCGTCCACCTACGACATCCAAATATTAAATATTTATATAGCCAAGGATTGCTAGTGTTGGCTGCAAAACGACGTGGCATGAGTATTTTACGCCCGGCGTGGCGAAATCATTGCTCTTGCTCTTAGATGATGTTTTTAGACAAGTTTTTGGTTAAACATTGAGAATATAAATAATGAATAACTTTTAAGTCGTTGAGTTTGGAATTGTGTAAATCATATCAATAGATGTGTCTTAAAATTTATTTTCTTAAAAGTATACATATACTAACTTTTTAATAGATATAGACTTTCTAATAGATATTTTATAGAAAAGAGAAGTCAAAGCTTTAGAGAAAATCGACCTTCGCTTTCTTAAATATCAATAGTCGTGGTGTGTTTGTCGTTCAGATAAGTTTTATCTCATCGTGTCATGTAATCACCTTTCCAAAAAATTGTTATGTAATCCTGTTGCATTTTCATTTATTGTAAAGCATAGATCACATGGTCATGTCCTTTCTCCCCACAAGTATGGAGGACCTTACTCAACGTACTTAGTGCGGACACGTTACAAATTGGAGGAAGAACCCTGCTGCAGTGGTGGGATAGGTGGAGGGGGAGGAGACAAAAGGAAGGGAGCCGACACCCTGTTCACCTTGACAACATGGGAGCTTTGAACATAGTGAAATACGTGATGTTTTAGGGCACTCATGCAGACTCCACCGTAGAGTTTATCCCTATTAATTGCACTGTCACGTAGACATTTTGGTGATGTGGCACAAGAGAGAGTCCAAAACGTAGAAACGACGTGTAAGATAGACTCGACGTCTACGCGCGAAACGAGGCCGTCGGTATGGCGTCGTAGATCCCGTGAGGCTCCCCGCTCGTCGTGTCCGCAACGCCTTCGCGATGGAATTCGTGCACGACCTATCGACGCCACCGCCCAGAGCATGCATGCCTCGTCGGGTCGCTAGTGGAGCTTCGCGTGTGGCCGCCGCATCATCACCGCCGCACGCCCAACGGAGCGGGAGGTGGATCAAATCCGTGAGAGACGAGGGGAGGGGGAGGGGGACGAGAGGGAAGGGGAGGGAGGAAGCCGCCGGAGCGACAACCACTATGGCGCCGTCGGAGCTTTGCACGTGGCCGCAGCACCGCGCCCACTTGAGCCGCCGCACGGCGCCAGCGCACCGCTCGTGCTCCCGCACCTCGTGCGGAGCCGCGGTGCACGCGCCGCAGGCAGCCGCACTCGCGCGCCGCGTAATCGAGATCCCACGTGGTTGCGCGCGACCGCCCAGCCGGACCTCGCGCCGCCCACGCGGAGCTTGCCGCGCTGCCCCACCTCGCTGTCGCCGTCGCGCTGGCCATGGCACCCGCGCCAGCCGAGTTTGCCCCTCGACCTCGGTCGTGGCCGCGGTGGTGCCCTCGTGCATGGCCACGGCACTCGCCCTCACCAGCTCATGCGCTACAAATTCACACCGCAGACGATCCCGAATCGAGAGAGAAATGATTTGGTAATTCTTATTTGGACTCTACATAAAGAAAACTGCATTGTGGAGAGCTAGAGTCTTGGAACAAAATCCTAGGATATGGACTCTACGAGTAGAGTCTGCACCGTGAGTGCTCTTAGAAAGAAGCGTCGATGTTCGCCTGGTGCTCGCCACCATCAAGCAAGCAGCCGACCAATGGATGGAAGTTTGTGCTTGTAAACTACTAGATATGTCTAGTGTGTGAGTAATCGCCTAGGGGAAAATGAGTGTCGGACAAAAGCTTCATTGTATTATTCTTAAGCCCTGTAAAGCCGCTGAGGCGGAAAGTCTTTTATTTTAACGTGTCGGATCCTGCCTAACATTCCATTGATGTCACCTCTACTACACTATAGATTAATTACACATATGAGTATCAATTTGCAATGAAAATAAAAAAAATCATTGCTGTCACCTGACAACAATAAACAGGGCTGGATCCGTCCACAATCACGAGCGTAGACGTACAGTGATGTGCTCGTCTCGCGTCGTCTTTGGGTCTGATCCTGCCACGACGACTTCCTAGCATGTCCCAGCCGGCTCCTTGCAAAGAGGAGATCGCGGAGCTCATTGTGTTGGCGGGATGGTCGGGCGGCACGCCCATGTATCTAGGATCAATGCGAGGAAAGCGTTGCGCCCGGTTAGGCGATAATCCCCTAAAAAAAACTCATTTCACGTTCACCGTATTGTTTCTTGAAGGACCGAAACGGCGACCGAGGAGGGGGTGAATGGGAGCCTCAATTAAATTCTTTCGAATTAGATGACTTGTAGCTCTCCACGACCCCTCGGGCAAAAAGCACACACCACACGGTATGATCACGACCTTGGATGCAAGGTGGATGAGCTAGAGTTTGCTCTAGACTCACGGCCGGATCAACCGGAAACCGAACGAAACTAACACGCAAGAGACGGGAAGAAAAACAACTGCAGAGTGACCGGACTCATCGGCCGGACTCATTTGGCGAAGTCGGTCCAGCGTCGGTCGAAGCGTCCGGTCGGTCGCCTGGCGGACCCTCTACGCGACGCCTTCGACCGGACCGACCGGTCGGCCGTCGTCGCGTCCGGTCGGGCGTCCGGTCACCCCGGTCACCCGGCGGACAGCACCGGAGCGTCGTCAATCCCGGACGTGCGCGTCCGGTCGTGCGTCCGTCACCCCCCACCAGCGCGAAAGGCCCCCGCCCGGCGGCGACTCACCCCAAAATCGATCCAAACTCACTCAAATCGAAACCTCGGGTCACAAGAATTGAGCCATAGCATCTAGGCATGTGGGTGACCATTTCCCCTTGGAAATTTCGAGATTGACGGAGTGAATCGAGAGAAATCGCGGATCACACGAAGAACACACCCAAAGAGTCACCTTGATCCAAAACTCGCCGATCTACGTGCTCGTGAGGAATTAGCTCAAACCCTTCTCGGTGGAAATGATCCTCTCACGTCCTAGCACGAATCAACGCAAGAAAAAGCGAGATCAAACGGTGCCAAATCGAAGAAATCGCGAAGAGAATAGAGGGGAGAGGATGAACTCGGGAAGAACAAGTGATGAACAAAAATCACAAAGACAAGATCAACAAAGAACACCGATCGAATCAACCCAAACGTCACCATGTGACACGGGCTACTCGAGCTAGCCCTTGCTCAAAGAATTCGATACAAATCGGTGGACCTCTCACACCACTTGTCACGAGAACCCTAGACTAGAAATCGTAAAATGAGAGGCAAGGGAGAATGAAGGGGTATGCCTGCGCTAAATAGCCCCTATTCCCTCTGCCTAAACTACCCCTAGGATACATGAGTCGATTTTGTAACCCTAAGGCTATTTCCGTCGACTCGGGTAATCTTCAATCCGGCGGCCACCGCGCCTTCCTCACCGGTAGCCTTGCCTCCACGCAATCTCCCGATGCCGCCACGTGCCGTCCCTTCCGTCCGCCGGAACACTTCGGGTTTTTTGGCGCAAAACCCGCGAAACCCCGCGCTGTGGTTTTGAGGCACAAACCACCAAACCCGCCCGTGGTTTTGAGGCCCAAACCACGAAACCCGCGCCCGATGGTTTTGAGGGCAAACCACCAAACCTCCTCGACACGTGTCACCGCCGTCTTGACCGCCCGAAGTCGCCAAGTCATCCGAGCTCCCCGCGCTCTGCGCGCACGCGCTTCGCCGTCTTGACCCGATCGACACGGTCCCGCCACGTCCTCTTGCATCCGTCGATGTCCCGGATGTCACCACCATGGCTAGCCGCCCGGCACCCCGGTCCCTCGGTCCAAGCCTCACGTCCGTCCTTCACCTCCACGGTCCCCCCGGCCCGGCACGTCCTCCTTGGCACCTTCACCTCTCCGTCGGCTACCATCTCCTCGAGCTCCACACCCGCACAACACGAACCAAGAGATCGTCTTGACACACTCCACGTGTCTTGCCGGTGAACCATAGCCGAAGCGAGAAAAGATAAAAGAAAATAGAGAAAGAATGTTGAGTGTTGACAATCACTACATCAAAACTAAACACATTTGAGATAAATCAACCATGTGTTCGCAATCTCCCCCTTGATGAGTGCATTGTCAACATTCAACACAAAAACGAGAATAAGATAGAAGAAAGCACATCCGGGCAAGCTAAGACAACCTAACCGGATAGCAAACATGGAGCAAAAACTTGGTTCCCAAACACATGGGCAAAAAGGCTCGACACAACCAAGCTAAAAATGCGGCTAGTCCTCAAGAAGAGGTAAAACAGGCTCAACACCACTAGCACAGCTCCAAACCAATCTCTACCAATTTCTTTCCACGAGACAAGCTAGACCCTCAAGACAGAGGCAAAGGCTCAACACATCTAGCTCAAAGTGGTAAAGAGATACTCCCCACAGAGTTACTCCCCTTGACTAGTGCGATCACTTGAAGATACCAATTCAAGATACCAATTCACAATTCACTGTCTTTGTATATTTTTCTCCCCTTGTTGGCACATGCACTAATCAAGCGATGAAAATGCATGCAAAGTGCAATGAGTGAGCTCCAAGTTTATAGTCATCCAAATGAGAAGATGCTCTAGGTAGTGTCATGGCAACAAAATCAAGTGCTTAACACGGTGCTCAAACTGATCAAAAGATATGAGATATGGCTTGAAAGCATTTTGATTCAGTTTTAAGCATTTCAAAAAGGTGTCCACCACAAAGAATAGCACATAGTATAAGTAAGCTGGAAATCTACCAAGTGCTACACATGTATATCAAGAGGACTACCCCAAGCAAAGTTTATCCATCATGCCAAAGAAAGAACCAACACTTGCCAACAACATTTTAAGATTATCGAGATTTAGCGGATACAAGCATTGGTCCAAAGACATGAGTGCGAGTGGTTATCCACAACCGTCACGCCTTACTAATCAACCATGTCAAGCCTATGCATGTGAGCAATCGAAGCTTAAGACAATGGTGCAGGTCAAACACTACCAAGCTCGAGGTTCAACTCAAAGTGCAATGAGAAGCGGTCCCAAGACTTGGATGTGGGGCGGTATGGACCCATCTCGATCTTTTCCATACACTTAACTTAGATTTCAGATTTTAGCATATGAAAGCATGTGGTCATCTAAGCAAGTGTATAACTTCGAGTGAATGAGACATAGTCACCTTAGCATACATGATAAGCACAAAGGATCTCAACAACTTAAACATGCTAGGAACTATCTCAATGGTGAACATTTTGCAAGATTCATCGTTGTTAAGCAAGTTCACATGAAAAAAAGCGACTTTGCTCATAACATATACCAATTGAATGAAGGAGCACAAGCTATAAGCACCAACAAGTAATTGTTACACTAAACGAGCATAGTCTCATTGTGATCAATATAACCAAGAAGCTCAAGATGCAAAAGTGTACATGATGAATGCAAAAAGATACAAGATGATGCACAAAGTAAAGCAACCTAGCACTACAACTGTACATCAACTCTGAGCTACCCCTCAAAAGGGATAGCACACGCCCAACTCTCCTCGAAGGCTGGGCAAAACGGACTTGATCTAATGGCTTGGTGAAAATGTCCGCAATCACATTTGTTCGTGTACACATCTTTGAACATCTATATCCCCTTTCTCCTCGGTGATCTCTCGAGAAAGTGGTACCTCACCTCTATGTGTTTGGTGCGGGAATGCGGGGACTGGGTTCTTGGCTACACTCACGGCTCCCATGCTATCACACAACAAGGGTACACGTGAAAAGCTCAAACCAAAGTCTCTCAAAGTGGCAACCATCCACAACAATTGGGAACAACAAGCGGCGGCGGCAACATACTACTGCTTCAACGGTCGACCGAAATGGCGACACCGGGCGCTTACGAGACGACCAAGACACAAGAGAAGTACCAAGAAACCGACAAGTACCGAAGTGGACTTTCTATGCATACGATCACCAAAGCATAATCGAGAATCGAATAGCCAACCAGGGGAGAGAGTGGAAGAAGCCGAAACCATAGGCCAAAGTCGGGGTAAACGCAAATACACGAAAATCCTCTTCACCGCCTGATAGTGAGAGGTGCGCGGCGAAGACCGAAACCGTCTTGCAGAGGGCACACAAAGAACCGGATGTCGGGCGCGTCGCCGTCGAAAGAAGCGGCGAAGCGATCATGCTTCGTACTCCCTTTGGTCCACGGCTTCTCCATCCTTGTCTTCGTCCGGGGCCGTCGTCGTCGACATGGGCGTCGAAAGAGGCTTGGCCTCACCCATGCGAAACTTGCGGATCATGTCCTTCGTGTACTTGCCCTGGTGTACGAAGATCCCATCCTTGGTTTGCTTGATTTGAAGTCCAAGGAAGTAGGTCAACTCGCCCATCATGCTCATCTCGAACTCCCTGCTCATAATCTACGCAAAACTTCGATACCATAGCATGTGAAGAGCCACCAAAGATGATATCATCCACATATATCTGGACTAGGAGTATGTCATTGCCCTTCCTAAGCGAAAACAAGGTCTTGTCTACAGCCCCCATCACAAAACCCTTAGCTAATAGGAAAGCTTTCAGTCGCTCATACCAGGCTCTAGGGGCTTGTTTGAGGCCGTACAAAGCCTTGTGCAACTTGTACACATAGTCTGGGTGTTTAGGATGCTCAAACCCCGGGGGTTGCCTCACATACACCTCCTCCTCTATGAACCCATTTAGGAACGCACTCTTGACATCCATCCGGAAGAGCTTAAAGCCCTTCGAGGCTGCAAAGGCAAGCAAAATCCTAATGGCTTCTATGCGGGCTCTGAGGAGCGAAGGTTTCCTCATAGTCTATACCCTCTTTTGACAAAACCCCCGGGCAACTAGTCTGGCTTTGTTTCTCACAACCACCCCATCCTCACTCTGTTTGTTCTTAAACACCCACTTGGTTCCTATGGGATGACACTTTCACCGGAGGTGGCACTAAAACCCAAACTTGGTTTCTCTCAAAGTTACGCAACTCTTCATGCATGGCATTGACCCAATCCGAATCGGATAAAGCCGTGTCAACATCTTTGGGCTCAAGAGTGGAAACGCAAAGCGAGAATGAGCAAAATGACACATGGCATAGGATTTGGAACGAGTTACCCTTTGATCAAGCCCTCCAATCATGGTCTCACGGGGGTGACGACGCTGAATGTCTTTGGCTGATGCTTGGCGTAGATGTCGCCTCCCCTCGGCCGAGTGGGAACCTCCTCGGTGCAGCCCGTCTCTCGCCCGAGGAGCTGCTCCACCGGTCCCCGTGAAGTAGTGGTAGTAGGGTCCGTCCGTGAGCAGTCGTCGCCGTCCGCGAGGTCGACCGGGGCAAGCGGTGGAGTCGCCGGGATCACCCGACCAACATCTTCTGCTCCTCCTCCACAAAGATGCTCTGCTCCATCTCTTCCTTTCCCCGCACACTCAAACACGTAAGAAGAACAAGGTGCGGTTTCATCGAAGGTAACCTCACATGTCTCTACAACGCGTTAGTCTCAAGGTTAAGAACCCCCAGCAGGCATGTGAGTGCAAAGCATATCCAAGAAAAATGCCATCGGTGATCGAGACTCAAACTTGTCAAGATTACCTTGCTTGAGAATGAAGCACCTGCATCCAAACACACGGAAGTGACTCACCTTGGGCGATCTTCCAAACCGCAACTCATATGATGTCTTCTTGGTGAAAGCACGGAGGAAAATGCGGTTGGAGACATGGCATGCCGTGTTGATTGCCTCAGCCCAATACTTCCTTGGCGTCTTGTGTTCATCAAGCATGGTCCTCGCCATCTCCACAAGCGTCCGATTCTTCCGCTCAACAATCCCGTTCTGCTGCGGAACATAAGGGCTAGAAAACTGGTGCTCGACACCAAGGTTAGCGCAAAGAGACTCGAACCGAGAGTTCTTAAATTACGTGCCATTGTCACTTTGCGAATCGCTCGAATGGTTTGTATCACATCAACTCGGTTCTCAGTCTCAAAATCAAATCACGAGCAAAACCGAAAGCCTCATCCTTGCCCTCCATGAAAAAGACCCAAGAGTATCTCGAAAAATCGTCAACGATCACTAGACAGTACCACTTCCCACCCACTGACCTCACCCGAGATGGACCAACGGTGTCCATGTGAAGGATCTCTCCGGGTCTCGAGGTCATAATCTGAGAAACTGGGTGGTGGGAAGCAGATACCATCTTCCCGTGGCGGCGGGGGATGACAAACCAAATCCTTCTCTAATTTGAGCTTAGGCAATCCTCGGATTAGACCCATAGAACTTAACCTCGTGAGAAGGTCAAAGCTCAGTGTCCAAGTCTCCTATGCCATTTCCACAAATCGAGGAGGAGGACCCGGCCAACAAGCAACAAGAAGTGCCAAAGCCACGAGAAAAATCAGCACGAAAAAGACTTGCCCAAATGGCACGATCCGGCAAATAAGATCATCGCGAGAGTCCAAAACTTCGAGAGCATCCAACCTTAAAAAGCGTACCTCATACCCATACGCCATGAGCCGAGAGGCGAGAGTAGGTTAAAGTGCGGGTTGGAGACGGCGCCACATCCTTGAGCACAAAGTGGTCATTGATCCCGATGGATCCTCGAGATAGAATCTTCCCTCTGTTCTTTGTCCCGAAAGTGATGTACTCTTTTTGTCTTCATGGGGGTGAGGCTGGAGAACCACTTGGAGTTTCGGTCATGTGTCGAGAACGGCCGGAATCAATGAGCCACATGTCCTCCGGCCTTCCGGCTGTATCAACGATAAAACATGGGATGAGCATATGGCACAACACTGGGGTTAGTAAACTTGGAAGAGTACCGGTGTTGACCATCTTGCCCCAAATATGCATTAGGCAAAACAAACATCCCACGCCCCATCTTCTCAAAGCGCTTACCACGCACAACAAAGCGTGGTGCTCTCCTCTTCTCAACCTCAAAGCTCCCAAAGCGAGGATCTACATTCACTCGCGAAGCACGACCACCAAACGATCTCACAAACCGTGGCCCAAACCTCACGAGACCTCCTACCTTCGGGGCCCTAGCAAAAAAGCGCCTCGAACCCATTGCACACCCTTCTCATACATGCCAAGTGGTGGGTGATACATGTCACGGTTCTCAAACTCCACTTTCGGCGCCTAGCATCCCTCTTCCTCCTAAAGCAAAACTCAACCAAGTGACCATCTCTCGGGCAATACTCACGGTGATACCTCACCTCTCTCTTGGGTGGTGGTTGGTTCACTCTCTTGGGTGGATGGTTCACTCTTGTTGTGGTTTTGGCCTTAGGAAGGGTTTCCTCGGGGATCCCGGGCAAAGTGTCAAGTGGGTTCTTGAGGTAGTTCGGTTTGGGAAGCCACACTTGTTTAGGAGGTGGAGTCTTAGTTGGCTCTTGGAGAATGCCATCTTGCACAATAGGCTTGGTAGGCTCTCGGGTGGAGTGATCTTGGTCAATTTGGGAGTGTTGGTTGGTTTCTCACTCGAGCTCAAACCACTTTGCCTTGACCAACCTTGCCATAAATGACTTCTCCCTTCCCACCTATAGCAAAGCCTAAACCCGATGTGTCGGTCCCCTCTTGAACTGACTCATCATCATGCCAAGCTGCGGCTCTCCACAAGACACCCAACTCAAGGCAGGCGAAGATACTTGATCTCCTCTTCGACTCTCCCCTTGTCATGCCTACAAGACATGAGCTCCAACTCCAAAGCTTCACACTTAGCACATCCCGGCCGCGGTGCTATACGAGTTGGCCTTCTCAAGCACGGCAAGCTTGGCGGTCTTCTCTACCAACTCGGATCGCAAGTCGGGGACGAGGACTTGCACGCACTCAACAGCATCGGCCTAGACTTCAAATCAACGTGCTCATCTAGCAAAGCCGAATACTTAGACTGCAGAGACATGATGCTAGACATATGCACAGCACAAGCATCACACTCCGTCTCATCAGAGACATCGACAGGCTTCCTAAGCAACTCTATCTCCGTCACAGCCATCTCCCACTTCTCCTTGTACTCCTTTCTCTCCCTAGCGGCACGCTTAAGCAACTTCTCTTGACACACAAGCGCATCGCCCAAAGATTCAACCTCATCGGAGAGAGATTCGATTGTAGGAGGTACCTCGGAGGGAGAGGAGTCGTTGCCGTGTGGCTTGGCGCTGTCGGTCACCGCTCCATCTAGGGCCATGGTGCAGAAGCCCCCGAGCTTGGAGTCGGTGAAGAAGCAAAGTCCATTCAGCTTGTCCTCAACCTTGCGCTCGGACTCCTCATCGCTTGAGGAAGATTGTCCGTCCGAAGAGTCGTTGTCGAGGTCGCTGAGGGAAGCAAGGAAGGCGTGCTTGTGCTCCTTTGCACGCTTGAGGTACTTCTTCTTGATCGCCTCCTTGTCGAAGCCCTTCTTGGACTTGTGCTTGCCGGAGGTGTACTCGCGCTTGTCCTTGCGCTTGTCGGAGTCGTACTTGGAGTAGTACTTCTCGCCGGAGTACTTGTCCTTCTTCTTCTCGGGGCATGCGGCGACGAAGTGGTCCGGATCTCCGCACTCGAAACATCCGCCCTTGGATGGGCCGCCACGCCGACGGTTCAAGCGGTTGTTGTGAAACCGCGAGAATCGGCTGATGACTAGTGCAAGCTCATCATCCCCAAGACTCTCCATCTGCTCCTCTGTCACAGACACCAAGGAAGACAAAGCGAAAGAAATGCGTGATGGGTTAGCGGAAGAACTGGAACCGCCCTTACCGAGACGAGTGCAACGTTTGGCGCGAAGGGTTCTTCAACCGCTGGATCTGCGCCTCGATCTCGGAAGACTTGAGCTTCTTTGTAGAGCTCGTCGGGTGTGAGGGTGTCGTAGTTGGCAGACTCCATGATCGCGGACACCTTCACATCCCACACCTTCCGATCCAGGGCGTACAGGAGCCGCATCGCCTTCTCGTGCTCGTCAAGCCTCTCCGACGGCTTGTTCGCCCGAAGCTTGTTGCGGTCGTCCGAAACCTAGCAAAGAGAGAATCGATGGACTCGCCATCAAGCCGGGATGAGGTTGTTGTACTCTCTCTTGTAGGTCTCGTGAAAGGCGGGCCTTGACTTGTGGGGTTCCCTCATGGTAGCTCTCGAGAGTCTTCCACACCTCTCTAGCGGTCTCACAAGTGGCTACCCTCTCAAACTCGCTCTCCTTGAGGCTCGAGAACAAGACACTCCTCGCTTCGGTTGTTGGCATTGTGTTGGGCTATTTGATCCTCACCCACTCGGCGGCAAGCACTTGGTAGTTCTCATCCTCAACGATCTCCCACACTCTCCAATCTATCCCCATGAGATGCGCTTGCATCTTAATCTTCCAATAGGGATAGTTGGTGCCATCGAACTCCGGAGGCTTGCCACCAAAGTGACCAAACCTCTCCATGTCGCCTTCTGCGGATCAAGAACCGGTTAAGGTGGATTTGATCCTTAACCTGCTTTCGATACCAATTGAAGGACCGAAACGGCGACGGAGGGGGTGAATGGGAGCCTCAATTAAATTCTTTCGAATTAGATGACTTGTAGCTCTCACGACCCCTCGGAGCAAAAAGCACACACCACACGGTATGATCACGACCTTGGATGCAAGGTGGATGAGCTAGAGTTTGCTCTAGACTCACACAAATCAACCGAAACCGAACGAAACTAACACGCAAGAGACGGGAAGAAAAACAGCCTCCTCAGAGTGACCGGACTCAGCGGCCGGACTCAGCGGCGAGTCCGGTCCGCGTCCGGCCGAGGCGTCCCGGTCGACGCCTGGCGGGACCTCTACGCGAGACGCATCGACCGGACCGACCGGTCAGCCGTCGTGCGTCCGGTCGGAGCGTCCGGTCACCCCGGACGCGCGGACAGACCGGAAAGCGTCCGGTCAATCCCGACGGCGTCGCGTCCGTCGTGCGTCCGGTCACCCCGACCACGCGCGAGCACCACCGCCCGGCGGCGACTCACCCCAAAATCGATCCAAACTCACTCAAATCAAAACCTCGGGTCACAAGAATTGAGCCATAGCATCTAGGCATGTGGGTGACCATTTCCCCCTGAAAATTTGAGATTGACGGAGTGAATCGAGAGAAATCGCGGATCACACGAAGAACACACCCAAAGAGTCACCTTGATCCAAAACTCGCCCGATCTACGTGCTCGTGAGGAATTAGCTCAAACCCTTCGGTGGAAATGATCCTCTCACGTCCTAGCACGAATCAACGCAAGAAAACGAGATCAAACGGTGCCAAATCGAAGAAATCGCGAAGAGAATAGAGGGGAGAGGATGAACTCGGGAAGAACAAGTGATGAACAAAAATCACAGCACAAGATCAACAAAGAACACCGATCGAATCAACCCAAACGTCACCATGTGACGGGCTACTCGAGCTAGCCCTTGCTCGGCAAATTCGATACAAATCGGTGGACCTCTCACACCACCACCGCGAGAACCCTAGACTAGAAACTGTAAAATGAGAGGCAAGGGAGAATGAAGGGGTATGCCTCTCGCTAAATAGCCCCTATTCCCTCTGCCTAAACTACCCCTAGGATACATGAGTCGATTTTGTAACCCTAAGGCTATTTCCGTCGACTCGGGTAATCTTCAATCCGACGGCCACCGCGCCTTCCTCACCGGTAGCCTTGCCTCCACGCGCAATCTCCCGATGCCGCCACGTGCCGTCCTTCCGTCCCGCCGGAACACTTCGGGTTTTGAGGCGCAAACCCGCGAAAACCAGCGCCCGTGGTTTTGAGGCACAAACCACCAAACCCGCCCGTGGTTTTGAGGCCCAAACCACGAAACCCCGCGCCGATGGTTTTGAGGGCAAACCACCAAACCTCCTCGACACGTGTCACCGCCGTCTTGACCGCCCGAAGTCGCCAAGTCATCCGAGCTCCCGCTCTGCCTGCACGCTTCGCCGTCTTGACCCGATCGACACGGGTCCTGCCACGTCCTCTTGCATCCGTCGATGTCCCGGATGTCGACCACCATGGCTAGCCGCCCGGCACCCGGTCCCTCGGTCCAAGCCTCACGTCCGTCCTTCACCTCCACGGTCCGTCGGCCCAAGCACGTCCTCCTTGGCACCTTCACCTCTCCGTCGGCTACCATCTCCGAGCTCCACACCTCGCACAACACGAACCAAGAGATCGTCTTCGACACACTCCACGTGTGCCTGGTGAACCATAGCCGAAGCGAAAAATATAAAAGAAAATAGAGAAAGAATGTTGAGTGTTGACAATCACTACATCAAAACTAAACACATTTGAGATAAATCAACCATGTGTTCGCATTTCTCTTCGACCACTCACCGTGTGTGAACAATATCAAGGAGCCGGGACATGCGGTCCAGTCCCAACATGGTGGTTTGTTTCCAAGATGACGCTGTTGGGAACGTCATGGAGCGGGTTACCACTCACCAGCATCGATAGCCTAGCTCTGTTCCTCAGCCTCCACTATCTTGTTGTTGACGCTTATAGGATCCCATCCATTAAGGCGAACTACGCCTACTTCTGAGAGGCTGTGCTAGAAGGAGACCTTCTCATATAAGTCCACAAAACCCTATTCCACCTGTACGCAACGGCACTCGTGAGATGGAACCGGCCACAAACATGTGCTTTTGAGTGCAAAAGGCGAGGGATTTTTTTACGTGCAAAGCCACGCGAGAGTACACCCCACAGGGTGCTTGAATTCACACCATGAGCGGTGCCTTGGAAGAGCTAGACCTAATGGGCGGTGCGATGCGGACTAGCTTCTGTTGGCAAACTTGGCATTGTTGATAATAAAGTAGAGGAGCCGCGCAGTCGGGCCCAGGAGACGCAAACGCCTAGTCAGGGAGGCCTTGGAGGACCATCGGTGGATCCAGGACATCACGTCAGCCTACTCCATGGCCGTTCTGGTGGAGATTGCAGAACTCTGGGATAACCTGCGGGGGATCGTGCTTCAAACCGGGGTGGAAGACCGCTTCATCTGGAAGTGGACCGCCTCGGGACAATACACAACCGCCTCAGCTTACAGTGCCTTCTTCGTGGGATCGACCACTCTGCTCGGGGCCAAGGAGTTGTGGAAAACTAAGGCGCCTCCAAAGGTCAAGTTCTTCTTCTGGCTCGGACTACACGGAAGGCTTTGGACCGCGGAGAGACGTATGCGACATGGCCTGCAATAGAGCAGATTGCGCCTTGTGCTCACAGCTTCCGGAAACCTCAGACCACTTGCTAGCTGCTTGCGTCTACAGTAAAGAGGTGTGGCACCGTCTCCTTCGCTTGGCCAGCCTCGACCACCTCTGCCCCGACCAAAATGATACCTTAGTACAATGGTGGCTGCGTTCCAGGCGTAGCGTAACAAAGCCCTTCAGGAAAGGGTTTGACTCGCTAGTGCTGCTGGTGTCTTGGGAGATATGGAAGGAGCGCAACAGAAGGACCTTCGACAACATCTCCCGAACGCCGGCCCAGCTCACAGGAACCATCGTGGACGAAGCGCATGGATGGGCATCGGCAGGCTTCAGGGACTTGGGGACGCTGCTTATGCACGTCCAGCAGCTGTAGTGCTTCATCCCTCCCTCCTAGGTCGCACATTTGTTTCCTTCTCTAGCACACCACTCTAAGCACCGCCCGTTCAAGCCGGTGATTTTTGTATGTGTGAATTTGTGTAGCGGCGGCCAACTAGGTTGGCTAAAGTGCACGGCTTGTAAAACTCTTGTTTCTCTTAATAGAATACGGGCACAATGTGCTCGCTTCCGAAAAAAAAAGAGGAGCGCCTCTATAGAAAAAAAAAAAATCCCTATTCCTGAAAATCAATATCTTTTAGTGTTAGAAAAATGTTTTTTTCTCTAAAGATCCTCTCTTTTTCCTATTTAAAAATCATAGTTGAATAATTTGATTAAAATATTACTTAGCATATAAGATAATCGAGTTATGGTTTTTATATAAAAAAATCTAAAATCAAATTTTCCTTAAATAAGGAGGTTGAATTTAAGTCGACTTCAAGCTAAATCTAAAATAATTATCGTTTACCTAAACCATTAGCTTAATTTTTCAATTCTTTTGGATTGTTTTACTTGTGGCCACATTGGATGTATGTATGTCATGGCTCAAACTTATATGCATATGTTTCGTTGAGGTTGTGGGCTTCAAGTAATCACATTAATAATACTATTAATTAACTATATTACACTCAAAAGCCAAGTATATGGTGGGACAAAACATATGTGACCGAGTTAACAAAACTTATAGTATATAGTGGTGTTTGGTTCTAGGATTTTTTTGTTAGGATTACAAATAAGTCTCTAAAAGTCCCGAGGAAATCAAATAGGGAGACGTTTTAGGAAACCAAATAAAGATTGTTTGTGGGACTATTTGCTAGTTCATGAAAGTACACAGACCTTTTTTCAAGTCCTAGGACTTTGGAAACAAACATGGCCTGAAAATTTTACTACTATCGTCGAAATGCATGCCGTGCCGGTGGTGGCCGAAACCTAGGCCTGCTAACGGGTTTAAACCCGCCCCAACCCATATTTTAAAAAGCCTAACTACCACCCGCCCCGTCCCACCCGTTGGCCCAATGCCCCAACCCGCCCCAGCCCGAAGTCATGACGGAAGATGATATATGACTTATGCGCCAATCTATGACCATAGAGCCTCAACCCGTTTCAACCCGTTTCTGTCGTCAACCCAACCCGCCCCAACCCGTTTTATAGTATCACTCATTTCCACCCGCCCCAATAGTACCCGTATTAAAACCCGCCCCAAAATACCCGTTTAACCCCGCCCCATTAGCAGGCCTAACGAAACCTCATGATGGTTCGATGGTACGGTAGTAGGCTGGACCGATGGTGAAGTATCATCACTATGGGCCGTATTTCTATGGGCCGTATTTGGGCAACAACTGGCTTTCTATGGGCCGTATTTGGGCTAGAAAGCCTATTACCATCATCTCCCACCCATAAAAAGTTTGAAGCCCGATTTGTTGAGCAATGGTTTGCGCTGAATTTGAGTCTGAAATTTAGATGGAAGGCTTGGATTGAGTTGTTGTCGAGCGAGCCGTTGTTGATTGGAATAAGCAATGATGTTGGCCTTGTTTAGATGGCAAAAAATTGGAACCGGATGTCACATCGGACACTGTAGCACGTTTCGTTTGTTAGTGGCAAATATCATCGTACCATGGAGTAACTAGACTCAAAAGAATCGTCTCGGAATGTACATCTAAACTGTGTAATTAGTTATTTTTTTACCTACATTTAATACTCTAAATATATGTCTTTTGGTGTATTTAATGTGATGTGATGGAGAGAAAGTGAGGAAAAGGTTAGAAATTTCTGCCAGCTAAACGTGGCTGGACTTGGAGGAAGTTGGACAGACCAAAAGCTAGTGACCAGTCAGCTCCCACGCCCTACGCGCGGAGCTGGAACGTAGGGGGCGCCGGCGTCGTAATTACCGATGAGAGTAACTGACTCCATCGAGCAGTAAATTGCAATGCATGCATGCAGCAGGTGTGGTTGGATCGCCAGACCCTTTATCTCCCGTTGGAGGCAGCCTTCACATCACCTGCGTGCTCGCTCTACTATTTAAACCCCACCACACTGTCCTTCGAACCCACCACAGCAGCAACACAGGAAACAAACCCCCCGATATCTCAAGAGCCGATCGTGGCCACATGGCGCAGGGATGGTCCTCGCTGCCGGCGGACCTCGTCAACTGCGTCGCCGACTGCCTCCTGCCCACCAACGACCTCGACTACTACACCGACCTGCGCGCCGTGTGCCACCACTGGCGCTCCGTCACCGCCGACCCCAGGAGCAACCAGCATGACCCCCGCTTCCGTCCCTCCCGGTGGGTCATGCTGGATGAACCCGCGGCCTTCTCCTACACCATCACCGACGGCACCTTCCTCTTCGTCAACACCGCCACCGGCCGATTCCTCCGCAGGAGATTGCCGCTTCTTCTCCATGGCCGCGACGGCGAGAGTGACTACGTCTTCGTGACAAGCACCACCGGCGGCCTCATCGTTCTGGCGGCCAGGGATCCCCCGTACGCCGTGATCGTCGTCAACATCTTCACCGGCTCCTTGATCAGTTTTGCGGCGCCACTGCCGAGCGAGTCGGGGCCGCGGCTCCGGTTCACTGCTGAGGTGGTCGGTTCATCGCCTACACTAGTCCTGGTCTCCGTCGAGCCTAGCTTGGTGTACTGGGCGGAACCCCAGAGCGAGTGTTTCTCTGCTATGAGGCACCGTGAAGAATGTCCTGCAAGGATGCTGCCCCAGATAGCCACAGCCGTGAACCGTGAACCTGTTTCTGGTGCCAAGGACATGTTCGATCTGCTTGGGTTCGAGGGGGACAGGAAGAGCTGTCGTTGTTACGCGGTGGTGGCCGCCGGCGGGGATATGTTGGTGGTGGTCTTGAAGAGGTGGCGTGGCATGGAAGTTTTCAAGATGGATGCTGCTGGGAACGTGATGGAGAGGGTGAAGAGCATCGGTAGCCAAGCTCTCTTCCTCGGCGTCAGGTGCCTTGTGGTTGACACCCACTGCTTCCCAACACATGAGCCCAACTGCGCTTACTTAGAACTAAGTGACGGCAGCAAATGCATGGACGGCTACCTGTATGACATCTACAAGTTTAACATTGGAATTTATGATGAAGAAGAACCAGAGCTGGTCTCACTCTCAGCAGCTGTATTTTTGACCGAACAATCAGCAGATCAATTTACGGACGACTACATGCGCCCTATGACGTTGAAGCAGCTACTGTCCAACTACGCCACGGACATCGATTATGTTTTTCTTGGATGGAGACATCGATTATGTCGATGATGATTCAGACGACGACCATCCTTGGATTGAGAATTATATCTGAGCTTCAATTAACCAGATGATGCAGCTGGCTTTTGTACGGTCCTATCTTCATTCGACATATAATATCGTTGAAGCCATGCATTACCTAGCTATTCTTCTTCAAAGAGCATATTGTAGTTTTATTTAGCTACTATATGACGTATATGTGTGCGGATCGACTAAATTACGAATGTGTTCTATCTACTGCTTACTGTATATGCTAGTTTAAGTAGTGTCCATTCGTGTTAGTCCGTGCAATAATGCTGTATGCTATGCATTGTTCCGAGTCAACAATATTGGTATCACCAGTCAGTGCTGCATGATACTATCGCGGAATGCGCTGCTTCGCAGCCACTGCTGTCTATCCCTGTCGTCGTACTCCAGTTCATCTATGGATCGGAGTCTGCGTCTAAACACGTTCCTATTGCTCGTGCATATGCGCACTTGACGTGAAAGCGGCTGACCACATACAACAATTCATATACTCCCTCCGTCTAAAAGAGGATCAATTTTTAGTAACTTTATGACAGATTATCAAAGGAGATAAAAGACCATGCTACCTCTCATTGAACTGCTAAATTTTAATAGCTCAAGTAGCGTTGTTTTGAGTATCCAATAGTACTAAGGTCAATCTCAATTAGGGTTTCATAGACATTTCATGCACATTAAATACGTCACTACTGTCATGGTCGTAAGGGCCATGACGATAATCGTCTTCTCCGGTGAGGTTATACCACTCTACCGTAGGCTTCGTTCTAGGGTAGCAGCCCTAGCCGCTTGAGATGCATTGAGAAGAGAGAAGGAAAGAGAAAAGTTTTATCTTGGTGAAACTCTTTTGGCACAAATATCAACTATCTCTGAGTCATGAAATTAAATGCCTATGAAATCACAGAATAAAACTCTCCATTGAGAATAGGAGTTTCATCTAAATTTCATTTCATTTTATATGACATGTCAGCCTTGGAAACAACGTAATGAAACTCACCATTGAGACTGGTCTAAGACAAGAGAGAGATTGTCTTAAATGTAACTCAGACTACGAGAGAGATTAATGTGAACCGGTGGACCACTCACCTCTAGAAAATTGATTATTTTTTAGATAAATTTTTAGCCTAGAAAATAATTTTTTTTAGACGGAGGGAGTACTTGCCTCTTGAGGCGAGCCATCACTAGTGACCAAATAATTTTAGGTAACGGGAGATTTCAATTTTGCGTGGTGGGCACTAGAGCCTATCACGCATGCAGGGTCACGGTTAATCATTGATTTTGCGTGGCTGTCTACAGTGCCCATCACGGTTAATCCACGAAACAAATAGCGCGCTATAGCGCGCCATTTGAAACACCGCGACGCTATTGGCGCTATAGCACGATATTGCGCCGCTAAAGCGCTATTTCCACGCTATTGGCGCTATATCTCGCTATTTTCACGCTATTGGGCTATAGTGGCAGCAGCAAGCTGGTGCTACTTCGCATAGTTGCCGCTATTGCGCCGCTATAGCGACGCAATAGCGACGCAATAGCGGCGAATAGCGTCCAGAAAAATCCGACGCTATTTTCCATAGCCCGCGATCAAAAACATAGAGGTTAATAATTAAAAAATTAAAAAACCCATGAGCCCACCAGGTGAGCCCATCCGAGCCCCACTAGTACCGAAACGATTTTGCGAGACACCTCGTTTTCTTTTCCGTGGCGGGCAAAATTTATGCCCGCCACGGTTAATGCCTATGATTTTTTTGCGTGGGCGGGCGCTTTTGATTTTGCGTGGCGGGGCACTTTTGCCCGTCACGTAAAATTCGATTTTCCGTGGCGGTCGTCTTTAAAGGCCCGCCATGCGAAATAAAAGCCCAGCTGCAGGCCAGGCGAAAGCCCATTATCACATCTCCTATCGGGTCCATATATAAATGAAGCCTCCCCAATCCTACCAAACCCTAACTCCTCTCCTGGCACAGTCGAGAGCCGGCCTCCACTCCTCTCTTCTCTCCCTCCCGTGACCACACCACTCCTCTCTTCTCCCTTCCCCGGCGGCGGCGCCCCCGACCTCTCCCTTCCCCGGCGGCACGCACGGTGGTGGGAGGAGCACCAGCGGCGGCGGGAGGAGCACCAGTGGCGGATCTGGCGGAGGTGGCGCACACGGCTCCGGCCGATCGACCAAGGCCGGGCGACGATTCACGCGAAGGCCGACGGCCGGGCGGATCCAAGCGGCGCTTTCCGGCGGCGGGTCCGCGCGAAGGCCGGCGGCGGCTCCCGGCTTGATCCAGCGCGGCTCCGGCGGATCCAGGTGGCGGCGCGCGCACGGCGTGTGGCGGATCCAGCGGCGCGCATGGCGGATCCACGCTGAGGCCAGCGGGTGGGGATCTCGGCGGCCCTCCCGGCGGCGGATCCGGCCGCGGCGGCCCTCCCGGCGGCGTATCCGGCCGCAGCGGCCCTCCCGGGCGGCAGATCCGGACACCGAAAGGGCGGATCCGGCCGGTGGCGGCGGATCTGGCCGACCGGGCGACGACGTCGGCGGGTTCGGTGGGCTATCGGGCCGACGGGCTCGGTGGCCTACCGGGCTTTTTATTTTTTATTCATTTGCCGTGGGCGGGCGTTTATGCCCGCCACGCAAAGGTACCATTAACCGTGACCTTTGTTCCCGCCACACAAATTTTTTTTTGCCCGCCACAAAAAAGCTTTTAGGTACTAGTGCCCGCTGGTGAGCCCACTCGAAACCCGAGACCTAGATCTGTCGTCGCTGCTGGAGCACCGATGTGCGTCACCACCACCGGATCTCGTCGATCCATCGTCGGATCCGGTAGCGCCGCCGCCGGATCTGCCCGCTACACCACTGGATCGGGCCATGGCACCACCGGATCGAGGGGCACCGGTCCTTCAACGCCGAGAAGAACCCGAAAAAGGGGGAGATTTTCTCGGAGGAGTGAGAGGGAGATGGAGAGAGGAAGAGAGAGATGGTGAGGGGAAGAAGGAGGGAGGAGGAGACCCACCGCACGCCGGAGAACTAACCGGAGGAGACCCGCCACGACGTCGCCAGCCTTCTACCTGCAAGCCCGATCCGCGCCACGCCGCGCCGCGCCTGTGCGTCGAGGAGGGAGGAGGGCATTGACCCGCGCCGCTCCATCCGCCGTGCTTGCTCCGCCGAGCCGCTTGCGCTGTCGCTCCGTCGTGTCGCGCTGCCGCCGCCGTCCGATGTTGAGGAGTGGGAGGGGCGTGAGGAGGAAGAAGGCGGAGGAGTGCAGCGTGAGAAGTAGAGGAGCGCGAGAAGTGGAGGGGGAGAGGAGAGCTACCCTAAATGAAAATTGTAGACCATGAAAAGTTATGAAACTTTATAGTTGACAAGTTTTTTATTTGAATTCGTTAGAGCCCCAAATAGTCAATTTGCATTCATATTTGTATAATATTTGAGTGTGTAGTGAAGTGGAGTGGAAGGCTTTTGCGCGAGGGCAGGTCAGCGGGTTCAACCCCCGCGGCTGCGCACGATTTTACGTCAAAAAAAGAGTGGCTTGACTAGTGGCTGGTCGGTGGGGTCCTCCCTTGATTAAAAAATGTTTTGCTATTTTTTTGAATTTTGAAAATGAAATCTGAAAATGGCCGCCCTTACCAATGGACACTGTAAGGGCAGCTCGCGAGTTCGAACCTCGTAGCTGTGTAGCGCGTAATTTTACGTGAAAAAATGCGCGACTTGGCCCGCACAAAATAGAGGAACATGAGTACGGAACCAGTGGCACTTATACGGTAAAGTTGGTTGGTTTGTCCTGCTCATTGTATTCAAAATTATAAGTTGCTTTGACTATTTTAGTATATCTATTTTAATATACATCAAGATATAATTAATAATTTTATCTTGATACATAACAAAAATATTTTGCTATTTTTTTTGAATTTTGAAAATGAAATCTGAAAATGATTTGTAAGGGTGGCTAGTGATCCAAAAAGCCCTTACAAATGGCCACCGTAAGGGCGGCTCGCGAGAGGTTCGAACCCCGTGGCTGCGTAGCGTGTAATTTTACGTGAAAAAAATGCGCGACTTGGCCCGCACAAAATAGAGAAACATGAGTGTGGAACCGAGAGGTACTTATACGTTAAAGTTGGTTAGTTTGTCCTGCTCCTTCTATTCAAAATTATAAGTTGCTTTGATTTTTTTAGTATATCTATTTTAATATACATCTAGGTATAATTAATAATTTTATCTAGATACATAACAAAATTGATAAATAAAAAAATCAATACGCCTTATAGTTTTAAACGGATGAAATATATATATTTATTACTAGAGGAAATAAAAAACAGGTTTAAAATCCGTACGAAATAGGCCCGGCCCGTAGACGAGCAGTCTGCCAGCGGCCCAAGCTAAAGCCCTTTCTTCCTCGCCTCCGACACCCCTCGGCACCCCGGCGTCCGCGCCCCTACCCCCCGCACCCCGGCGCGCCCGCAACCGAGCATTCAAAGCGGACCCTTTCTTCCTCGCCTCCGACCCCGCCCGGCTATCTCATTCGTCTTTCCCGAGTTATTCCTTGCCACTGACCCATGAGTGCTTCTAGGGCAGGGGAGCCTGCTGTATTTGCCGGCGGACCGCAAGCCGTCTGCGATTCGGCCACGCGATTGGAACAGCCGACACAGAAGCAGAGTATCCCTGCATCGCAGATCCAGGGGATTCGAGAAATTCATCGAGTTCGCAATGGCGGCACGCCTGCTGGTCTTGCGATTCCTGGATCTCTATTTTCTGTTTCATCGTCGCACCAGGTCGGGCAATATCAATATCAAAATGTCCCTAAAAGGTAACTAGTCCATCAGCAACAGCTATTTTTATCATTGAATTGCATTGGCGTCGTAGGTGATGCAGCATTGCTTGAGGATTTTCTGCTGCTTTAACAGGTTTAGAGTGAGAAGTCAATAAGTCATGGACCTGTATTTTGGTAGCCAAGTCCTTGTATTCAGAGACATGGGTCATTATGTTTAGATTTTTTTATGATTTGATTAGGTTGAAGTTGTACTAAAGTCGGACTAGTTTTCCATTAGGTTGAAACCATGAACATTGGTAGGCTGAAACCAATGCTCAATTGCACTTCACTATTAGGAATATGTGTGTGTGTTCTTCAACACATTTGATCAGGAAGCATGCATTTTTAAATTCAGTGGTGGTATGTTGGATTTAAATTCAGTGGTGGTATGTTGGATTTAAATTCAGTGGTGGTATGTTGGATTTCTAGTTTTTTTTTTCCCTCTCTTGTGCGCCTCCTGCAATTACCATTCAGTGTTGTAAAACAACATGACTATAACGTGCACAATGCAAAGTTGTGTTCAGTTCAATTCTGCTTGCCTGGTATTTATCTCGTTTCAATGCAGGAAGAGAGGCAAACGCGGTCCAGATTCAAAGATTTCACCTATGGAAGAAAGTGCTATTACTAAGGCAATCCGAACTTCTATCAGCCGCAAGGGGGAGCCTGTTTTCCTGCCTGCCGTTGGCATGGAGTTCAACTCAGCCAAAGAAGCAAAAGATTTCTATAACCTATATTCATGGGAAATTGGATTTGGCATTAGAAGAGGTAGAAAAAAAAGCCAATGGAAACGATTATATAACCAGGCAGGATTTGGTATGCTCATGTGAGGTAATATAGAAAACTACGTGCTTAAGTTTCTTATTTTTAGCACTGAAAATGCCATTGAAATTGTCCTCATCATTTTTCTAATTGCTAAACCAGGGCCCGAACAAAAGGGTCTCATGTGAGGTAATATAGAAAACTACGTGCTTAAGTTTCTTATTTTTAGCACTGAAAATGCCATTGAAATTGTCCTCATCATTTTTCTAATTGCTAAACCAGGGCCCGAACAAAAGGGTCTCATGTGAGGTAATATAGAAAAACTACGTGCTTAAGTTTCTTATTTTTAGCACTGAAAATGCCATTGAAATTGTCCTCATCATTTTTCTAATTGCTAAACCAGGGCCTGAACAAAAAAGGGAGCAACATGGAGGAGGACTGGGTGCGAAGCCATGATTAAGCTCCATCGCACTACTGATCATGGATGGGTTATTTCTCAGTTTAAGATGCAACACAACCATCCTTGTTCTGCCACAAATGGGCCGAACAAACAGTGGCCATCACATAGTGACATTGATCCAATGACCAAGGATGTTGTTCAAAAGCTTCGTAAAAATAATAGACCCATAGAGAGGGTTTGCACTGGAGAGGACAACGACACACACACTTTCCCTGAAGGTAAGCGTGCAGCGTCTCCCTCATTTTCATGTCAGTTCGCTCCACGGGCAGCCACCTCCTTAAGGCAAGATTGCAATACACACGAGTCTGAATAGATATAGCCCTTGGTATAGTTAAACTACTTTGTGCTGATGCATTTGCATTGGTTCCTTTCTTCTGGCATATGTATCATTTTGGTGGAAACAATATTTTCATGACTACATCATTAAGTTCCAGTAACAGTCCATTCTTCCTAATAAAACATTTTCTTGCGAATGCAGCAGCAGGTTCCCTGAGCCCAACCCAGATGAGTGACGGGATGGAGGAGGTTCTCGGGGACCTCGGGCCTCGACACCGTGGGCCCCGAAGGAGGCACGTCTGTTGTGCGAGCTAGAGCCCTCCCTGTGTATCCAAAGGATGGCCATGCCCGTTCCCATGGAGATGGAGCAGCCCCTGGCCGCGGCTGAGGAAACTCATCCCCTCGGCACAGGGTTCTCGGCTGGTGGAGACGGAGATGGAGAAGATGAAGATGTTACAGAAGAGGATGAAGAAGATGCAGAAGAGGACGAAGAAGCTCCATATAAAGGGCTCGAGGATCCTTTCTCAGGTATGAGCGGAAGACGAAGGCCTACGGAGGAAGAGATGGATCCGAATTACATTCCGGATGATGAGGTAGGGCTATGACTTATGGTCTCTCAGTAGCATACATTGTTATGATGTAATAGATATACTAACTATTTCCCCGTGGAGATGGAGCTGCCCCTGGCCATGTTGTCTGGTGGCACGCGCGAGTTGAGGCGCCAGAAACGGCCTCTCCCCATGGACACGGAGATGGAGGAGGGCGGCCAGTCTTTGGCTCCTTCCGCCTGCCTCCTACCTGACAGGGCAGGCAGCAGGACCCTCGCACCCGCACCCGAGATCTTCGGTAGAGATCATGGCAGTGGCCATCTTTCTTGTTCTCGGTAAGCGGGCTATCTGGTTCTGGTGTCTGCAGTCCACAGCACCCTTCATTCATGAGTTCTCGTCGTCTGTCGTCCTCTCTCTGCGTCTCATGGCATTCCTGCATGCAACAGCCTCCCCGCTTCAGCGCAGACGATGGTAGCCAACTCTGCTGCTTCGGAGCACCATCTGGCACTTTGCACAGCTACACGACAGGAGCTGACTAATCTGTCCAGGGAGAAGGAAGAAATGAAGGCCGAGCTCGGAAAGCTCCAGGGTGAGCTGAACCTCTTTCGATAGGAGCTGACTGATCTGTCCAGGGAGAAGGAAGAAATGAAGGCCGAGCTCGGAAAGCTCCGGGGTGAGCTGAACCTCTTTCGATCCGAAGCCGAGCGGGTCAAAATGGAGAACAGCCAGTTGTCACGGGACCTCGAAAAGGCGATCGCCGAGAAGCATCAGTGCCGCGACACCTACGATCGTGCCCGTGCTGCTCTCCGCCAGCTAAAGCTGGAACTGGATCCAGGTGAGCATCCGCAGGGGGACGACGGTGACTCGGACTCTCCTTGTGCCTGCTTATTCAGTCGCGTTGTCGACCGTCTGGAGCTGGCCTCCGGCGTTGTGACGGACCAGTGCCTGATGGCCGCTCGCTTTGTGGCTCAAGGCACCGCGGAAGTCGTGCTCAGCCACTACTTGCGGCTGCACCCACAAGTGGGTCTCCAGCTGCTGGTCGAAGCCGTCTTGGAAGAGGACCTGCCCTCTCCAAAGACGGACGAAGCACAGGCGCTGCATGACCGGGTCCTCGAGGGTGCACGACGGATCGCCCACCAATGCGTGCAGGCACCCGTCGAAGACGAAGAGGACACTTGCAGTGCAGGGGATGCGTTCTCTGAATAATTTTTCTGATCTTTCATCACACGGTGTAATCATAAGCTAAAGTCTTCTTCAAATACTTTCTCTAGTCAGCAGAAGATAAATATATATAATTATCTCGGTTTGCTGGATTATCTATGCATCGATTAATAAATATCCTCTTGGCAACATTCAGACTTGTAGCTGTACTGTGATCTGCAACTGTAGCTAGCAACAGGCTCAAATTGACGTAGCGGCCACCGATAATAATCAACTCTATTCCCGTATGGTCAATAGCACAATCTGGATGGCATATGTTGGTTTAACCGTGTCGGGCTGATAGGTTTATCAATAGAATCTCGACAATTTTGTTTTAAAAAAAGGCCACTTCGAACACGTGATGGAAAATCCGGCAACAAGCAAATTTCGTCTCACCAATTGAAAATAATAATGATCAAGGGTAGGGCTGCTTGATTTGTGTAGCCGATGGAAGAGCAACCGTTTGATTCATAGCCGTTGGAAGAGTAACGGTTCATCAAATATATAGTCAAAAAAATAGTGGTTCCAAATTATTTCAAAAAATAATTGGTTAAAAAATAAACTTGGGCCCCTGCTCTAAATTTTAGGAGTTTGGGCAAAAAAAAAAAAAAAAACTCCAATGAGGCTCCTAAATGACCTTTGATTTTTCATGCCTTTTCAAATTATAGTTTCAAGCTCTAAGAATAGGATCCTCCTGCCCCCCCCTCATCTATGGGTCCCACACCACTTTCACCTACCCCCTTTTTTGTTCATAGCATTCTTCTTGCTGGGTGTGGGCGCCGCGGTAATGGACAGCGCTGGCGTGGTGAGGATGACAGCGTTGGGGCCGGAGGGACGCCAAAGACGACAACGGCATGAGAGCGAGCGCTGGAGCTGGGGACTGGGGGACCGTCGGCGGCGGGGAACCGGCGGAGAGGACGCGGTGAGCGGAGGAGTGCTCGCGGGCATAGGCGCGGTGGTCACGGGCGGCAATGTGGGTGGCTGAGAGGAGCTGATGGGGGCTGGGGTGGGTGGCGGAGGTGGGGGACCGGGGAGGGGGATCGGCAGGCCCAAGTGTCGGTTTACGCCTCTCTAACACTCGGAAGCTTAAACTTTTGGATCACATTGATAATGGTGTATCAATGCATTCAGCTCGGTGCATATAAGTGAATTAATTCAGCTGAAAACCTGCTTGTGTGGCCTTGGAGAGAAGCTGTACACACCAAAGCCGTTTGAGTTCTGATAGGGTAAGCTTAAGTATTTGCATGTTTAAGCGTGAAAAAGGAAAGGGTCCTGATAGGGTAAGCCTTTTTATTTTTACCTCTAAAACAGATAAAATCAAATCTAGTGCCTGCATGATTTTGAGGGGACTTTGCCACAATTAGAGAAATGCTACTTGTCAGGAAATATGTCTTCAGGCCCACCCACCTTTTGGGCCAGTAATTTGAGCCCAAATCCTCGTTTCTCCCTGGATGCAAGCCGGGCCGACGAGATTTCACGTTTTTTTTTAAAAAAAAACGGCTATGCAGTTTGAGTTCAAATTAAGTATCCTCTCCAACTAGTACACCATGGACATTCGTCTTTCCTCTAAAGTGGGAAATTAAAGGTGCATCTACCAGAAAAACTGTCGAGTTTGATTACTACGATGATTCTAACTATATTACTTGACTATGTCGATTATGAAAGAGATGAGTTTGTTTCGTAGCGTTGAGTAGAAACCAGAAGATAGATGGATGGTTCTAAAATCATCTCTGTTTGAGGAGATTTTTTTTTTTTTTTTTTGAGATTACACAGTACAACGCAGACGCTCAACACGCACGCACACTCACCCCTATGAACACACGTCGCAAACCCTACCCCTATGAGCACCTTCGAAGGACCGAGCCGGCAAATCTTGAAGTTCGAAGTCACCATCGGCGCCGCTATCGACGGGGGGCGTCGCCTACCACTTAATGCATAGTCTTGGGAAAAATCCTGAAATAAATTCAGGGATAAAGTGTCGCACCCAGGATTTGAACCCTGGGTGGGAGCCCCCTAACCAATGGCCTTTACCATTGAGCCATGAGCCCCTTGACCTCTGTTTGAGGAGATATATGCAGGACTATTGGTATATTTTCTTTGATTCAATGTATACTATGTGTATTACTTGACCTTTTTTTTTTTTTCACCGGGGGAGGCCCATCTGGATTTTATATATATGGGCTCAAAACGCCTTGATGCAAAGTTTAGACATTTGTTTACATTGGTATGCCCAAGCACAAGGGCAACAAGAGTAAGAAAACACCAAAGAGGAGAAAAAGGCAATGACACCACCACCACCACAACAACCAGGATACATGAACTCTTGAACGATGCCTTCAGGGAGGAGAACGACGCCACGCCGCGACGTAGTCATCGTTAGCCAAGCATGGAGAGGAGCTCCACAGGGGCTTGGCAGGGCTTTTGCCAGGGTCATGTTCCAAGGTGCTGAGCGGGTTGAACAGGAGACTGTAGCAAGACCTGAGGTTCTTCAATAACGCCTTAAGAAAGGAGATCTCGTCACTGGCCTAGAAACATCTGAGCTAGGATATGGAGGAGGTGGAGGTCGTATGCCGCCACACCACGCGGAGCCGAAGCTAGACTCGCCCGCGACAGAGTGAGGCACTCATTGGCAATGTCCACACCTGGATGGACGGGGGTCGATGGGCTTGCCAGCCGCCGCCACACCTCGCGGAGCCATTACCGGACTTCGCCGCGACATTGGGAGGCGCCGACCGCAAGAGATTACCGAGATAGAAGTGGATTGTCGGTTGTCGCCACACTGCGCGGAGCCGATCTCGGGCTCGCCCACGATAGAGGGAGGCACGCACCGGTCAACATATGTTGGCTGCCGACACACCGTGCGAAGCCATTTCGGACTTCGCCTTATAATAAAGGTAGGCGCGCACCGGCAAGACAACCATGGGCACATAGCCGCACGCCCGGAAGCCCATGGCCGCACCACGCCAAGCACTACGCCGTTCTTTGGGCCTACAAAGTATAGCGAAGAAGATGAGGGTGGACGCTGGCTGCCTCACCGCCGGCATGCCCGCAGCCAAACTGCGCGCCCCGCTCCAAAGCACGAGACCAACCCCAGAGCTAGCCGCCAACACCACGAGAGGCGTGGCCGGCGCAGCGGCAATGTCTTGGACGCCCCGACCGCCATGGCCACACACTCATCCCCAGCCCGCCACCCGCAGCCACCGCTAGGGCCGCACAACGGACCATCCATGGCACCCCAGTCCATGGCCAAGGTGGGGAGTCGGAGAAGGGGCGGATCCGTGGCAAAAGTGGATCTGACCTCGGACGACAGGATCCACCCACCCACCGCTAGAGATGAAGGGGAAGGAGGAGCGCCGCCGCCGGTGTCGCCGTAGTCACGCCGGTTGTGGAGGGCGTAGGATCCGCTCCTGTTAGAGCCAAATCCACCCCGGGCGCCCGGACCAACCAGAGCTAGGGTGGGCGGCCGCGAGCCGTCCGCCGCAGAGGCCGCCAAAGCCGATGGGGATGGTAGGGGACATCGGCGTTGTCGCCCGTCTTCCGACGAGCTCCGGTGCGAGAGACCGCCCACAAGCATGCACCAGCGCCGCCCACAAGGTTCGTCCCCGCACGGAGGAGCTCGCGGACTTCCTGGGAAAAGACCTCGCCGCCGCCATCCTAGAGGGCCACGCGGGCCTCCCAGCCCGAGCCTCTCCGACAGCGGCGAGGGAGAGGGGAGGGGTGTGGAGGTGGCGGCGGCGGGCTAGGGTTTGCCGCCGCCCGAGTCGCCTGTGCGGGGCGATGGGGCGACCGGCGTTTCCTACTAGCTAGAACCATAACTTCTTTACTGTACATGCATAGTATTGTCATTCTTTTTGGCTATTTGTGTTTGGACAATGCAAAAACATTATATATGCATATGCGAGTGTACTGTGTACTGCTTTTGTGCTTGGTTAACTAGTGTGCATTTGTGTTACCTCACGCAAGGTTGGTAACGTGGACTGATTCCCTGTTTCTGCATGCGCACTGTTACTAATTTAACTAGTGTTAGCTGTTAAAATTTACTTGAGGACTTGTTCAGCTAATATATGGCCCATTTGGCTGCTAGAAAGACTCAGTTTCTCGGAAGAATCGCAACCTACATTTCATACGCTAGTATAACCACTTACTGTTTCTGTTGCCCCTCTAAGTACAGTGCCATGAGTGAATCGTTAGCGAGTAGTTTTTTAGTCAATTTATTCCGGGCCACATCACTCCAAACTAGTTAACTAAGAACCATCGCCTCAAAAAAAAAAAAAAAAAAAAAAAAGAACCAAAATTTCTTGACGGCCAAAACCGCCAAGAAAGCAGCTATTAGCGGTCACCAAGGCTACATAGCAACGAAAATAAAATTTCCTTGGCGGCTAGCCCACAAGAAAGTCTTTCAAGTCCTTTGCTGCCAGCCAATAAGAAAAGTATGGGCAACACACTATATTGCCAATACGACAAGAAAATGAGTCGTCTGTAAAGGAAATTTATTTTCTTGGGTGTTGCTAACCGCCAAAAAAGTATGTCAACCGCTAAAAAAATATATGAAAAAAAAGTTAAAAAGTCTCGATAACCTATGGCTACTGAGTTTCAAACCAACAACCTCAACCTTCACATATTTGCATCCTAACCACCACACCTCGAAACCATTAGTGTTTGAATAACTAGTGCTTTTTTTTTATTCATTCCATTGAATTTTGTAATGCATATTTGACACTGTAAATGAATTCAAATGAAAAGTTTTGAACATGAAAGTTTTAGATCTTTTCAAGTACTACAACTTTGGTTAAGGTTATTTCGTCTCCATCCGAGATCATATGAAAAATGCATAAAAATATTATTTGTTTTACAAAAGTTTTGCTTGGATATTTGCAATATCTCCCAAGGATGGCGATTCACAACAATACTTAAGAAAAATTGCATATTTCCTTGGAGGCCGAGTGAGACCGCCGATGATACAAATTTCTAGGCAGTTTACTACACCCGCTAAGAAATGTTAAATTTCTTGGCGGTTGGATTTTGGCACTTAAGGAAATCCAGGAACCCCGAGGAATTTTCATTTTGGTATAGTGGAGTGGATTATTGTTGGAAAGGCCCTAGTGCCTTACCAAACACCAAGCTAATAATTAGCTGGTAGCAAGTTGATTTCTTTCTACTAACACTTCTAAATAGTTACCTGGGTGAATATAAAATAGTGCCTCACCAACCACCAAGCTAATATATAATTAATCCTGACTGGTAGCTAGTTGATTTATTTTAGCTAACACATCTAAATAGTTAGCTAGGTAAATCCTTGATTTCTTTGAGCTAATATATCTAAATAGTTAGCTGGTGAATCCAAAATTGTGCCTTACCAACCACCAAGCTAATATATAATTACTCCTAGATGGTAGCTAGTTGATTTCTTTTAGCTAGCACAATCTATGTAGATATATAATTACTCCTAGCTAGTAGCTAGTTTATTTCTTTCAGCTAACACATCTATATAATTAGCTATGTGAATCCTTGATTTCTTTTTAGCTAACAAATCTAAATAGTTAGCCAAATTATCTTAATAGTTAGTTGGGTGAATCCAAAATAGTGCCCTACCAACCACCAAGCTAACCTAGGTTTAAATACACAAAAATTACTCCTAGCTTGGTGGTCGGTAAGGCAATATTTGGTGGTTGGTAAGGGGGTGTAAGGCACTATTTGGTGGTTGGTAGGGGCTTTATAGGGATAAATATAGTACCTACCCCTATAAAGCCCCTACCAACCATTAAGCTAGGAGTAAATAACTCAATAATAGTTGTTCAAGACTAGGTTTAATTACACATAAACTACAAAACAAAATTCCTAAACTATCTAGTGTGTGCACCTAATAACTATTTACCCCTATAAAGCCTCGCCAACTCCGCTATGAAGTCCTCCACCCAAGTCGAAGCCGTAGGAGCCACAAGCATAGAAAGCAACCAAACCCAGAGAGACCATGATGCCTTGCACACTCACCACCCAAACGAGGGCTCCCCTTGCTCAAGTATCGGCTCCTCCAGCGTCCGTGATCTGGACGTCGCTTCCATTCGATCAAGTCCGTAGCGTGGGGGTTTGCTTGCTGTCCAACAACGACGTCGACGACTACATGGCGTTCCGTGCAGTCTGCAAAGATTGGCGCTCCGCCACCAAGGACGACCCCGAGAAGGTGGAGGCAGGCCACAACCATGACACCCGCTTCATTCCTACCAAGTGGGTGGTGCTCGACCGGTGTGATGACCTCATCACACTCGTCAATGTTGACACCGGTCGGTTCCTCCCCAAGAGGATCCCATTGTTGCGCCATTTCTTCTTCATCGGCGCGACGAGCGGTGGACTCATCCTTCTCGCCGAGTCAGTGGAGCCCCACCGAGCCTGTGTTCTGAACCCGTTTACGGGTTTAGTCGCCCATTTCAAGGTGAGGATACCCAGTGATGGCATTAGGGCGGTTGCCATGATAACGAAGCCACCATTGACGATCTTCATCTCCACTGAAATGTATGAGATCATGTGGGCGGATCAAAGCATGGAGAGCTTCAAGCGATTCAAGATGGATTACCCTAACAAGCCTACCTGCATCACGTCCTTCAGGGACAACTTGTACGCCACTGATCGGTATGGATCAATCTATTCTTCCATTGTCCCTGCCTATGATGTCGCCACTACTGCCAGGGAACCGAGGCGCCGCTCTGCGGTGGACATCACTATGGAAGCCATCTCTCCTATCCTCAGCACTACTGCTGACATAGGTGACCAAGCACTGATGAGCAGTAGGTATTATCTTGTGGAGTCCGCTGGAGATTTGTTACTCGTGACCAAGCCATTAGGTTTTGCTATCGACCAACCAGTAGTTCGTAGGTTTAACATCGAGACTCAAGTGATTGAACCGGTCAGTAGCATCGGCAGTCGTGCCATTTTTGTTAGCCATGTTAGGTGCTTGTCGATCAACACCGACAAGTTCCCATCCATCCAAGGCGGCTGTGTCTACTTTCTTTCGTCCATAATTGGAGCCAACAACGGGGCTGTAGATAGGACCATTGTTCGCGTCGCTGACAACTTCTTCGTCGAGTTCGCTGGAGGTTGGGGACCCTTAAAAGGTTTCTTCCGTCCCTTCACCCTTGATCAGGTCATCACAAATTACTGCAGGTCTGCCTACCATGCTGAACTGTACGAAATGATGATGATTGACGAGTGGGACTGTGATATCTCGGATGATGATTCTGAATCTGATGAATCATCATCCTCTGAACTCAATGATGAAGAATTATCCTCCTCTGAACATGATGATGAAGCATCCACCTCTGAACCAGCTGAGATGGAATGAGGTTGTATGCTTGATACTTGCATACTCTGCAAGTCTAGTAGAGTCAGACCAGTATCCTACATTTCATGTTGTTAAATTCTTCAATGTGTTGTTCTCCATTTTCTGCGGCTGCAGAGTTGTAGTGGGGTGTTTAATCTTCTTTGGGATGTTGGTCAACTACTTAAATTATTTTCAATTTTAGCTTTCGAATGTTATGAGATGAATTCAAATGCTTGTGCACCAGTATTTTCACATGATGATGGATTCATGATTCAATCGGTAGAGTTCTAGCTAGGTGTTGATCGAAATACATATTTGACACGAATGCTTAATTTAGGGAAAGTAAGTTTTTTGCCTCAATAAGCACGAGATCCAATTATTTTGTTAATTAGTAGAAGGAGAGTAGTATAGACAAAAATGGCAAGTGATAGAAAACATAGAAAAGAATAAAACACATATCTTCCCACATTTTGTGACTTTTTATTACATACTCGACTCTTCTTTCATCTTTGCGCTGAGGCCTCAAAATCTCACTTGTCTCTCTAAGTTATATTGGTTAGTGGAGATGGATGACTATTTTCCGAGCAACGAGTGTTCAATTCTTAAATTCTACATATTAAATCTATATTCATAGTTTGATGTCTTTTTAATCGTAGTTCCGAGGATTTCCCTCTGGAATAAAAATAGCTAGGGTGCAATTAATTTGTGACCAGCAATTTCGTCGTATCTTTGTGCTTAAACATTCTTATGCGAGGGGCATATATATCTTTATGTTTATAGACTTTTTTTTTTTTTTTTTTGAAAAAGCAAACCGCCGGGGAGGGGGGTGTTCCCTCACCTGATTTCATTGATTATGTGGATAGAAAGCCTAATAGTATGAGTACATGATACAATTCAGTAAAAGGTTTACATTGCACTAAACAAAACAGAACACCAAGCATCTGCAATTGCCTTGTCCTTCTTTGGTAAGCGCGCCTTACACAGGTTTGCTTCAGTTTTGCAAGCCATTAGTGCCCCTTGTATTGTGCTCCGATCATTCCTGAACACATGTTATTCCGCCTCTTCCAAATATGCCAACAGCAGAGCAAGAGGAAGGTATTGAAATGCAGTCCTGGAACATGTGCAGGTGCAGTGATCTCAAGCAGCTTGTCTACCGTCCAGGTTGGGTCATATTTATAGACTTTGTATATATGCTGGATCAATAATATACTTTATCCAAAACATATTATCTAATTTTTCAGCTCGATCGGTAAATAATTGCATGAAGACTATTAATTTCCAGATTTGATGAAATCTCAGGTTCACATCTGGGGTAAATAATTTCATATTAGCGGGGATGTTCAGTAGGTTGGGCCTGTGTTACAATGCTCACTTACTACACATCTCATATTAGCGGGGATGTTCAGTAGGTTGGGCCTGTGTTCAGTAGGTTGGCAGATTTTTGTGTTTATTATTATCTTCTACGTTTTCAACAAATCAAAAGTTGCCACGTCACATGGCACGAAAACAGATACTAATATATACATAACATAGAGCTTTCAAAAGTTTTTTTTACGTTTGTTATTGTTTGTGACTTTTAGAAAATAAAAAAATCTAGAATGAAAAAAAAAAATGGAACATCGGGGTAGTTCCACTCCGATCGAGCTGAGACCCCGGCCAGCTGCCGCGGGCCATCGAACCAGGTGTGGCAGTCGACTATTCTCGGCTAGCTTGAGACGGGTGGTGGTGGAGATGGTACGTGTTCCGACCTCTGCACCATCAAACGATCGGGATCAGGTGCATATATGTCCAACTAACCGTGCGCTGTTGGCTAAGGAAGGACGACAATGAACGATGAAAAAGTTAATTTCAGTAGCCGACGACCCGATCGAATTGACACGGCAATACTCAACAAACTATATATCTCCAATTTTCCTGAAAACTGGTAGCGAAGTAGTGAAGTAGAGTTGGGTGAGTTTGAATCAGGGTACTTGTTCTTCCACAGTACTATATTCCTGACACATGCATGGTTGCCAAAGTTTTCCATGGAGTAATAATGGAGTTTTTCATGCTAATAAGAAAACAAAGAATGCTGGACTGGCGAGTAATCCTAGCTAGCATCCTCCAACAAACAAGTGTTGTAGATGTTGCTGCCGTGGTCTGGAGTTTGTTTTGTCCTTTTCAGCATCAACTTTCACTGCAGACAAATGATTTTCAGCTGAGCCGACCGAACATATATGCATGCTCCAACAAACAAGTGTCGTAGATGTTGTCGCCGTGGTGTCCTTTTCAGCATCAACTTTCGACTGCAGACAAATGATTTTCAGCTGAGTCCGCCGAACATATATGCATGCTCCAACAAACAAGTGTTGTAGATGTTGTTGCCGTGGTCTGGAGTTTGTTTTGTCCTTTTCAGCATCAACTTTCGACTGCAGACAAATGATTTTCAGCTGAGTCGGCCGAACATATATGCATGCTCCAACAAACAAGTGTCGTGGTCTGGAGTTTGTTTTGTCCTTTTCAGCATCAACTTTCATGCATACTACAGACCTGTAATGGATCTAGCCCAACATTCCATCGATGTCATCTCTACTACACCATAGATTAATTGCACATATGAGTATCAATTTGCAGTGGAAATCCGAGAAATTCATTGTTGTCACCTGACAACAATGAACATGGCTGGATCCGTCCCTGCTGCTGGAGACAAATGATTTTCAGCTGAGCCGGCCGAACATATATACAATGCTCCATCATCGGGTTTGGACTACTTAGTTTGTTCGTACCTTAATTCATTAGTAAATGTCTATATCACATAAACATAAACTTTGACTGGTCTAACTGCCGGAAGGTTGATTTGTGGAGCCAATCAATCACCCATCCATTGTGTTCGATCGACGATCGACTCCTATATAAATGAGAATATAAATTAGACACGCATTTGGTGCTTCACCAATTAATCACTTGCGACGTGACGCTTCCATGGCGTTCACACCTGCCGTGTACTACACCTTCATCTCCATCCTCCTCGTCGTCGTCACGGTGCTCCACAAGAAGCTGAGGTCCGGCGGCTTGAACCTGCCGCCAGGTCCGTGGGCGCTGCCAGTCATCGGGAACCTTCACTACCTGCTTGGCGCGCTGCCTCACCACGCCATGCGGGCGCTGGCGCAGAGGTACGGCCCCGTCATGCAGCTCCGCCTCGGACACGTCCCCACGGTGGTGGTCTCCTCCCCGGAGGCGGCGAGGGAGGTCCTCAAGACCCACGACGCCGTGTTCGCCAACCGGCCGCTCTACGTGACCATGGACATCTTCACCTACGGCGGCCGGAACATTTCCTTCGCGCCGTACGGCAGCCGGCACTGGAAGGAGATGCGCCGGCTCTGCGCCACGGAGCTGCTGGGCCCCAAGCGCGTGCTCTCATTCCGCCCCATCCGAGAGGAGGAGACGGCGAGCCTTGTCCGGTCCGTATCCGTCGCCGCGGCGGCGGCGGCGGAGGTCGTGAATGTCAGTGATAGGATCAAGGTCCTGGTGAACGACATCCTGATGAGGTGTGCCATCGGCGACACGTGCCCGATGAGAGATCAGTTCATCGAGGAGCTTGACAAGGCACTGGAGCTCCAGGCCGGGTTCAACCTCATCGACCTCTTCCCGGGGTCGCGCCTCGCCCGGGCGCTCGGCGCCGGCTCCCTGCGCGCGGCCACGGAGGTGCACCACAGGGCCGACCACATCATGCAAGCCATCATCCAGCACCATGCAAACAACAATGGAGACGACGGCGCTGGACGTGAGCGTAGGGAGGATATTCTTGCCGTCCTGCTACGGCTTCAAAGGGATGGCGCCGGCGGTGGCGGGCTGGGAACCATCCTCACACCAGAAGTTCTCAGCGGCGTCTTGCTCGTAAGGCCTACTCACATCCCACGCAGCACAAGCACGCAATCAAAATTTCACTTTTGACGCGTTCGTGCCATCAGGATCTCTTCGCCGCCGGCTCGGAGACTTCGGCGACGACGACGATCTGGGCCATGTCCGAGCTCGTCAGGAGCCCGCGCGCGATGCAGCGAGCTCAGTCAGAAGTCCGGCGAGCCCTCCATGGCAAAACACGGGTGGCAGAGGCAGACATCCAGGGGCGGCTCCCCTTCCTGCAGGCGGTGATCAAGGAGACGCTCAGGCTGCACCCTCCGGGGCCGCTGATCCTGCCACGACTGTGCTCTGAGTCCACCGAGGTCCTGGGCTTCCACGTGCCTCAGGGCACCACAGTGTTCGTCAACGCGTGGGCGATCGGCAGGGGACGAGGTCGTGGCCTCACGCCAACGAGTTCAGGCCCGAGAGGTTCGAGGACGGTGGCGCCGTAGATTTCAACGCCCTGGACGACTACAGGTTCCTCCCCGGCGGCGCCGGCCGGAGGATGTGCCCGGGCATGCCGTTTGGCGTGGCCAGCATCGAGATCGCTCTCGCGAGCCTCCTGTATCACTTCGACTGGAAGCTGCCTGGCGGAGCAGACCCATGTGAGATGGACATGGCTGAATCGTGTGGACTCACGGCACGCCGGAAGTCTGCTCTCCTGTTGGAAGCTCTTCCATGTGTTCCTCCACTCATGGATCATCAGAATCTTCGATCTCGTGATTGAGTGGGGTTTAGGCGTTTAGCTTGTGTGTTAAATAACATTTTCACCTTCAAAAAAATATATTTTCAAATAAGAACAAATCAAGTATTATAAAAAGATAGCTAGTCACATTATTTATGCGGACGATGTAATAATAATCTAAATTCAGCCGTCGATACTTGTTAAATTTGGAGCACTCTTGAATCAAGCATGAGACAGTAGTAAATTGGAATGCAACGGTGATAAACAACCACCTCCTCTGCTGCCCGTATTATGGGGAAATTTATGGGGAGTACACTTTTCTTCACCTAGGCTCCCTCTCTCCCTCACGCGCGTGCGCCACCGCACCCCCACGCCGCCATCGCGCCGCCCGCCCCGTCCTCCTCTTCTCCAACAGCCCCCGGCAACCCTGATTGCCGCCCGTGTCTGGCAATTCCCAGCACCCCGACAACCCCGATTGTCGCCCGCGCCTCCGGCAACCCCGATTGCGCTCGCGCCAATCCCTCCCCTGCAACCCCGATTGCCACCGCCGCCCGTCCAGCTCGTCGCCGACGTGTCACCGATCGCCGGAATCCAACTGATCTGTGACACTAAACGACTTTCAAAATGACTGTTGCAGTCCTCAAATTTCACTACATGCACACCGTAACATTTCAATGCATATCATCATGCAACCCACCTGGCAAACTACCAATAAAGTCACCCGCATCAAGGCCATTCTGGGAGGCGCGGAGGACGATGCAAGAATGGTAGCCCAGGTTCGTAGTTACAGAGACTAAACAGAGAAGTTCCCTTTTGTAGATAGATACTATACTACTCTCTCTGTTTTATAAAACATGCAATTCTCACATCCCGAGAAGTCAAACGTTACAAACTTTAACTAAAATTATATCATAAAATACTAAGATTTATGAGATAAATTAAGTACCGTTAGATTAGCTATAAAATATATTTTCATAATAAATTTATTTGGAGGCATAAATCCGATACTTTTTGCTATAAACTTGATCAAAATTGATAAAGTTTTACTGACACGTTTCCCACAATTGCATGTTTTTTGAAACAGAGGGAGTACGTAGAGGCAACCAAGCATTGCTTATATATATCCCTTTTCACTTATCAGATTAAGATATGACCCTTCATCTTATAAGACACATATTGTCTTCTGCAAGGGACATCACAAGGATAACGCGTGGAGAACTACATACCAGTTTTAATGTGGGTTTTACGGGCGTTTCATACACTTTAAATAGGGTGTCACATCAGCAAACACTTGAGCGTTGTTTCCCATGTATTGGAAACAATGCGAAATCTTCATTGAGACAAAAATAGTGTTTTAACATGGAACTGTGCAATGAAACCGTGCAATGAGAGAGAGACCGTGGGCCACGTGAGCCTATGAAACTGTGCATTAAGTAAGACGCTCATTTCATACCAAAGTTTCACATCTTGGAAACTAGTAGATGAAAGGCTCCATTGAGACTGACCTATTGTAGCATCCTTGTGTGCGACTTTTGATACTCCTAAACGAACATATGTGACTTGGCCAAAGAACATCGAGATCTGGGTGGCCTCTTATTCATGAGGGCACTCACAATACACTTTTCTATCATGATATTACCTGGCCTACTTGTCACTCTCACATATTGTCTTGTTTTACGTGAAGACTTGGTTTCTTAGTTAGACCTGTTTTTTGTGTTTTTCCTATCTCTCATCAATAAATACAGCACCACATTAGCAAAAAAAAACAATAAATAGAGGGGTAATAAATGAGGATAAAAACTACGATGGAGTCTCGCATTGTGAGTGCACCGATCTGCCCATCATTAGGCCGCCTCTCAATGGAGAGTTTCATTGCACTCTTTCCAAGAATACAAGATGAAATGAAACTAGGATGAAACACCCTCCCTCAATGCAAAGTTTCATTCTAAAGTTTCATATGCATTTAATTCCATGACTCATAGAGAGTTGGTATGTGTGCCAAGAGAGTTTCACCAAGATGAAACTTTTCTCTTCTCTCTCCTCAGAGTTTCATGCAAAAAGTGAACTTTTACTGATGTGTCACCCTATTTAATGTGCATGAAACGCCTATGAAACTCACATTGAGACTGGCCTTAGTTTCCGCAAGTGCCAGGATTACATGATCAAGGAGAATGATAGTTTTAAACAAACTTGGAATGTCAACATACTCCTATTCTCTAATTTGGATATTTTTCAAAAAATATTTCAATGTTTGCTTTCAAAATAATATTTCTCTATTTTTTAAACGCATATTTATTCGCGAAACTACTTGGTTGACGTGGCTCCACGCAAAGCGGTTGACATGACGCCTTGTAAGTCAAAACCACTTTAAGAAAATGTTTAGAAAGGCAAATCTGATGATTTTATTTAAACACATTTCCTGTCCTACAGGTGTCTGAGAGTGAAGATGCACCAACAACGAGAGAGAAGGTGAAAAGTTTAAAAATATGGTCTTATAATTAAAGGTAAATAAAACTTGTAGTACATTTAGTTAAATGCAAAGTTTCAAGTTTTTTTCACTATTTCTCCGTTACACCAATTTTTTGGACATATAAATAAAGCAGTACAGATGTGAGTTAAAAAAAAACTAATTGTACAGTTTAGTCGTAAATCATGAGACAAATTTTTTAAACCTAGTTAGTTCATGATTAGATAATATTTACTAAATACAAATGAAAGAATTACTGTCCATCAAGTTTCCAAAAATTACGATCTACTTTATTTTTTATTTCTAGTTGGACGGTTCGATTTGGAATGACGAACTCGCATTCTCCCACGACAGTTCCTCTCCCCCCACGGTCCACCTTGGTCATAGGAATCAAGGCTCACACGGTGGTGACACGGGAGCCTAGGCGGCGTGTAATTTCCGATGAACAGTAACTGCAGAGAGCAGTAAATGGCGATGGCATCGGCATGCATTGTATCGCCGTTTTGCTTCATCTTCTTCTTCTTCCGCTCGAGCTCATCACATCGCCTTCATCATGGGCTCTACTATTTAAACTCCCTGCTCGATCTCTTCGCATGCACCAAACAGCAAACAAGTCCCAGGGAGGCGACGATGGCGCAGGGCTGGTCCTCGCTCCCGGCGGACCTCGTCAACCGCGTAGCCGGCTGCCTATTGGCCACGAACGACCTCGACCACTACATGGACCTGCGCGCCGTCTGCTGCCACTGGCGCTCCTCGACGGCCGACCCCAGGATCAACCAGCACGACCCTCGCTTCCTCCCCTCCAGGTGGGTCATGCTGAACGAGCACGAATCCTCAGGCAACAGCTTCGACAAGAAAAAGTTCTCCATCAGCAGCGACGGCTCCCGCCTCTTCGTCAACACTGCCACCGGCCGCTACGTCCGCAAGAACCTGCCGCTCCTCCGGGACTACATCTTCATCACCACCACCACCGGCGGCCTCCTCGTTCTGGCGGTCAGGGACTCGCCGCACCCCGTGCGCGTCCTCAACCCATTCACCGGCTCCCTGATTAGTTTCGCGGCGCCCATGCCGACCGACCGGCGTCTCACTGCAACCATGGTCGTTGTCGACTCGTCTCCCACCCTGGTCCTGGCATCCGTCGTGTCGGACAAGGTTTATAGGGCGGCCCCCCAGAGCAAGTCCTTCTCTGTTGAGTGGCATCCCAACTCTGCCGCACGTAGGCTGCCCATGATAGCACAAGGCCCAGCCAGCAGATGGTCGCCCTTCTTTAACGACCCTCGACGTCACCTGTATTCTGATCCCAACAACGTCTGCCATCAGCTTTGGTCGGAGAGGGACAACCGTTGTCACGTAGCTGAGGCCGCCGCCGGGGATCTGGTTGCGGTCTTGGAGCGGGTCCGCCATGGCGTAAGTTTTCTCAAGATTGACGCTGCGGGCAATGTGTTAGAACGGATCAAGAGCGTCGGTGTCAGGAGCTGCCTCTCCTATGGGGTCCAATGTCAGGGACCAGCTGTTGTTGGGCCTTATGGGCCATGGTCCGAGTCTGCCAGAGTATGCCCAGGGGGTGGTGTGCCTGCCCAAGCCAGAAGTTCGACTACAAAGGCACGAGCAACCGGCAAAGGGAATCATCAACCAAATTATCAATTTATCCTTTTACATGTACTAGTTGTAGCAGTAGTTTACTGTTCTTCTTCTAGATCGAACTAGTTCCTCGCTACTTGTATCGAGATTGATTGGCAATCCGATTGGGGTTGCTAACAGTGGTATCAGCTCCTTAGATCCATTCGTGCTGGATGCCATGGATCCCGTCGTCACTGCTCGTTTCGACGCGCTGCTCCGCTCGCTCATGGATCTCCGCACCGCGTTCGAGTCGTCCTCCGAGCGCGTCTTCGAGCCGGAGGAGGAGCAGCTCCCCGCCGTCGCTCACGTCGTGGCCGACAACTGGGGCGACTTCTTCAATGACGTCCCCGACGAGCCCGTCACCGAGCTCGACTACTTCCCCGACGCGGTCGCCTCCACCGATTCCCACGGCTGCACGCCCGACTCTGCCTCCTCCGTCCTCGGCGCTGCGGCCACCGAGGAGATCGACTCCGACGCGCTCGACTTCGCCTCCTTTGCCCTCGGCGACTCCACCTCCTTCGTCCCCGCGCTCGACTCCACCTCGTCCACCCTCGACGCTGCGGCCACCAAGGACAGGGAGCCCGAGTACTTCCCGCTCCAGATCCGGGAGCGCGAGGAGCTGGAGGTAGAGGAGAAGGCCCTCCCATCCACCAGCGGCGAGGTGCTCGAGGCCGTCGTCCCCACGCTCGTCCGCAACTCCCTCGCCCAAATCACCCTCGTCGCTCCGCGTCCGCTGCAGCGAGCACCTCCGCGTCCGCCTCGGTTCATCCGACCGCCACGCGCTCCTCTCGCTCCAACGTCTGCGGCGTCTCCCTCGCGCGTCCGCGTCGGCCTCGCCCACCGCGGCGTCCCCTCCTCGCCCGCCGTGACCGCGCCGCGCAGGCCGAGTTCCGGCTTCTCCGACCGCGCCGTGCTCCTTCGCGTCGACGTGGGCGGCCTCCACGGCTCCGGGACCTGGTTCGAGGCCGCCGCCGTCGTACTCGACTTCCCTCCATCCTCGCGCGGTTCGTCTCCGCCACCGGCAGTCCCGCGCTGCGCCCGCGCGAGGCGGAGTACGCCGCTGCGTGCCGGCTTACCCACGCGCATCGCCCACGGGGTGCTCGACCACGGGTCGCAACCACGCCGCCGCGCGTCGTCATCGACGACCGGAGGGAAGCCGCGCATCCACGGCGTCTCCGACTCCGTCTCCGCGGGCGCGCTTCGCAGCGAAAAGCCCCGTCGGCTCCCTCATCGCCGGCCGCTGGGCCCGAACGCATAGTCTTCCTAAGCTCCGTGACGCGCACGACGAGGGCCTCGTCCGCTTCGACTCCTCCTGCGCCGCGTGCATCGTCAAGCTCTCCGTCATCGCTCACGCTGAGGCGCAACACCACTTCCACACCCCCCGCATCGAGGACGTCGACGCCGATGACCCGTTTGAGCCCGCCCCAACCCGGCGCCGCGACAGCTCTTCGCATCCGCGGGTACGCGGAGGTCGCTGTCCTGATTCGAAGCTTCGGCCTCGACGACGCGGAGGACATCGCCGTCTACCATGGCCTACAGCTCACCGACAATGGCGTCGCGCTTCCCCGCCGAACACGGCGCCCCCGCCACGGCGTTCCTCCCCAAGCTCCGTGGGGAAACCTGCTGCACCACGCGCCTGCGTCCACGCCAGGAGCCCCCGGACGCCGTCGTGTGCCGCGCCCTCTGTGCCTTTGTAGTCGAACTTCTGGCTTGGGCAGGCACACCACCTGGGCATACTCTGGCAGACTCGGACCATGGCCCATAAGGCCCAACAACAGCTGGTCCCTGACATTGGACCCCATAGGAGAGGCAGCTCCTGACAGTCGGTAACCTAGCGCTATTCCTGGGCTACAGGTGCCTTGTTGTTGATGCCGACAAGTTCCCATCTATTGAGGCCAATTGCGTTTACTTCCAAGTTACTGATGATCCAGCACGGCTGCCTTGTATCTACAAGTTTAGCATTGAGGCTCTTGATGATGAGCTGGTAACGGCAGCAATGGGCAGGGACGATATGGTTTGGTACTCTAACTTGCCACGTCCTTTCACCATAATACAGCTCCTCTCCAACTACACCATGGACATTCGCCTTCCCCTAAAGTGGGAAAGGCGCACCTACCTGAAAAGCTGTGTCGAGTTTGATTACTACGATGAGTGTAACTATATTGACTATGTCGATTGGGATGATCATGAGTTTGTTTGGTTGCGTTGAGTATAAACCCTAGGATATATGGGCGTTGAGTATAAACCAGAGGATAGATGGTTCTATAATCATCTCTGTTTGAGGAGATAGTTGAAGCCTTGAATATGCAGCACCAGTAGCACTATTGGTATATTTTCTTCATTGCAACGTATACTATCTGCATTTGACTATTTGTGTGTGGACAATGCAAAAACATTGTGTGAGTATACTGTGTGTACTGCTTTTGTGCTTCCTTAACTAGTGTGTTGTGTGCATTTGTATTACCACTCCCGCAAGGTTGGTATCGTCTCCTGATTCCCTATTTCTGCATGCCACTGTTACTACTTTAACTAGTGTTATCTGTTAAATTTTTTTTGATGAATTGTTTCGATCCTCATCAGCTAATAAGGGCTCGTTTGGTTTTGTCAGAAATAATTCAGTTTCTCAGGAAGAACCGCAGCCACGTTTCATAAGCTAGCGAGTGTTTTTTTTAGTCCCTGTTTGGTTTAGGGACTTTTTAGTCCTTGAGACTAAAAAAAGTTCCTTTTAATCCCTACCAAACCAAACAGGAGGGACTTTTTTGAGACTTTTCCTCTATTAGTCCCTAAAAGACTCTCTTAGAGAGACTTTTTTTTATTAGTCCATAGGACTAAAAAAAGTTTAGTCATTGTCAACCAAACAGGACCTCGAACTTCACTACAAACTATTAGTTAAACTGACTAAAAAATGTCACTAGTATTTCTGAACTACTCCGTAGTAGCTAGTAAGTTCATACTTTAGTCAGTTTAACTAGTAGTTATGGCACGGTTCATGCTAGCTAACTACTAAAGAACTGATAAGTATTTCTTGGTGGCCAAAAACCGCCAAGAAAATAGTTATTGGCGGTCAATCGTAGAGCATGAACCGTGCCAAGGCTAGAAAACAAGGAAAATAGAATTTCCTTAACGGCTGGAACCACAAGGAAGTTTTCCTTGACTGCCATCCATCAAGAAAAGTATGGACATACACCGGGCTGCCAAGACGACAAGAAAATGAGTCGGCCATCAAGAAAAAATGTTTTCTTGGGGCGGTTGGTAACCGCCAAACAAATATGTCAACCACCAAGGAAATGTGTAAAAAAACGTTTAAACATCCCATTATTGCTCCCAGCATGGCGAACAACAAAGATTTAGTGTGTTTATTAAGGGTGTTTTGGTCTTTGTTCATCGTATTTAATGGTTATTAGTCCCCGGATCCAAATAGGGTAGTTTAGAGCACTCACAATGCAGACTCTACCATGGTTTCTATCCTCATTTATTACCCCTCTATTTATTGCCTTTTGCTGATGTGACGCTATATTTATTGAAGAGGGAGAGGAAAAACACAAGAAACCAAGTCTAACTAAGAAACCAGGTCTTCACGTAAATCAAGACAATTTGTGAGAGTGACAAGTGGGTCATGTGACATCATGATAGAAAATTACATTGTGAGAGATAGTTTCATGACACAATGTCCAAGACTATAGAAACCATGATAGTTTCTAGCATTCTAAGTTCTGTCTATACGTAGCAAAAAAAAAAAAGCCTATTGTCTCCTTTATCTGCTTCTCCTCCGGGGTCAGGTACGGGTGAAGAAGTGATTGGGAACATTCCCCAACACCGACGCATATTGAGCGCCAAGCATCAACTCTCTCGATTATACGTAGCAAAAAAAAAAAAAAAAAAAAATTTTCTTGGGGGGCGGGGGGGTTTGTAACCGCCAAACAAATATGTCAACCACCAAGGAAATGTGTCAAAAAAACGTTTAAACATCCCATTATTGCTCCCAGCATGGCGAACAACAAAGATTTAGTGTGTTTATTAAGGGTGTTTTGGTCTTTGTTCATCGTATTTAATGGTTATTAGTCCCCGGATCCAAATAGGGTAGTTTAGAGCACTCACAATGCAGACTCTACCATGGTTTCTATCCTCATTTATTACCCCTCTATTTATTGCCTTTTGCTGATGTGACGCTATATTTATTGAAGAGGGAGAGGAAAAACACAAGAAACCAAGTCTAACTAAGAAACCAGGTCTTCACGTAAATCAAGACAATTTGTGAGAGTGACAAGTGGGCCATGTGACATCATGATAGAAAATTACATTGTGGGAGATAGTTTCATGACACAATGTCAAGACTATAGAAACCATGATAGTTTCTAGCATTGTGAGTGCCCTTAGTCCCTAAAGTTTAGTCCACTTTATCCAGAAACAAACAATATCGATTAAGAAAGTCAGACGCTGGATCACAATTCACGATAGAATTTGAACCAAAGCAACCAAAATTTATACAATTTTTTTTGGTTTCTTTCCTACGTACCCTTCATCTTGAATTGAAGCGGCAATCTACTTAATTATCCACTAGGCTCATTTGTTTTCCTTGCTTAATCCAATTGTGACCTTCTCTCCTAAAATGATCCATTTGTGATATGAATAGTAAATTAGCCCATTTTCTTTGACATTTCCAGTGACCATTTCATATTGGCTGGAGGAACAAAACCAATCTGGCCTTAAGAACAAGCACTATATATATGCGACATTTGATATATGATCTAGGCTTAAGAACAAGCATTCCGTGCGAAGTCGTGATGGCAGAAACAACACCTGCTGTGTGGTACACTCTGTTCTGCCTCCTCACCGGCGTCGCCGTGCTCCTCAAGCTGAAGACGAAAACCGTCGCCTCCCGCCACGGCTCCGGCAGCTTGAACCTGCCTCCTGGCCCACGGCCACTGCCGGTCATCGGGAACCTGCACTGCCTGCTGGGCGCGCTGCCGCACCACGCGATGCGGGCACTTGCGCGGAAGTACGGCGACGTCCTGCTCCTCCGCCTCGGGCACGTCCCCACGGTGGTGGTCTCTTCCCCGGAGGCGGCCAGAGAGGTCATGAGGACGCACGACGCCGTCGTCTCCAACCGGCCCCTGTACGTGACCGCCGACATCCTCTCCTACGGCGGCCAGAACATCGCCTTCGCGCCGTCCGGCAGCCCGCACTGGAAGGAGGTCCGCCGGCTCTGCGCCACCGAGCTGCTGAGTCCGAGGCGCGTGCTGTCCTTCCGCCCCATCCGGGAGGAGGAGGTGGCGAGCCTGGTCCGGTCCATCGCTGCGACGTCGCCGCCGGTCGTGAACGTCAGCGAGCGGATCAAGGTCCTCATGAACGACGTCCTGATGAGGTGCGCCGTCGGCGACAGGTGCCCGATGAGGGACGACTACATCGCCGAGCTGGACGAAGCGCTCAGGCTCCTCGCCGGATTCAACCTCGTGGACCTGTTCCCGGGATCGCGCCTCGCGAGGGCGCTCGGCGCCGGGGCCCTGCGAGCCGCGAAGGAGGTGCACGACAGGGTGCACCGCATCGTGCAAGCCATCATTCAGGACCATGCAAGCAAGGCGGCCAACAACGATGGCGACGGCTCCGGGGACGATGACATCCTCGATGTCCTGCTACGGCTTCAGCGCGATGGTGGGCTTGACACCGTGCTCACCACAGAAGTTGTCTGCGCGGTGTTGTTCGTAAGTCAACTCCCCATTCAGTATGTCCCCATTGCCATAGCTTTCTCTATTCCTCTGGCACCTGATCAGAAAAGGTTTCAATTTTTTTATCAGGATGTCTTCGCCGCCGGCTCGGAGACTACGGCGACAACGACCATATGGGCCATGTCGGAGGTCGCCAAGAACCCGGGCGTGATGCGGCGAGCGCAGTCAGAAATCCGGCGAGTGCTTCAGGGCAAGACAAGGGTGGCCGAGGCGGACATCCAGGGGCGTCTCCCCTACCTCCAGGCAGTGATCAGGGAGACGCTGAGGCTGCACCCTCCATTGCCGCTCATCCTCCCGAGGTCCTGTGCTGAGCCGATCACGATCATGGGCTACGACGTGCCCGCGGGCACCACGGTGTTCGTGAACGCGTGGGCGATCGGCAGAGACGAGAGGTGGTGGCCCGACGCCAGCGAGTTCAAGCCTGAGAGGTTCGAGGGCGAGGACGATGGCACGGTGGATTTCAGCGGCGCGGACTTCAGGTTCCTCCCCGGCGGCGGCGGCCGAAGGATGTGCCCGGGCTTGACGTTTGGGTTGGCAAACATTGAGATGGCGCTTGCGAGCCTGCTTTATCACTTCGACTGGGAGCTCCCCGATGGAGCAGATCCCGGCGAGCTAGACATGGATGAAGCTTATGGGATCACGGCACGCCGAAAAACCGATCTCGTGCTGAGAGCTACACCTTTTGTTCCCATGAACTAGTGAATTCGTTCACACATGAACATTGAGGTGATTTGACGTTACGTAGACCATACCTGGTGCTATTATTCCTCTCTGGCGCTCTCACATGTCCTGAAATATAGTGGAATTTCACTTATTCTAATTTCTAAGTCAACCATCCTAAGTTTCGACTAAATCTGTCGAAAAGGACAGAGAGTATTTACGATATCAATAAGATGCATTAGGGACAATATGTAATAATGTTTAAAACTAACATTATGACACGTATATTTTCATAATAATTCATCCCTTTGGCGTCGCAAATGTTCTTGTTCGTCTAGAAAAAAAGAAAGTTCAAACTTCATGGTTTTGATTTGGCACACTTCAAATGCACTATAGGATGGAGGAAGTACACATATTTATAGGCGTGATTGGTTGCTCCGCTGGTGGCTTCCAAAGGTCCATCCAGCATAGTTTCATGCACTTTGGTTTTGTTTGGTTCCCTATCTCACACCGTTTACTTGCTTCCTTATATCCCTCACCCCTCTCCATCCTGCACGCCGGATGCACGCAAGGTGCAGGGCTCGTGTCAGACACCAAAAACGTTGATGCAAGTGTGCAACCGAACACGACCCTCGACAACCACTACATCCTGGCCCATCGACCCAAAAGCAACCAATCATGCCCTATATGTTTCTTAAATAGCATTGTTCATGAAAGACAGGTACATATTTATACAATGACACAAATATAATTGTTCAAATTTCAAAAAATGATCATACTTAATTACTCGTACAACCATCTAAAGTTTAGAATGTTCATGATTGTTTTAAATATGAGTATATGGTTGACATTTTAGCACTATCCTACAAGTCGTTTTTTAAATAATGCCTCACTAAGACGGCGTACGTGCGTTCTAGCCCATATTATACAAATGCCCCTACAATCAAAGGAAAATACAAACAAGCCCTTGACCCCTTTGCTTGGTTGAAGTCCTTGCATTCAAATACAATTTTTCAGTTTGATGGAAGTGGTGAAGGAGGGATAATCTATACGCTAGCCTTTACTCTGGGCTACTAGGATAAGCCAGAGCAACAATCTCTGCGAACGGGAGACAAAAGTTAGGCAAGATTGATCGATTACCATGTTGATGACAAAAGATCAGAAATTGTACAAAGACTTCGCCTCAAGAGGCGCTAACTCTAGACAATAAGGACAAACGAGCGACCATACAACAAGGACTTTTATACTACAAGAGCCAAGATTTAGAGTCTCAAAGCTTCTTCCCCTATTTGCGCCGTTGAATATCACAGACCCTACTTCCTCCCCTTTCCACGCCTTTAGAGTTACTACCAGAATTCCCGAAGCTTCAATGGACATACCATAACGTGATTGCTTCATTTTGCCATCACCACTAAACTCAAGTATAATGACTTCCTTGTCGTTAATACTCGCAGGGATACCACGCCTTCCACATGGCCATCAACGCCAAGGGTCTCCTCACAGAAAACATCATCCTCACCCCCACATCTTGCGATCCTCCCCCTCCTTGTCACTGTCACTGTCCTCCTCCTGCTTCTTCTGATCCACCTGCAACCAATTATCCCACCAAACACGAAATATACGTGTATCCTCCGCCATCCTCTTGTCCTCGGCCTTTGCCACCGCCTCCGCCTTCTTGCTCTCAAACTCGGCCAATAATCTCTCCAACTCTGCTACCTCCGCCTCCAACCTCTGGTCGTCCATCTCCCTCTCAAACTCCAACTTAGCCCTCCTCGCCTCCCTCTCCAACTGTGCCCTCTTCGTCTCTGCCTCCATCCTCTCCTCGCCCATCTCCGCTCTCCGCCTCGGCCTAGTCCTCCACCTCCGGCTACGCGCCTCGATCCTCCTCCCCGCCTCCCTCTCTGCCTTCTCCACCATCGCTTCCCTCTCTGCCTCCATTGTCTCCCTCTCTCTTCATCCTCACCGTTCCGGCTCCGGACTCTCTTTCTCCGGTGGCGGCACGAGGTCAATTCGGCGAGCAGACGAGAGTACCTTGCCAAAGTAAGAGACAGCCGATTTGGCTCGCGCTTGGTTAAGGTTTTGTTGGCTCACGATCCTCTCTGTCAACTGACTCCGACTCCATCTCTATCTCTGGCTAATGGTTTACACGAGGGCAGGGCTATGCCGCTATGGCGACGACCACCGAGGGTGGTTTGTGTCGTGCCCCGTGGACCTATGTAATGTGAGTGCACGTGTGTAATGTGAGTGTGTGTGTCATCGCTTTCAGGCCCGTGGGCCTGTGTAATGTGAGTGTGTGTGCCATCGCTTTCTTGTATCCAAAGGATGAACAAAGGAGAGGAGCTATTAGTACTCAAAGTACTGGCCTAGATACGAATACGATGGGACTGAGGGGGTGTTTGGGTTGGGGTAGTCGCCCCACAGAACATTTTCCTCCATGTATTCATCAAATCTTAGCCGATTGCAAAGATACAACTTTAAATTGTAAGGCAAGTGTGACTTTACATGAACAGAACATAACGCATTCGTGCTTCATCTTTTTTTGATTGATGAATATTAGTGTTTCATGAACAAGACATACTGATCAATAACTACACTTGTTTTGTTGGATTGGAAACTGTAAACAATATCTTCTCGATCTATTGCTTTGTTGGATTTTTGGATTCAAAGAAACAACAACTGCCAATATGTGAGCATGCCCATCCTTGATTATTCAGTTTGTTAGCGGGAGCGTCTTCTGCAACAACAAAGGAGCCTGAAATCAAGGAAACAAATGATTTGAGGAAGACTCCACTTGCACTTGAAGTCGTGTAGAAAACACTGAATTAAACGAAAAAAGCCAGCAATAAGTAAAATAATTCCAGTTACCTATAATTACGAGGTCATGCCAGGGAGGGAAGGTTGGCAATCAAATATTTGGTTGTGCATCTATCAGTTACACACAAAATAGAGTAATTTGTGGATCATGGCATGCCGTAGCAATGACTATATGAAAAATATGAAGCGGCAATTATCTCGTATATAATCATGAATGCCATTAGACAATCGTGCTCTGTTTGCCGAACTTTATTACTTCAGTGTATAAGCCTGATATGTCACAAAATTTCCTGCATGTTTCTTTTACACAACCATTTCAATTTTGCACATCACGCAAGCGATTAAAAAAAATAGCGTATATTGTCCTCGCACTAAATAATTAGTTTTTCAAATCAACCAAGAACACCAGCACCAAAAATAGCAACGCAGAGGAAATAAACATTTAAGAAACCTATTATTTATGCTACATATCTAAAGCATACAAAATATAACATAAATATTATCACAACAGAAAATAGTAGTCTCGAAATCGTTGTTTGAACTGTTTCTTCACCTATGAGCCAACAGAGATGGTTGGGAAGCTACAAATTATTCGGATTTGTAGGAGTTTGGCACCCAACCATCTAAAAATGAAGAACCTGTACTTAGCACAACAAAAAGATTATGCAAAGATGGCAATCATATTGATATACACATGAGAGTAAACAGGAAAATGTTAGCTTAAATGGGATGTAGAACCATGGTTAGGTTTGGTACGGCGAATGGGGGTTGAATCGCTAGCAAACAATAAGGATGGATTGTAAACAAGCAAACGATCATTCACAACTTTTAGGTTGAGAATATCGAGACAACAATGTATTATATACGCAAGAATCAATGGTGAAATGACAATGTACGCAACACCATTTTCAAATTTAGTAAAACTTCTATTGAGTGTTCTTCAACCAGAGATATTAAATAATCCTAGCAGATGTGATGGAAGGCACGGAACACACAAGGTATGGTTCCAAGTTCTATCCATACACAGCAAAAGAACATTTAAGCAATTGCAGGCATGGTCAGCAAAAAGGCAGTTTAAGCAATTGCAGACATGGTTCGAAATTCAATCCATACACAGCAAAAACATATAGTTTAAGCACTTGCAGGCATGGTTCTAAGTTCTCTCCATACACAGCAAAAAAGCCTATTGTCTCCTTTATCTGCTTCTCCTCCGGGGTCAGGTACGGGTGAAGAAGTGATTGGCAACATTCCCCAACACCGACACATATTGAGCGTCGTGCATCAACTCTCTCGGTTAGCGCAACATCCTTTCTTCGTTGTTTCACTATCAGAAGCTCGCCATCTAGGCCAATGAAGTCACTGAGGACCTTAAATGTCAGAGGTTCTTCGCTGTAAAAATCTTGCAGCTCATCTCTTGGTAAGAGCTGGTCAGCATTCCTTCTTTTGAGCACTTCTCCGGACATGGAGCCCCACCTCATAGTTTTGTCGAGCAGCACAGGCAAAGGTGCAGGGGTAGACCTCTCAATCATGCGTTGATCCATATCTTTCTTCATAGCTCGACTTCGACGGACCTCTAAGAACATCAGCATAACAATGTAATTGACTTTTGCGAACTATTCGGTAACTTGAAGGTTATCCTCATAGAGTGCGAGCTCGGTTAACATATTGATCATTACTTGGGAAGCTCCACCCGATCAGACGGTGATATTTGCTCTGCAGAACAATATTAGTTCATTTTTCCCATTATTAGTCAAAGTCAAAGTAAATAAAAAACAAACGTTAGATGAAAGATCAACAAATGTTCCTACTTGCCGTAACTTCTACTAATGTTACTTCGGCGGCCTTAATGAAATCCGGCAAATTTGTCATCTCATTGTAGAAAGCAAACCATTTCCCTGGCCCTAGTTTCTTCCCACCACGAAAGGCAACAAGTCCTCCTCTCTCTTCTTCAGCACTTTAATTTTCTTCATTTGATGTGACTGTCCTCCATGAACATCTATATCGAGTACAGGAATATCCTACATATAAGAAGCAAAAAACACGATCAAACCAATGTCTTCTACTAGTGAATGCAATACCATATTAGTGAATGCAAAGTTTATATCTAATGTGTGAACCTAATCTGAATGTGTCTCTTGTCGTATTGATTTGTCTTATAAAGATGTATGTGTTGAAAAGATATTGCAATGTTCTGTAAGAGCATTTCTCCCTAATTTCCAACTAACCTATATGTGTATAATAAGGATGGGTCGCCTCCTTTTATAGCATAAATTAAGGGGAGTAATATGTCATGGAAGATTTCATGATTCCCTCGAAACTGACATCCAATGCATTGAATTTGGGCCCACACACGTCGGCAACCAACTAGGCAGTATCTGTCTTCCCATGAAAAATGGGCCGGTTTGGGCTCAAAAAGGGCTCAACACACCCATGGGCTCCCTACTAGGCCTGTTCTGGATCCATAGGTGGTTGCCTTCTGGGCTTCTTTATTTGGACCTTGGGAGACTTGTTGGGTTGATGTGGTCTTGTTAAGCTTGTTATTCATGTTTTGGGCCCAAATTTGCTTGTAAATGAAAACATACCAAAACTTGTGAAGTTTGTTAGTTGCAATCCCTAATTCTAAGTTTGGTGCATCAAATTAGAGGAGACAACCTGTAGTGCTCTAATCAAACTTGTGAAATTTATTAGTTAAATCTCTAATTCTAAGTTTGGTGCATCAAACTAGAGAGACAACCTCTAGTGCATTTTGAAACCACATCCTCTAGTTTGATGCATTTTGATGGATTGGACGAGAGCCCTAATTCTAAGTTTGGTGCATCAAACTAGAGCAGACAACCTCTAGTGCCCTAGCCACTTGGAGCGCCACTGAGGAGTCTGACTAGTTGGACAAGGGGTCGACCGCAGATGTCGGATCCCAAGATGAGGGGCCCACCAGTCGATTGTCATATCAAGCAATAATTTGCACAAGATACACCACGATCAACATTGTGGTTGCCTCATGTGGAATAGGTGACAGTGACATATTGTGTGTGCTACAACAACAATGTTAGGCATGAACAAACCATTGGTTGGCCGATCTGATGGATATGTGCATGTACTTTTTGCTAATCTCTGCATAGAAACAACATCAATGAGGAGGACTGATGATGGCATGCACTCACCATCTCTGATCAACATGTAGGCCTCGACACCTTTTATTACCACTCTCTCTCGCAGGGGACCTATCACGGGTTCATAACCATGACTAGTGATTAGTGGATCGATTAGTAGGTCGATGTGTGACTTCATTTCTTTAGCACTCAAGACATAAAGGATTTATCCTAGTTTGAGATTCTAAGCCCTACATCCATTAACAAGTTTTTCATGTGATTTATCCTGGTTTGAGCTTCTAAGCCCTACATCCATTAGCGAGTATTTCATGTTATAGAATGCTTAAGTGAGTTCTTACGATGAAAGAGATAAAGAGAGATGGTAGAAGAGTGTAAGCTAGTTCTAATCTGGAGTTTGCTAGGCTTCGTCCCCAGCGTGTGATTGGTTGTCTATTCATTGTTTTCTCTTGGGGCCTCTTCCCTCCTTATATTCTGGGACACAAGAGTAGGGTCTAGAGCTCTGCAACAATTCCTGCATCTTAGGCTTTGGATACCTATTAGGGTCTACCACAAGATTCACCCCATCACTTCGAATGAAAAGTTGGTTGGGACGACCATAAGGTCCTAAATGGCTAGGGGGAGGTGAATAGCCTAATAAAAAATTGTACAAAATCACTAGAGCAAATTTGTTAGATAAAAAATGGCATAAATGCGGTTAGAGGGGGGCATACCCAAGAGTTTGGCATATCCTTTTCCTATCCTTATTTTGTACAGAAAAATGACAAAACTCATCTCCACCAGTTTGACATATCGATTTCCCATCCTTTATCAATTCTCAAATCATACTGATCTGTGCCTAAATATATGCGTGTGCCCTGGGAACGCACATCCCAAGGTGGAAGGGCTTAAACGCGTATAGAAACAAATTCAGGGTTCCAGGTGAGAAAAGTGCAAGAGGGAAAGATTTGGTGTAAGGGCTTACACGCGCACATAACACAAATTTAGGGTTCCTGATGCTAAGCATAAGATGTGATCGAGAAAAAACTGCCGAGAAAAATCTTTTGGGATGAAAATATAGAAAACTCTTGGAGATGATTTTTTTTTTCTTTTTTTAGGTACTAAATTGGGAGTTGACAAACACCATATTTTAGGGAACAAAATATTAGAAACTCGAGATGCTCTTAGTTCATCTTAGCGAGGGCCTAGGGCCATGCTAAAAGCTACTCCCTCCATCTTTTTGCCCATGAACTAGTAGTTTCGTTCCCGTGCACATTGAGCTGATTTGCCGCTACGTAGATCATGCCTGTTGTGAATATGCTGATGCTCTCTCACATACTCTTCATCTTTTATGTCGTGAAATATAGTGGCAGCTCAATTATTCTAAGCCAAACCATGCTAAATCTGACTATATTTATTGAAACAAACTAAAAAGTCATTAAATGAGAATCATTAGAAATACACTTTCCATAATTTTTCTATTTAATATCATAATATTATTGTTCTTTTAAAAAACTTAGTAAAACTTTAGATGATCTATTTGATTAGTATAACTAAAAAATTGTTATGTTCAGGACAAGTGAAAAACAAGGTCACATTTTGGATGAAACTTTGGTCAAATTTCATCACGAGAAAATGATTGTTCATGTTTGGTTGCTCATGCAATGAACTAAATTTTGAAAAGTTTGCACATGAGATTGTTTTCTTAAATGGAAAGAGTACGGTGTCAGCCGCAACCACAAAGGTGGGTGTCAAGGAGCCCCAAAATATAGAGAAAATAGGAGACAACGACAAATTATATTATATACTTGATCCATACTAAATTATAAGACATTGACTTTTTTTTGACACCACGACTCGTCATATTAAAAAATTTATTCAAAATAACACTTCTTTTGTCGTGGGCTTGGTTTATTAATAAAAGTTTTTTTTTAAGAATGACTTCAATTTGACTAAGTTTGCACATTTTTTATAGTTTGCACATGAAGATAGTTTCCATAGTAAAATACTCCTAGTAATTCAAATTCTAATGTATCCTTGTTACAAAAGTCCCAAAAAAATATACGAGATCGTTTTTAGTTTGAACTGAATGAGTAAATGGTCCTTTTTTTTTTTTTTTGACAAAAACAAATGGTCCAAATTGTAATCCTATATATACTAGGGCAACAACGTCAGCCCTTCTGTCAAAAAAAAAAGAAAAAAAAAAAAAAAACCCTCAGCCCCCAGCTCTAAAAAAAAAAAAAAAAAAAAGGTAGCCCAGCTAAAAACAGAACAAAAACCCCCAAACCCTTTCCGGCGGTCTTTCAGCACGGCGGCCATGAAGCGGAAGCAGAGAGCCTCGGCGGCCGCCGCCAACGCGGACCACGACTCCGACGCCGACGAGCCCTCTCAAACCCTGCTCCCCCTCGAATCCTTCTCCGGCGACGCCTGCGCCGCCCTCACAGCCCGCTACGGCCGCTCAGCCGCCCCGCAGCACCGCCACCTCCTCGCCTCAGCCGCCGCCATCCGCTCCATCCTCCTCGACGACGGCCTGCCCCTTACCCCAGCGTCCTACCTCCCCGCGGCCGTCTCCGCCCTTCGTGCCGCCGGGTCTGCAGACCCCCGCCGCCGCCGCCCTCGCCTCTCTGCTTGTCATCCTGCTACCCCACATTCCATCCTCCCCTTCGTCCCTCCCGCCAGACGCCGCCTCCGAATCTACCTCCGCACTCGCCGCCTTCCTGTCGTCCCCCGACGCCTCCCGGCTCCCGACAGGCACCGTGCGCTCGGTGGTCAAGTCCCTAGGCCACTTGACCCTCCATCTCGATGCTGCAGCCGATTGGGATGCTGTGGCGGTGCCTCTGGAAGCTCTCCTTGTGGCTTCTGTGGACCAGCGGGCCAAGGTGAGAGCTAGTAGCCTAGTAGGAATTACTGAATTAGCAATAGACCTTTTGCAACCTCGCTCATGTGGATGTCAATCCCTGCTTTCTAGGTTCGAAAATGTGCGCAGGAGAGTGTTGAAAAGCTGTTTGCTTACTTGGGGCAGTGCGATTGCACGAAGAAAGCTAGCAATGCTGCAACTGACATGTTTGAGAAGCACATTTCTTCAGCCCAAAGTCTTACGCATTTGAATTCAGATATTTCTGAGGGTAAAGAGACAGAAGCGGCTCATATGCTAGGTACAATGGTGAATTTAGTTCCATATTTATCAAAGAAGGCAAGGAAGAAGGTGTTTTTGGATGCTTATCAGTTATTGAGCCCTTGTTTTACCCCACTTACGAGGCATGTCCTAAGGCTTTTAGCAACCTTGTTGGATCATCTGAAGGCTGAAGGTGTTGAATCTGAGGTGGAGCGTCTTGTATCCTTAGTGGTTGCTTACCTTCCTTATGATGAGAAGAAGCCTGATGATACCATTGTATCAGCATTTCACCTAATGAAAAGTTGCTTGGATAAACTTGATGGCCGCTCAAAATTGTGGATGGAAGTTCTTCCGACTGCGTTCGAGGCAGTTTCAGGTGTGTATGTTTACATGTTTCATGCATCACCCTTGTCTAATTACATAATATTGATGCGCATGCGCCTATTATGAGTTTATGGTATACACATATCCATGGAGAAAAATGTTACTGTTTCCAATTAGCTGACCATATTTGGAAATATTGATCCCATTTTGTAACCATCTGTGCACATATAGTCCTACACCATGCTTCCTCCAATGCGTTCACTGTTTAGGAAGGAATTATTCCTTTAGTATCTCCTGACTGTTCAAAGCTGCCATCTAGTTTTTTTCAGGTTGTTTTCCAGAGCATATCTTGTATGCTGTCACCATTTTTATTTGTACTTGTCTACTTAGGTTTCTTGTGAATATTGCATCCTTCAGAATCTGTAGTTTGTGGATCATGCTTATGCACCCTTCTAGTGGCAACTGTTTCTTTTTTTTTTTTTGATTATTCTTTATATGTGCAATATAATGCTTAACAATGTAACCTATGTTTAACTCTCAATTTGGCAGGATACTTAATTCTGGGCAGAAAATGTTCAGATGATATAGCAAAAGTGGTGCAAGACTGTATTCATTCTCATATCAACCAAAATGTTTTTGTCACTAATGGACTACAGCTAACCAACAGTGGCTTTGAGGGTTTGAGTGATCAAAGTGCCTTGAAATCAATCTGTTTAACAATCAACAGCAGACTTCACACTTGTGCTTATCCTCCGGATAGTATCTTAACAGTAGTATTGGGTTTATTTCTGAAACTTGGTATGTCTTCAGTTTTTTCAGCAGTGGCATCTCTATCTTCAATTGGACTATAAACTCCTAGGAATAATTAACCTCACCATCTTGATATTTGAATGTGATTTTACCTCCACGTGTAACTGCATGTGCCTTTCCTACATATCATATGCAAAATGTGCTTGTTGATTACAAACAAGCACTTGAAACACTACAAATGGGTTGATGATGCACCCCAAAAATGATAAAAAAAAAATGTGTTAGCTGCTGTTATGGTCGGAAGGACCTATCAGCGTCGTCATAGAAGTGGCTAGGCTGCACCAGGTGCTAGGAAGGCCCATCGGCCTGGTCAGGGTTAGTCTCGAGTCTATCCAGGAAGCAGATTTGGTTAGTTGAGAGTCCTAGAGAATTGGTTAGTCCAGAGTCCTAGAGATTTGGTTGAGGATTAGTAGCTACAGTTTGTTATCATCTAAGAGTCAGAGTCAGATTGTAAAGGGGCTATAAGAGTCCCATCTATGTTAATGAGAAGTTCAGCCAGGGATTGAGATTATATCTCCCCTTGGCCCCCTGGCCAACTACGCTCGTGCTGGCGCTGATCAGGCCGCCCACACTTTGTCATCGTGAATTCAAGCCTCGGCCACCGACCACCCACAGATACGCTCTCAGATCCCTTGGCCGTACCAGCTGCAAAGTTAGGAGCACCTATGTAATCATTTTAGACAGGCAGATGAACACACCTTTCAAATCTGTCGTGAATCCTTTTTACATATGTGCCAATGCCCTGCTCTTTATATGATCTTATCATTCAGTCAAATGATTCATTAACTATTCCGTTTGAATTATTTTTTCCAGGAGAAAGCTCTTTTGTCCTTATGAAAGATATCGTACTTACTTTAGCAAAGTTTGCTAAGAAAGTGGACAAAGAATCACAACTGAGGAATGTAAGTTCATTTATTGGTATATACAATGGTATTTGCCTTGTCTTGAATCTTGATCACTGTGATGCCCCTCAATATAAATCATTTCTCAACTTCTTTTGTGAAAGAATTATATATAAGTGCTTAAACTCTAGTTTTTGTTGAACTTATATCACCTGCAGGTTGAAGAATGCATTGGAGCAGCAGTGATTGCTATGGGACCAGATAAAGTACTTTCATTACTTCCAATTGCTTTTGATGAAAACTGGTTGACATGCTCAAATACTTGGCTTCTACCTATTCTGGACAAGTATACATACGGAGCTTCGCTGCAATATTTTCTAGAGCATATTGTACCACTAGCAAAATCTGTACAAAATGCATCTAACAGAGGTAAGTAACTAGATACAAATAACTCATCCAAAAGCACACAAAACCCAATTTCATATCTTTTTCATTAATTTCAGTCAAGAAACAACGGAAACGTAAAGACTTGCAATCTTGGATTGATCAACTGTGGAACTTGCTCCCTTCCTTCTGCCGCTATCCGATTGATGTGCATCATAGCTTTGGTCCCCTGTCCGAGTTGCTGGTGGAGATTTCAAAGTGTGATGACTGCCTATTGAAATCTGCTGTTAAAGCCCTGCAGGTTTGGATGCTCAGCTATCGTACAATGATGTTGTTTTGTTGTTTGTTATATAGTTCCCTTTGATATTTCTGCCTTCAGAATTATAAAGATGGTTCAGGCCATATCTTATATTTTCTTTTTATTGTTTCTCAGGAACTTGTAGATGGGACCAGAAGATTAAGTACTGGTGGTGAAGATGTTGAAATCTATATGGAACTTTCAGCCTTGTTCTCCTCAAAACCTGATAGCTTCAAATGTGCACGTTTAGATAGGTGCTCCAAGAAAGATGCCCGCAGGAACTTGAAAGTTCTAGCATCACATTCTACCAGTCTTCTCTGCACTTTCACGGACTATTTCCTTGACTCGTCACCTGAAAAGCGTGCTCATTTGAAGGTGCATCCCCTACTCATTTCTGTCTATTTTTTAGTTGGCCTGTGACTATTTGAATTTTTTAGTATTGATGAATCTGTAGTGATGCTGTGAAACATCTTATCTTATAATACCTAATTTAGTCAGGTCTTGAAAATTTATCTTGCTGCACCCAATTTTAGCCTCATTATATTTTTTTCTGCAAGAGTTTGATTTGTTACAGCATACCTATTTTTCTCAGATTTGTACTTCTGAACAGTGAACTAAATTTGTTCGGTTCACATAGGTAAACAACTACCAATAGAACTTTTTTATTTCAAGTGCAAGTTTTACTAAGGAGAGGTTTTGATGCCAACCATGATCAAGATCAAACTTTCACATTTTCCATTCTAAAATTACCCCTGCTATAATGAAAAAAACAGTGCTATCTGTTATGGGTTATATTCCAGAAGAAGGAATGAAAAAATTGCTTTCTGAATAACACCCTAAATGGATGAAAGCTAAGTACCAACACAATAAAGTTGGGTTTTCCAAAATTTTGCAGTAGTTCCATCTACAACTAGCATTTTTTGTGTATGTATCATGTATGCATAGTGGAACATTTGGAAGTCCAGATTCCGTCTTTCCTTCAGGATCAGTTCTAGCCTGTATAATTTTCATTTGAATTCATTTATCGGCTAATGTTGTGTGAGCTTAAATAATTTCTCTGTTATTTTTTTTGTGCTTATAGGCAATATTTTTAGTACACATTTTGTACTTCATCCAGACCATTTATCTCTTTCCAGGTTGCTTTGAGATGCCTGGCTCAACTTTCTGGTAGCATGAACATATGTGAGCTTTTTTTTCTTCACTAGTCAAAAGGTTTGATTTAGAAGATACTCCATTGGAGCCAGAATGCAAAACCGATGAAGAAGATATCATCAAAAAGAAAGATAGGATGGATGAAGAAAGCACTGAATTGAAGACTGATGAAGTAGATAGGAAGGATGGAGAAAGTATTGAATGCAAAACTGATGAGATAGATAGGAAGGATGAAGAAAGTACTGATGCAAAAGTGGAGCTAAATAATAAGAGGTTTGTTGCTACTTTTCACTTACCTACAAGATTAAATTTTCATGCTCGGTCGGTTTCTGTTCAAAGAGAGCTCACAAACTGCTTGATGATGTAGTTTTGCCTGTGCATGTCTCTTATGATGATGCTCAGTCTCATCTTGTTACTTTTTGCTAGCCTAGGATTTATACATTATATGATTATATAGCTTCTGATGAAGTTTTGCTTGTGCAGGTCTCTTCTATTAGAACTCATTTCCACATTTGTTGAAGTTTCTGATGAAGTTCTGCTTGATAAACTTTTGGATTTATCAAGTCTTGTTTGCTGGTACTCTCTATTTCTTTCTGCTCCAGCTACCCCCAAGAGGGGCCAAGACCCCAACTCTTAGTAAACATTCATTCTTTTTCATAAACTTTATCTACTCCTGCAGGACAGCAGCATGTCCTGTCACAGCAAAGCTCTCTTTGCGTTAAGCATAATTGTGAAGGTTAGTGGTAGTTTCCTGTCAGTCATGACACCTTAATGTTTTTCTTCCTCTTCTTGCTTGAGATGACCTTAATGTCTCTATCTTTTTCTTACTTTCAGGAACATAGTGAATATTCTTTGGCTCATTTGGATGAAATGATGCTATTGCTTCATGGGATGAAGTCAGCTTTGGATAGCACAGTTTTGGAAAACCAACTATTATGCTACCAGCATTTATTGGTTCATATGATTAAGGTAGGTTGACAGTTGGTATTTTTTCCCAATTGATCATAATTTGATTAGTATCTAAATGATTTCAGGTCGGCTGGTCGAACCTGGTCGACTTGGGACCGACCAGGTTGATTAATCGACCCTGGTCAACCCTGGTCGTCCATCTGGCCGTCCATGTATATTAGGACATATACCTCTCTATAGATACTATATTATACTCCCTCCGTCCCAAAAAAGAGTGTCGTTTTAGGTTTTTCATGCATCATGTTTGATCATCCGTCTTATTCAAAAAGTTTTATAAATATCATTTATTTTTTTATGACTTATTTACCATTAGAGATACTTTAATACTGATTTATTAATTTTATAATTGACACAAAAATTTTGAATAAGACGATTTCTGAAAGTAAAAAACGACACTCTCTTTGGGACGGAGGGAGTACACAAAAAGGAAGCATCAAGAGTGCTTTGTTTAAAACCATTATGGGGTTTCTATGGACCATCATGCAAAGCCAGAGTCTATTTTTCCTTGCTTATTTGTATATATCTGCAGACTATGCTTATATTGTTACATCTCAGTGATGTCTGCACATAAATGTATAAATAAATAAAATCAGGGTCTTTTACAGTACTTAAGTTGCTTTTATTTCAAATTTATCTGTTAAACTTGTACTCGAGTAAATAACTAAACATTTCAATTACAGGTAGGAACTCGACAAAAAAACACAAGTTTTCTAAGCTGCACTCTTTTGTACAAAATATGTTGGTTGTCAGAACACAGAATCTTAACCAAATGCTAACACAACAATATTTCTTTCTTATGATACGCAACAATGTAAATTTGAATAAGATTTTAAGGTGTTCAATCGAATTAACATGCATCTGAAGTAGACAACTAACATCCATAATTGTACATGAACAAATGACTTGTAGTTTTGCAAAGTGTGTGTGCATGCACATTGTGTCATTTTGAAATTGGATGTGCCTGCTGCTGAGTAACGAGTGATGATGTTAGACGAGTCAAGGGCCTATTGGGCCTTAGCCCATTAGGGTTAATTAGTGTCTTACTTAGGGGGCCAAGTCAATCCTCTCTATATAATGAGAGGAGATGTATCAATCTGAAATCAAAAGAGATTAAGAAGGAAATCCCTTCTCTCTTGCCGGCCGTGGGCAAAGCCCCGCGGCCGGCGTTCCTAGTGCCCCTACAGCTCCAAACCCTAGCTGCCGCCGCCGCCCCTGTGAACAGTACCCGCGATACTGTAACTCCGCGGGTACTGTAGCACGCCCTTTGCTGCCCTCTTTTCCTCCTCAATCCCCTCAACTCAATCCTCGTTCATGAACATAATGTTTGTTGAGATATGACTGCATTTCTTATCTTGCGCTTGTGTTTATGAATTGTCTTAGCTAGTTTTGTTTTATATAGTTTGGGTTTGTCTTGTATTTCTCTGACATACACTTTTACTATTTCAGGTTAACGAAGAGAACACCAGCAAGAAGGCATTCTTGATTCTAAATGAGCTGATAGTTGCACTAAAGGTTCCTTTCTTACCTTCACATGCTAAGCAATTATTAAATGTGTATTAGATAATATCCTGCCAAATGTACATCATTCCTGTTTGGAAATCTGAACAGTAATGGTGTATGGAAAAGGTTGTAACATGAGAAACTCTCTTTCTCTGATGCCTATGTGTTCTATTTATTCAAAATTCCTTTGTTTCTTTCTGGTGCAGTCTAAGAAGGAAAGTAGAAAATTAGCATATGATGTGCTCCTGGCAATTAGCACAAACTTGAGGAGCTCAGAGTCAAATAGTGCAGATTCAGATCTTCAACGATTGTTCACAATGGTTAGCTACATACTCTATTCTTAACATATTTCCCTTTGTTTTATTTGGTTCTGAAATTTATTAATAGTGTCTTGTTAGACAGTTGCCTTTTGTTTCCTGCTGCTAGTTGTTTCTGCCAAACTTTTTCCGAATAAACTTATGGCATTTTCTCTGCATTTAGATATGGAGTAACATGTCCGTCAGTATCTTTAGGCTTCATTTGGATACATCCCCTCAAATCCAAACATATTACTACTCATTCACAATGTAGGTTGTGTGCACCAACATCTACAACATAAAATGGTTTCATAAAATCCACTGTGAAATATTTCTTGATAGTGCACTTATTTGGTAGGGTAGATGTTAATATATTTTTTGATAACTTCTGTAAAAGTTAGAGAATACTTTGAAGACATACATACAATCACCAACACAAAGATTTAAACAACTAATGATATCACAAAATACTCTGATTATTCTTTTAGGAGCACAGGGAGGCATCTACTAAAGGATAGCAGATTATATTTTGCTACAGAATTTCTCATGGAAAATATAGAACTATGGATGCTTTTGAATAAGTAGTATCCATGGTGCTTACACCTCGTAATTGTGATGAGCAACTAAACCGCATGAAGATCACAATAGAACTGTAACAGTAGCTAACCAAATGCATAGCCTTTTCTCTTTCAAATTAACAACTATTTGCAAACTTGTGATGTCTATAAATCACATGGATTATTTTGTGTGAACAGCATAAATAACCAGTGTAATTCTATATGTGAAGTGCGTAAGTTGCACTTACAAGTTTTATTTTTGAAGCTTATTGACTATATCTTCGTTGTATTCAGGTAATGGGATATCTTTCAAGTCCATCTCCCACATAGTGAGTGGAGCAATTGCTGCACTATCATTGCTTATATACAATGATGCTAATTTTTGCATGGAAGTACCGAATCTGATCGAGTCAGTATTAGTTTTGCTGCAACATAAAGCCATTGAAGTAACTAAAGTCAGTTCTGTGATTCCCTATGTTCATCTTTTCAGTTCTTTTTTCTTTAATTCCGATTGTTGAGGATCTGGTATGCTCGATTTTAGGCAGCCTTGGGCTTTGTCAAGGTATTGGTAACTTCTTTGCAACCACAAAAGCTATTGAACTTGCAAGCAGATATCGTAAGTGGGATATTACCATGGTCATTGGTTACAAAGCACCATTTCAAAGGGAAGGTTGGTAGAAATATTCCAAGGTTTAATTCCCATATTTTATTGTTTTCTGTACAGGGGTACTAATGGCATGCTGTGATCTTATATTTGCAGGTTGTACTAATATTAGAAATATTGATTAGAAATGCGGGTTTGATGCTATCAACTTGACTACACCTGACAAGTTCAAGGGCTTTGTTAGAAGTGTTGAAGAGGTAAGATTCACATTAACTTGCCATTTAGCCGTGGAAACAATATATTATTTGTTTGATCAATGGGGCATGTTTTTAGTGAGTTATTTTTTATGAAAATTATATTGGTTGTGACTAAGAGCTAAATTCATTGCTTGTATACCTGTGACATATATTTTGGTAGCCCTCTATATGTATTTGTAAACAGCATGCCTGGTTAAGGCATATGATATGAAGCAGATCATTAAATACTATTTATGTGTACTCAGTACTATATTCATCCAGTTAACATGAATACAGATACATCATTTGTACCTTATGTTTGTGCTCTATGTATCATCTCAAAATAGTGTGTACTTGCAATTTTCAGGGTCGCAAAGGAAATCGTAACCAAACTGATGGTGCCCATCTCGAGGCAAAAGAACATGAGCAACGTGATGGCAAAAGGTTAGCCTGGATTCATTTTTTTCCGGTGCTTAACAAATTGCTTAATGGTTTATTGTTGTACAGGAGGAAACGGGTTGACTCTAATGCTGAAACCGGACAAGAAGGAACACCTAGTCAACCACCTCCAAATAGTTGGTCAGCTGGGAAGAAGCAGGGCAAGGATTTTCATTTGAAGAAAAGGACAGGGAGAGGCAACCCTCATGCTAAAAAAAAGGCACCAAATCAGAGATTCAGGTGGCAAAGGTGATAGGACTAATTTCAAGCCGAAGTCAAAGTGGCAACCAGGAAATAGCCAAAGGAAACAGAGGCGATAAATCGCCTGGCAGCAACCAAAAAGAACTAGGGCGGTGCCTCCAGGAAGATGCAAAATAGCGGTGCTCGGGCGCCTGGGCACTCTCCTAGTTTCAAGAAGCGTAAGAGATCGACAGCATGAGATGTTTCACTTGCACCACCCTGTAACGGTGTCACCGACCGGGGTTCATGCCTCATGGAGATGACTCCGAGTTTTGCAATGTTGAGCCTAGCTTTTACCTATGATGTTTCCGTCTTGAAGATCTTTGCAAACCTTGTGAAATTACGGTCATACTTGACTCTCTTGTGAATCCACCGTTTTGTAGAGTAAAATTTTGACTTGTAAGGTGGATTGAGTACCTCTGCAATCAATGGATTTTGGTTATAAAGGAATCAATAGTGGATCATCAGTTAGGTTGATCACGTCCTTGCCTGCTTCACTGCTTGTCCCTTGTGACGGTTTCAGCCGTTTTGTTTCTGATGATGACATGTATGCATCAGTAGTGGATTAACCCCTGCTCCGGATTCTGCTCCGGGTTGAAAAGAGAAGCAGCCAAAGATATAGCACTATTTAAGGACGATATCGAAGTCACCTTTGACCAGCAAGCTGAGCTGCAAAGGCTTGTATATTCTCGTATTCCCTGAGAAAGCAAATACTGCCCCTCCATCATTCAAGATAGATAAATAGATACAGATAATAGTCACCACACACGGTACTCAACAATTAGTAAAATTGGCTCCCAACTTTCAAGCATCTTCAGTTTTAGGTACAACAAACATTACGAAGACGTCTCTTGTCTAAAGCCGGAACTTATCGGTTTATTTATTTATATTTATTTATTTTAAAACAAAAGCGCAACATTGTGATGACTTTTCTCATGTTCTTCACCTTGGACATTTGGACACATAAAGATCTTCGAGGTAATTTTCCTGATTAGCCACCGTTTCTTCACATTCTTCCATAGCAACAACCTCATCCTCACCCAAATTTAGGAAAATATTATTAACTTTGATGCTAGCATAAGAAAACTCGTATGCTGAACTCATCTGGTACCTCACAGCCTTGCAGTTTCTTAACTATGATGACAGATAGTGCTAGCCTGCTAACAGTTAATCTTTCAGCCATGTCTCCACACCCTTTTCCTCGACCATTAGGTCTTCGGACCATCTCTTGATTTGGAGTGTGGGACGTCCAGGATGGATGCTGGCTGTGTTCCTGATGGCAGCCTCTGCAGCCTCTACAACACTGAGGTTCTCCAGGCTTACAAAGTGCTCAAAGGAGAACTCAAAACCCATATCAGGCTCTGATTCTTCTGCGTTAAACTCAAGAGTAAATCTTTTGAGCATTGGCATTGCTTCCCTTTCACAAACCATCCTCAGCCCACCAATCCCTTTGGTCTGGAAAACAAACTCCTTCAGGCAACAGAAGAGTTGGCTGCCGATGGTGAGCCTGTCACCGGGAGCTTCACTTGAAATCAGACTGACGTAAAGCAGTGTGGGCATGCCTCCAAGTATGCAGAGCTCTTCCGGTTTAATTTTAGTAACGCCAATGCCAAGGTGGACAAGATTAACAAGAGATGACACCCTTTGTGCATGGAAGTCTACTAAGAGAAGGACAGCATATGAGCTTCTGAAGACATCGAGCATCACAGCATATTGAATCCATCAGTTTATCTGCTGCTGGGTAATCTCCAAAAAGTCAATTTCCAGTGACTTCAGCTCGTGTTTGGCCAACCGAGTGAGATTTGTCACTTCATGCAACAGAAAATTTAAACCATGATCGAAATTCATGCAGCGAGCATTCAGTTGTCACTGTAGGACAGCTATTGGAATTTGGATGGCCTCCTCTGCTCTGGTGGTTGAATGCAGACAGCATTCACGAAGAGTCATGGCGGGCGGCCTGGTAATTTCCTAGGGAAACTAGTAATTAACTGCATGCAGCGCGCGAGAAATGAGCAGTTGGAACTCCAAACGATTGGTGCGTCCAGCTCTCTTCACTTTCTCGCGTCTTTGATGACGAAAGTTTGGAGTTCAATACTGTACCAGCGCGCTCATGGCCCTCATGCATGGAGAGGTCCTTGTACCTCAGCTGCTTGTGCCCAGCCTTGCTGTGGCCAGTCAGACGATCGGATCGTACCAAAAGGGTGGATCAGGATGTCGATCCGATCGTCTGATCGCAAGCCCGATCCAGGGCGGCGACGGCGTTTGGATCTGTAAGGGCGCGTGTGCGACTCGTGCGGTGGCGACGACGCACCACCAGCGAGAATCCACGATCCGTCCGGTCGGGTGCCACATCCGGGCTCAGGATGTTGTGAGATGTATGCCATGGTTAGTGCCGTAATACAATCCAGATATCTCAAAAACGTCATATATGACTCCAGAGACGTAGATTATGACCACTGAGATCATTTTTATGTACTTTGCATACCCTTTGATTCACTAGCTAGCTAGAATGATGCCCCATTTTCATGCCGTCATATCGTCACATTCACACCACTCTTGAGCTGCTGCCATGCGTGCATTTACATTAACTGCCGCTCGATGCAGTCAGTAACGCTCATCGGAAATTACGACGCCGTGCGTGGTTTAATTCCTGCTCCGCGCGTGGGGGCGTGGTCAGTCCAACTCCCTCCAACAATGGGGATTTTTTTCTACTCCATCGTGTGTGAAAATTGCAACAGGATTACATGACACGATTTTTTGGAAAGGTGATTACGTAGGCTTCAGAGTAACCGTTGCGGAACGGCGCTGGGCCGGCGATCTTGGCCGCGGCTATCTGAAGCAGCCTGTGCTTGCAGGACGTAACGGAATACTGAATTAGGGATGCATGGAAGAAACCTGAAGTTCAGAAATGAAACAAATTTGGTTATGGTTGTGCAGGGTTCCCTTGTCACTCCAATGCTTAGCACATCTGTAACTAGTAAGATCGCTGAAAATCCAAGAATTCAGCTACAACTAGGGTAAGAAATTAGGAGATGTTTCAGCATCCTCCCTAAATAAGTAGCAACGCTGGGGCATGTGGAGCTCGCATCAATCAAACCCAACTCAAGTGAGTCTGAGACAACAGAAAAGAATGCATTCAGAATTTCAGATAGACAAAAGTTCACTTCAGCTGTATATACACCAGAGTACCGTAACACAATTAATACTGGACTTACAGAACGAGGCAATGAAAGAGGTGTGATGCAGGAGCACACGCACCCACCTCATTCAGGAAGAGAGGAGCATCTTTACAAACTTTCTTGGTTTGGACACTGCTGCGGGAAGTGGAATGTATGTACTAATATTGCCCGGAGGACGGCTCCCAGAATTCGGAGAGGTGCTGGACTCCTTTCGTGTCGAAATGTAAGAGTATTTATCACTTCTTCAGCGCTTTCCATATGAACAGCCGTCGAATAACAATGCTGCACGAGGATAAAAGAAAAACAGTCATCTCTGGCTCCTGCAGGGCATCTGTGCTTATAATAGTTTAACAAGACAGTTGGTTAGAAGTAAAGGCATCAGACTGGAAATTTACCTTCTGCGTGTTGTTTATGTTGATCAGCAATTCAACATCCAGTTTCTGTGTGGCCCCTTGGAATATTTGGCTTATACACAGTAGAGGCTTACAATTTGAAAAGGACTTACAATTTGAAAAGGAAGAGCTTAATAACAGTCCAGCTATCAAATCAAACCCAGCTGAAGGGGCAATGCGGCACGCTGCTTCCCATAAAACCCAATTTAACGCCAGAGCCTGACAACACAGAAAAAGAAGTGATACACAGTCAGATACAACAAACAAATGTGACTTCTGCTGTATTTTGTATGTAAAGTGTCAAAAGATTTATAACAATGTCAGACGATGCAGGAGCATAAATAGTTAGTTACGCACCACAGTTTAAGAGTCACCACCGCAGAAGGGGAGGAATCTCTTCACACAGTTTGTTTTTGTTTCTGCTTCAATGCCTTCCCTGTTTGTTTCTGTTTCTGCTTCAACGCCGTCCCTTAGAGCAGAAGGGACCAAACGGAAATACTCTCCGCCTTTTTCTCTGAACCGTCGCTGCAGGTCAGGGCAGCCGTATATCTGCAGGTGTTTGATGGCAGGGAGCCGCTGTTTCAGATCCTGCGGAAATTCCTTTATCCCTGGACTGTTTCCAATGCACAACTGCTCAAGGGAGGATAGGCCATCAGGCAGCGCTTTGAGCCCACCGCAACTACTCAGATCGAGAGTCCTGAGCTTTTCCGGTGCGGACAACTTAGGAATCTCCAAGATACTGCCACAAGCTGTGAGACTTAACTCTTCCAGCTGGGGCAGTGGAATTATTTCCTCGGAGGATGAGCCCATCCCTTGCAGGTTCTTACAATCGTAAAAAACCAGAGTCCGAAGGCGAGGGAAGTATCGTAGCTCATCCATTGGCCAGTGGACAATAACTGAGCATGATGAGATAGTCAATTTTTCCACAAAGGCCAAGCAGTCCCTGAGCCCAAGCTGCAAATTGGACGAGTTAAATGTCGATATGAAGCCGTCGTTACCCCGAAGATACAATTCCCGCAGGGTGCCTGGAGCTCTTTGGCGTTGGCTTTCCCCGTCCTTTATAGGCGGCACCACATTTGCAGGAAAACCGATTCTCAAATTGACGATAGATGGCCATGAGCTCAAAGGCATGCTCATAGGGACTTGACTAGCTCCAGAAAAACTGTCACAAAATAAACTTGTGAGAACCGGGCTCTCAGGAAGGGTTGGAAGTTTATTGCAATCTCTGATGAATAGCTCTTCGAGCTTGGGAAGCATCAGCAAGCTATTAGTCTCTTCTGCACTATTTTCTTCCCAGCTCTCCAACACAGGCAAATTCCCCAACTCCATCTTCTTTAACTTCGGGAAAATCTGCAGTGAGGTGTTGTATCCTGCCGCTGCCACATCAACGCTCTTACATAATGTGGTCAGACTGTTCATGTTGTATAAACTCAAATACTCAAGGGAGGATGACAGCCATACTATTGGCAGATCTGTGCATCCTGGACAGCTGGACATATGGAGTTCTCTTAGACACTGGAACATACGAGGGTCCCTCATCCAGTGAGGGATAGCCATGCCACCATACCCATGTACACCTAAAACTTTGAGCTTACTATGAGGTTCAAGAGACTCCAACACTGCCTCCACATTATTACTAGCCACTTCCTCATTGTTACTGGTCTCATTATCCCCAGGAAATCCAGGGCACTTCCAGTCCAACAGCAGTTCATTTAGATTGCGTTTCGAACGGAGATTTGCCATTGACGGACTACTTACATTCCTCAAGTTGTATAATTCCAAGCGGCCACCAAGCTGTCCCAGGTCTTTGAGCTCCTCAATTCCGAATCCATCTTCAGTGCCCACAATAAATCTTGTCAGTGTTTGGAGGTTATGCATCAGACTTAGTTTTGGAGGCATTTGTTGCAATCTTTCACAGTCAAAAAGATAAATATGGTTGAGCTTCCTCATAGTTGTAATACCGTCTGGTAGATGTTGTAGGTTCATGCATCCATTGAGCCACAGCGATTGTAAGTTGTACAGAGTACATAATGAATTCGGCAATCGAATAATTCCCAGTGACCCGGAGAGATCAAGATATCGTAAATGTGATGCATTTATGAACTGAGTGTGGATAGAAGGATTATAACAACACAAAGCCCTTAACGACCTCAGTTTTAACTCATTCAGATCCTTGTGTTCTGATTGAGTTAACAATGTGCGAAGCGATGATGTTCCTTTCATTGATCTACTGATTTGCTTGAATTCATCACGTGACAGTTGCATGTGGCATACTGAAGCCCTTTTCCGACTCAGCTCTTCTACAGATGGACATTCATCTGTGACACACTTTGCTAGGTCATGCATTAAATCATGCATTTTACATCCAACTGCCTTGTAATAAGATGAATCCCCATAAAATTCCTTCACATTCACATCTTGAAGAAAGGCCCTGGAAGCCAACTCACTAAAAAAGAATTCACCTTTCTGTGCCAAATCCGTTGCTCCCTCATCTTCATGAATGAAACCATTTGCCATCCATAATTTGATAAGCTTGTCCTTCTCCATCACATAATCCTTAGGATAAACTGCACAGAAGGCAAAACATTGCTTCAACTCAGGCGACAAGTGTTTGTAGCTCAGTTTTAGTATTGGCAATACTTCTTCTTTGCCCCCGCTAGTATCACTAATATCACTTTCTGCAATGGCTTCCCATTCGTAGACTTGTTGTTTTGAATTCATCAAGCCACCCATGGTCTTGAGAGCAAGAGGCAACCCTTTACACTTATTGACTATGCGCCAACCAATCCTGACAAACTCTTCTTGCTCTTGTACTCCATTACTAAAAGCCTTGTTTTTGAACAATTCCCAGGACTCATCTTTATTCAGACATTCTAGCTCAAGGGATGGAAGTGTGCCCATTAGCGAGGCCACTTTTGGGCTTCGACTTGTGATGACAATCATGCTTCCTGAACCACCAGTGGAACATAGTATTGGCTTCAGGTCATCCTCCCACTTGTGCCGTTCTTCATTCCACACATCATCAAGAATAAGTAGGAACCTTTTCCTGCCAATCACCTCGTGCAGTCGTCGCTGCAACAGCTCAATGTTGTCAGGTAGATCACATCTGCCAGTGCCAGGTGTGGCCAAATCAATTATAGATCTCAGAAGAGGAGCAGCTTCAAAGTTGTCTGACACACAGTGCCACATCTTCTCAACAAAATGTTTCTGAACCCTGCTGTCATTGTATACCATCTTTGCTAGTGTGGTCTTGCCCAAACCACCCATCCCTATGATAGGAAGCACCTGCACCTCGCCTTGATCTCGTTGGTCGAGCAACTTCTTCACCACCTCCTCCTTGTCGCCGCCTCGGCCAAAGATCTCTGTGGACTCGATCAGCGAGTGTGTCTGCCGACGAGGAACTTGTGGCGGCACCTCCATGCGCTCCAGATTGAACTTGTTCATCTCCTCAACGAGACCATCAATCTCGTCTAGCACAGCCTTGAGCTCCCTGCTTGCTTTATAACGGAACACAAGTCGATTCTGCGAGTCGAAGCAGCTCAGTACCTTGCTCTTCATGGACCCAGCTGCGCTGGTCTGGGTCTGATCAAGACGTAGCGCCTCGTACTGGAAGTCGTCGAGGACGTCATCGGCCTTGTATGCAGCGGACTTGAGCGCCTTCATCCACGCCTTGACGGCACGGTTGTTCTCGCTCTTGGCCTCCGCGTCCGCCAGCAACCACTGTACGTAGTCCAACCGGCGCTCCAGCTTGTCGCGGTTGTCGTCGACGCCCCACATTTGGGCGACGCGCTTCACGAGCACGTCGCCGGCCTTGCCGACGACGCCGCGCACCATGGGGAGAAGCAGTGCTTCCGCCATCGCTGGGGGAATCGCTCTGAGCTGCTGATCGGCTGCTGTGGTAGCAAGCAGAGTGTGGCAACACCTAGATCCAAAAGGCCGAGGCAATTGCTCCTTGGTGAAAGGATCTGCCTCGCGTGCTCATTTGTTTAACACTCGTAGTTATCCTAGAGATGCAGCCGAGTTGGTTCACACCTACCATACCCCGTAGAGTACTGCAACTTGTTCTGCACAAATCTCCATGGTACAGCACGTCGATCAGTACCCTCGATTTAAAGATTCGTTCTGATCTCAAGTATGTCCGCGTGATCATATCTTAAGCACTAGCTAGTTGGCCTCGTTCTGCTTAAACCTACTCCAGAACGCGCATTTTCAGTACCCGCTTACCTTTTCCCCATTGGAGGCCCAACACGGTTTTTACCCTTTTACTAGCTTAAAAAATAATAGGATAATTATTTTATAAACTCTCAGTGAACTTCGAACTTATTTAAATTTATTTCTATATTCATTTTCAAAACAGAAAATTTATTTATTCATGACACTCCGAATGATCTTTCTCTAGGCTGACGTAACGCCATGTCAATCAAAACCACTTTTTAAAAACTTGAAAAGATGAATTGAATCATTTTATAAAAACATTAAATTGAGTAATTTTCTAATAGTCAGGTACACATGCAGAAGTACGGAAGCAGTCTGAGTTGTCGTCGTCGTCAAAACTCTAGTGTCCTGCTTGTTGACTCCGAGTTGGGCTACCATGCTGTTGCTTGCTCCGCTCCAACACATTCCCAGCAGAGTCGATCTTGAAAACATTTCTGATGCCGTTGGTACTGGTCAAACCAAAAGATCGAGCAAGAACAGCTGGACGAGTTCATGAACAATGTGCAGGGATGGATCATTTAAAAGATTTGCGTATTTTTGCATTAAGAAGAATAGAGTGCCAACCTAAGCAACTGGTAGATGGTATTCCCAGCATTGAACCTTGTACCAGTATTGTGTTACATGCTTTCAATACAACACAGAGGTGATCTTGTTCAGGAAAAAAAACTCTTAATTTTTAATATTTTTGGTAACGCACAGCTATTTTGTAAAAGTATTCCACACTGACTACGTCACAATGGTACAGCAGAAATTGGTAACGCCGGTTTAAGACTCCAGGTGTAGATTATGACCATTGAGATAATGTTTATGTACTTTGCATACCCTTTGATTCATTTGCTGGAATGATGCCACAAAGATCTGGCAGTGTTCTCTATTAGCCCCATTTTCATGCCGGTATATCCTTGCCACCAAAAACCTGTCCCGAATTCTTGCCGGCATATCACTAGTTACTCAATGCTATTTATTGTAACCTCTCATCTTCTTGCCGTGCGAATACTGAATTAGGGATGCATGGAAGAAGCCTAAAGTTCAGAAATGAAACAAATTTGGTTATGGTTGTGCAGAGTTCCCTTGTCACTCCAATGCTTAGCACATCTGTAACTAGTAAGATCGCCCAAAATCCAAGAATTCAGCTACAACTAGAGTAAGAAATTAGGATCGAGTATATTCTCCCACTTCTTTCTCTGACCCCCCACCCCCCCCCCCCCAGTGTGATTCGAAAGTTTACAATTCCCAGACTCTTACATAAGGGACCCATAGGTCCCCAAACTCCAACAAAAACTTCAGATTCTAGCTCGTTACAGACTGGAAGACAAATTCTGCCTCAACTTAGCTCTGACTCCAATTCCTCTTACCCTGGCCTTGTGCTTCCTACACTATCGTAGTTTTAATAGATACAACAAGAATAACTTACATGAAGAGACGAGGCTTCAACAAAAACTTACAGAACCCAAATTTATGGGAAAATGGCTTCAACAAATGCCTCGGCGTCAAATGGTTGCAGGTCTTCCATCCCTTCACCAACCCCAATAAACTTCACTGGGATTCCAAGCTCATCCACAACGCTAACCTGCAATATACCAAGCAAGAAAATCCAGGTTATAAAGTAGTAATAATGGCTATTTTTCAGTTTGTTTATGCTCCAAAGTTGTTCTACCACACAGCCACCACGTGCAGTGCCGTCAAGCTTTGTCAGGATGAATCCAGTGACTCCTACAACCTGGACAAGAGACAAGAGAGTACAACATCACCAATAATCCTCTCTTTTTTTTTTTTTTTTTTTAGCAAGGACACCAATAATCCTCTTGAATGAGCGATGATGAAATTTGGTACTGAATTTTATTCAGTGATTACATCATTGAACTCTCTTGCTTGCTGTAACATGTTCAAGCCAGTCGTTCCATCAAGAACCAGTAAAATCTCCTGTAGACCATTGAATAATATGCAGTTATTACCAATTAAAAAGTAGCAAGTAATAAATCAAATTAAATCCGTATACATTGACTACAGCATACATTTGGAGCACCAGGAAGTGCTTTAGCTAGGACTTTTTTGCAAGAAACTAGCTCTTCCATCAAACCATAATTTGTATGAAGTCCTGAAAAAGATGATCAATGTAGTTAATTTCTTTCTTTTCTCGAATACACAAAAGATCCCCAACAAGTAAATACTAAACAGATGATAATCAAGTCTGTAACAACAGCCATACTTCCTGATGTATCGCACAGAACCACATCAAACCCTTCACGCTTCCCGCTTTACTGCCTGCGAAAAGAACTACCAAACAAGTCAAATTAGATGAAACATAAGAGCATAGCTCCCTATGAGAGAGCAAAGTGATTTCATAATGCTCAACAGACCATGTGGTCATACCTGCTGGAGGCTGTGCCTTCTTATCATTGTCAATGACAATCTCTGAACCAGTTCTCTCAGCCCAAACTTCTAGCTGGTCACGAGCTGCAGCCCTGAAGGTATCACCTGCTGCCATCAATACCTATATTATGGTTCAAAGCAGGAGATGCGAACTGATTAACTTATTTCTGGGAAAACACGGTTGATCGGAAACAACAAATAGATGGTAAGCCGTATATTATTACTACTACTACACTGTAGCAACAATGTCCTCAAGCAATACATATAGCTGAACCTTTCCCCACACAACTAGCCTGTGAAACAGGACTTCACAGGACATGCCAAGAAAACAGACTCACCTTCACTCCTTCGTTCTTAAACCTGTAAGCAAGCTTCCCTGCAAAATACAACAAATGAAAAGCATGAATGCATGATCAATCTATGGTACCAATTGATACAATCATGTTGTTGAATTCAAGGAAAACATCCTTTCAAAATTAATCAAGTATAGAAAGAACAGAGTGCCAAACTAAGCAGTGACTCCAGTCTAAAGCAAAATGATCTACTACTCAAACTACGAACACATGGTTCTAGATTACTAGGAATAGAGAGTGCCTCTTCCCGTTGAAAATCGGTGCCTACTCTAATTAAGCTGGACAGACAAAAGTTTATCTAACTGAATGCAGCGCACTCAACAATGCAGCAACTGTGTACCTAGTGAGGTTGTCTTTCCACCGCCATTGACTCCCACGATCATGATGACAGCCGGCTTCCTGGCACAAGGACAGAGCACAATGAGACCACACAAACCTCAATCAACAAAAGATTCTCGTAGGCAGGAGGGAGCAAAACCTGAAGCCGAGATTGAGCTCCGAGTTGCCGCCCTTGCTCGTCAGTAGTTCCAGAATACACCTTTTCAGCGCCGCCTGCACCACCATCGATCATGAACACTGTAAAATTTAAGTCGCTAAACGGCTAAACCAACAAAAAAAAAAAAGTTCAGTGAAACTGAAAACAGAAGCCGGAGACCGATCGAATCGACCTTTATCTCGGCGCCGGACTTGAGCTTGCCGTCGCGGATTTCCTCACGGAGCGTGTCGACGATCCGGAACGAGATCTTGGGCCCGAAGTCCGAGACCAGCAGCGCCTGGGTGTGCATCAGCAAAGGAACACCATCAGAGCGAGACCGACGGAGCAGAGAGCAGAGAGAGAGAATCGGAGGGAGAGGTGAGGCGGCACCTCCTCGAGGTCGTCGAGGACGCGGTCGGTGTCGGCGAGGTTCCAGTAGGTGAGGAGCTCGTCGACGACGGAGAGGTTCTCGCGGGTCTTGGAGAAGCCGGAGAAGAGCTTCTCGACGTCGCTCTTGGCCTTCTCCTTGATGAGGCGGCCGAGGCGGGTGAAGAAGCCCGCCTGGCCAGCCGCGGCCGAGCAGCGCAGGAGGCCAACGCGGTGGCCAGAGTGAGAGCGGGAGCGAGCGTGGGCGGAGGAGGCGGCGCACCCGCCGGCGGGGAGAGGAAGGGGAGGACGTGGGAGGGTGCCGCCATTCCGGATACGAGCGAGCGCTGATGGGTGGGTGGATAGCGCGGCCTTGTCTCTTCTTCTCATGGATCCGGTGGGCTTGGGGGCCCAAAACGAACGGGGCTCATATGTGGACTTTAGGGCCCAAAACGACCGGGACAGAATGTTTCTGGGCCTCGAAACTTTGCTAATAAAATTCAAAGTTATGTATTTTTTTTTCTTGAATACGTAAAACATTTGTGTAACATGCTTATGACAAGCGTCATCGAAGGTCTCATAGTCGGACTGTCCTAGCAAACAAAGGAGATTTGATATTACATAGAGAACTACGACCATGTAAGGAGTGGCGCTATAACCTACGAAGCGTTGTTCCTCTATTGCTCGCCGTGCAATGTGAGCCCACTCCGATGTCCGAGAAGAGTTTTCGACCGGTCAAGGTTTGGTCGCCGTGAAGTACTCGTACATAGCTTCAATTTGGCTTCACGTCAAGTTCCCACAGAGAATAGCATCGTGTAACCCCTTGAGAGCTAGGGAAACTAGAGTCGCCGACGATGCGATGCCCAACTCATGTTAGGCAATACTTCACCTCGCTTGAAGGTCGGTATGTGTGACAACGACCAAGAGGCAATTCGAGTACTCCTTTTTCGTCTAGGGATGCCGCCTGATCGGCACCGGCTCCTTTGGGGCACTAGCGATCAAAGGCGGTGCTTGCTCGATTCGCACCTCCTAGGTGAACCGAGCAAAAAGGTGAGTAGCTCACGTGGCGAGGGCATCACATCGTCAGTGGTGGGCGACACCGGCAGGTCATCCCACGATGGCGATAACAAAGGCGCATCCATCGTTCGTCGAGAAGAAATGTCCTCATCCCGAAAGACCACCATCAAGGTGGCCGGGCACCCAAATGATGATACTCCAACAGAGGGGCTCAGTGGGGCGGCCACTATGGCCGCGTCCTAGTCCTAAATTTGTAGAGGCTCCGGTGGTGACACCAGGCACTCAAATGTGGCTGCCCCAATGGACCGACGGCCGGCGAACAAGGCTACGAACTCCTCGAGCATTGAGTCCTCCATGATGTCGCGGACGTGTGCGTCGTCTGGGCACTACGTCAGCATTAGCAGGTCGGACTAGGAGATGCTCTCTAGGTTGGGTAGGTCATTGAGCCTAGATAGAGCTTCAACGAGGTTTGGAGTTGTGTGCGTTGTCCCCGTTTGGACGACCGCAACACCTCGACATTGGCGCTGCCTCTGTCTTCACCGCCCGACCACCGATGGCGAGGAAAGAGGTGGTTGCCATCGCTCCGTCAAAGCCATGCAAACCACCAAGGTCGGTCGACCTATCAGAATGATCCAAGGTGCAATTCGAGGCACGATTACTCAAGGGACGAGGGCCCACATGCCTTCGATGTTTATAGTCTCGCACAAGGTATTGAAAACCCCTACAACGCAAACAACGTTGGGTACGTTGTAGGTACCCACGCGGTGCGCAGAGGAGAGAGGCGATTGAAGCACTTGCCATGGAGATCAGTTGGGATGTGCCTCGGCGATCGACGGCCCATTGGCTGGCCCTCATGAGCTGGCCCTAATGGCACAGCCGAGGCGGTTGCCGAACGCATCTCCTGCTGGAGGAATAAAATGCTAAAATGTCTCGTAGTTTGAAGTGAAGGAAGCATGTAACACTCTAGCGCCTATGAACTCATTTTGAAACACAATAGCTGCGGTGAGAAGCAGTCAGAGGTAGCTTCCTTCTCTTGTCCGTGAAACACACGCATGCATTCTACAAATGCAACGACCATTGCATTCACATTGCATTCACATTGCATTTGAGAGGGGGTGTTAAGGTATAATAGTCAAAGGGTATTAGTGTAATCTACTATATGTCTAGGGCTTCTCTCCGAGTCTCTCATGTACTCTATATATAGTTCTCATTGAACCTAAATACTACCAATTCAGTTGAGTCTTTCTTTATTCGTAATACTAACAATATAGAACATGGGTGTACATTAAGTTTAAGATAAGGCACAAAGCTTATGTTGCCTTGATGAAGAGCAAAACATTGCAAAAAAAAGGAATAGCTCTACTCAGTTATAGAACATAAGACAAAAAAAAAGTTTTCTACATTAAGAAATAAAGAACTCAAGTAAATTAAACTCATCACTAAACATTATTTGTTGTTACCTACTACAACAAAGCACGAAGAAATAAAAAACATAAAAGAACACATATGAGAGTAAATACAAACCTCTTTGGTGATGACTTGACACTCATTTGTGACCGACCAAGATCATGTTGCGTTGAGTATCAACAAAGTCATGTAGAGTGATCAAGCCATACACTTGCAGTGACCCATTTGAACCTCCAATCTAGATTTTAACTCGAAAAACTTGTACAGTTATAGGTTGAGGGCCTTTAAACATCAAACGAGGCACGGGGACACACAAATAATACATACACATTTTTCTTCGCTGCAAGTACAAAAACAATAAGTTAAACAAATAAGGAATAAGAGTTTGAAATTAAGAAAGGTTCATCTTCGAGATATTTTCAAACTCATGGAAAACCTTCTTCTTGTCCCAATTGTTTAGAAGAAGCTCATTCCTTTTCTTCACACATACAGAGTTAACTCCATAAAAAGATCCTCATTAGACTCCTACACCCTCCACACAACCATCAATGCCAACGACCTCCTCATAGAAAACATCCTTATCTCCCTTAGAGCCCATGTCTTAACTACTCACGATCCTCCACCTCCTCCTCCTCCTCCTCCTGCCACTTAGCCTCCGTCCAAGCATGCCACCAAACCTAGAATATATGTATACCCTGATCCACCCTCTTCTTCTCTGCTTCCATCTCCGCCTCCTCCATCTTAAACTCGGCCAATAACTCAACCACCTCGGCCTCCATCCTCTGTTCATCCATGTCCCTCTCTCTATCCAACTCTGCCCTCTTGACCTCCCACTACAACTCTGCCCTCTTCGCCTCCATCTTCTCCTCATCCATATCTACCCTTCACCTCCACCTCTGCCTCGACATCTGCCTCCGTGACTTCATCCTCTCTTCCTCTAGATCCGCCTTTTCCATCCTCGCCTCCCTCTCTACCTCCACCTTCTCCGCCATTTCCTCCCATTGTAGCATCCTACTCAGCGCCATCGACGCCCTCTCCCACTCCCTTCTCCACCGCACCGAAATCTCTATCACCCTCTTCCACCTCTCTGGCTGCAACCTCCACAGCTCCACCTCTCTACAATGCTCTGTCTCCATCCACCGCCTCTCTACTCCTTTCTTGCATCAACATCTCTTCCTCCATCGGAGATGACATCTCGTCCGGAGGACGCATCTACCTCTCAATCTACATCTCTACCTCCATCCACCGCCTCCCCGCCATTGCCTCATCCACCATCGCTATGCCTCTACCACTAGCCACTCCGTCGTCACCGGCTCCTCCATCCATTGCCTCTCCATCACCGATCTCTCTCTCTCGTTGGCTCTGTCATACGTCTCTGCCTCTCCATCGTATCGCTCCCTCGCTCTATGTAGTTGTAGATTGGAGAAACAACTCTATCCCAACAGTGCTCGTCGCCCCCGCTCCCGCCCCCCGTCTAAATCCTAGCCGAAGATGGAGATAGAGTTGGAGTCAGTTCCACCACTGAACATGCATGTATCCCAGTCGGCTCAAGATCAAACACTCACGTCGGAGCCAACCTTCGACTCAAGATCAATTTGTTACTCGTTTTTTTACCATGGTCGTTGACCCATCCTTATCCTCGTCCTCAAGCCCTCTCTCAAGAACATCGATCTATTTACTTAAAATAAGAGTATTTACATCAGTCTAACAATATATCATCTTCATTAAAATATAATATTGGGGTCGTCCTATTACTATTTCTAATGCTATGGGAAGATGGTTTTGCGGTCTCCAATAGTTTGTCTTCATTATTTTTTTTTTATAGATGGACCCACTTGTAAGTGGGTCAATTATTATTTTATTTGATTGTATTTTATTTCATCTCATTCGTTGTTATTGAGCATATCTCTCCCGTTGGCAACTCCTTTTTTCATTCGAGTGAAGATGTGGGGCATTGCCTATTGGAAGACTGTTGGAGCAAGATAGTTCTCTCTCTCACAATACGATTGTTTTATGGTTGTCAAAGAGTTTATTGTCGAATGATTGTTGGAGGCGCTCTAGATCAACCACTAACAATTCATTGACTCAACATCATAAGGAAACTCACAATGCAGAAATCATTTGTAGTTTCTATATTTTAAGATATTGTGTCATGAAACTATCTTCTACAATGCAACTTTTTTTTATACACTTTTTTTATACGATTGATAAATAGAGGGGTAATAATAACCATAGTAACTATGATGAAGTCTGAATTGTGAGTGCCTTAATGCCCCCTCCATCTAAAAAGACCGAAAATATCATTCTCCGAGAAGTCAAACAATGCTAAATTTGATAGATTTTCTATATAAAAAAATGTTAGCATGATTTATATTTTCTAATGTTTTTGTAAAAAATATAGTTGAGGATAATCTAATGATATTACTATGTATTATAAATAGATATTAATATTTTTTGTATATTTGGTTAAATTTGGAATCATTTAACCAATCGGAAAGGAATATTTCTATTGTTTGGGACGGAAGAAGGCAGGGAGCAAGTCACATGCTCCACCGGGGCAGCCGATTGGTGAACATGGGTCATGGTCATGGGTGACACCACACAAGCGATGACAAGCTTTACTCTCGGAACGGAGACTGTGCCGGTGGGTCAGTATTGTGTAAGTACATACTACTCGTATTCAGCTATAGGCTGCAGCGCACAACGTGTTTCTACGCATGAGCTAGTCAGCACTCACCAGCCGTCACGTGCACCGCTGCGACGAAGCCCATGCTTTCCCTCCCGCGTCGCGGTGCCAACCAACACGCCACGCGCTCGATCTGCAGACTGAAACCAGCGTCTTCCCTCTTCTCGGTGTGTGCGCCGACCGATCGCAGTCGCACGCGGTGCGCCGAGCCGACACCGGGAATCCCGCCGCCGCAACCACCGCCGCGCGGTGCTCCCTCCGTCTTTTTTTTTTTTTTCTCCAGAGAAGCGTGTTTGTGAGGGAAACACGGCTCTCTACCCAAACATTTAGAGAAAAGGGTATTGCTCTGCTATAAAACGCGTCCCATCGCCACCATTATCCTCACGTCAAACTCCTCACCAACCTCCGCCTAGTGTGATCTGCGACGCGGCGCGCGACGACGATGCACCTCGCCATGGCACTTGCCCTCACCCTCACCATCTCCCTCCTCCTTGTCGGCGGCGTTGTCGTCCGCGCGCAGCCGTTCGACTACCCGACGGCGAAGCCCTCGACGACGTGGGCCAACACGGACGCGTCCCTCACGCACCACGTCACCTACGCTGACGGCTCCGTGGCGCGCGCGGCGCTGCTGCGCCTCAACCCGGCGGGGTACGGACCCTCGTACGCCTTCGGCTTCTTCTGCACCAACCACCAGGCGCCGCCCTGCGCCGAGTTCCTCCTCGGCGTCGCCGTCGTCTACTGCAACAGCGGCGGGCTCATGACCTCCACAGTGGCGGGCATCCCGCAGGTGGTCTGGTCCGCCAACCGTGGCCAGCCCGTCGGGGAGGGCGCGTCCGCGGAGCTCACGGCCACGGGCGACCTCGTGCTCCGCTCCTCCACCGGCGCCGTCGTGTGGTCCGCGGGCACCGCGGGCCGGTCCGTGGCAGCGATGGCCGTCGCTCGCGACGGCAACCTGGTGCTCCTCGACGCGCGGAACGCCACGGTGTGGCAGTCGTTCGACCACCCCACCGACGCGCTGCTCGTCGGGCAGTCGCTGCGCTCCGGTGCGCGCCTCGTCGCCAACTCCTCCATCGGCAACTGGGCCCCGAGTCGGATCTACCTCACCGTCGCCGACGACAGCCTCAGCGCCTACGTGGACGCCAAGCCACCGCAGCGGTACTACAACCTGGGATTCAGCAAGGCCGCCAGAGCCTACGCGACGTACGCCAACGGCAGCCTCACGGTGTTCGATCCGGCGGCGGCATCCACGCCGCTGACCACCATCCAGCTCCCCGCCATCGGCGCCGGGACGGTGCAGTACATGCGGCTGGAGCACGACGGGCACCTCCGGTTGTACGAGTGGAATCCGGCCGGGTGGGCGCCGGTGTTCGACGTCCTGCGCCTCTTCCCGGACGACTGCGCGTTCCCGACGGTGTGTGGCGCGTACGGCGTGTGCACGGACATGCAGTGCAGCTGCCCCGACGCGTCCAACTTCCGGGCGGTGGACTTCCGGAGGCCTAACCGCGGCTGCGTCCCACTGTCACCGGCGCCGTCGCCTGGCGGCTGCGGCGCCCCGGTGAAACTGGTGTCGCTGCCCGGCCTGGCCTACTTCAACGACCCGGACACCAGCCTGAGGGCGCTGGAGAGGGTGAGCGACGCCGCGTGCAAGAAGGCGTGCCTGGACGAGTGCAGGTGCGCGGCGGCGCAGTTCGTGTACGGGGGCGACGCCGGCGACGGCTTCTGCTACCTGCAGTCGGAGGTGCTGTCGATGGAGACGTCGAGGCCGGAGGTGGTGCACTACAACACCACCATGCATCTCAAAGTGCGGGCCACGCGTCGTCCGTCAGCTGGATTTTAGGAGTGGAGTGGAGTGGACTACTGTTGTCTTGTTTTTACATGCGTTTCCTGTGTCCAAGACTTGTGATCGAGATATGGCAGAATAAAAGTCCTTTTGTTTTTCTGAATCTAAAGCTATACTAGGTCACACGTGTGATATGTTGCTGTTATGAAATGAGTCAACAAACAATGAAAAGCTGAACTCATCATGTGGCCAATTAAATACACTGCAGGAGGAGGGGCCCAGAAGTAATGATTCATATTCACTGTAGCAAATTTGTATTTATCCTAAGTGTCCCCTTTATAAAGGGGATCACTCTCAGATGTAAGATACACGGTGACTGTGAATGAAAATAACAGAAGCTCCCCTCCTCTACTACACACTGTGTCCATCATGTGTTCTTACTGTTCTAGCGAATCTACGAAACAAGAGCTGATTTCTAACACGTTATCAGCACGGGTTCTACCGGAGCTAGGGTAAGAAAGGTGAGAAATCAGTTCTTACAAACACCAGCTTGTTCCTGATCTCTACTATACTGTCAAGAACAAGCACACGGGCACATCCAGCCATCCCGAAGATGAGCATGGACCTAAACCTTACGTGTAAGGAAGAACGTCGTCCCGAAAACGGCGGCGAGCGATGCAACCTCCGGCGGAGGCAAGCACACCACGGCGGATGTGGTGGCCCGAGCGCCGTGGCGTGGGCGGCGAGGCCTTCACTGGGCCGCCACGCTACCGACTCTTAGTGGATGCGGTCCATGTATCCGAAAACCGCCGGCCAGTGGGTCCCATCATTGCCGTACTCGGCGAGCACCCCGACCACGAAGGTCACCGCCGCCGGCGCCAACGCCGGGCGGCGGCGCGCCGGCGCCGGCACACGGAGCGCCCACGACCCATCGGCCTCCTTCACGCGGCGAGCCCGCGGCCGCCGGCGGCTCCATGGGCGTGGTGCGGGCCCCGCCGCCGCCGGCGAGCCGAGTGCCTCCCGCTCCGCCGCCCGACGAGTCCCGCCTCGGGCCGGCGGCGCCCGGGCACCGCGCGCTGCCGCTACGGCCCCGACCTGGAGGTCCGCCGACGCTGGCGCCCGGCGTACGCCATGGCGCGGTCGACCAGCCGCGCAGTGCCTAGGGCCCGATCGCGCCGCCGCTGGGCGCCGCGGCACCTCGGCATAGCACGCGCGCGCCACGGCTCCCCGCTGACCTGCACGGGGCAGCGCGGCGGCACCTAAGGACGCTAACGCCGCGCCGCTAGCCAGCGGCGCGGCCCGCCACGACGGCACTAAGGGCGTGAACGCCACCGCTCACGGGCGGCCCGCCGCCACGACACGGGCACGATGCCGGCCGCCGCTCCCGGCGCATGCGCGCGAGCCTAGCCGCCTCCTCGGCGCGCGCCGCGCTCCCTCGCCCGCCTCCCGCCCGGTGCGGCGGGCCATCGCGGACCGCCGTCCGGCCCCAAAGGCCGCGATGCGGCGCTCAGCGGCGCTGTTGGGGCGTGCGACAGCGAAGCGGGGCCCCGAGGCGCGAAACACGCGAAGCCCGAAGCCGCCCCCGCAGCGGGCGCCGGCCGCGGTGAGCGGGTCCCACCGGATTGTCTTGCCAGCGGACCAAGGACGCGGTCGGCGCCTCCTCCTCCTTCGCTCCCGTCCGTTTCTGAGAGAGTGGATAAGGACGAGGGAGAGAGGAGAGGATAAGGGTAAAATGGGAAAGAGAGAAAAAGGTGTTAGGGTTAGGGTTTTCACCCTCCCTATTTATATAAAACATGGCAGATCTGAGCCGTTGATCGCGATGGACGGCCAGGAACGATCAGGTCCCTGATGGGCCTGTTTGGACAGCCCAGAGACCCAGAATGGGCCTCTTTGTGGCCTGAGCCACCATGGCAATTTATTTTGCCATCTTATTTTTGCTTGCATAATTACTTTTGTTTAATTACAGCGATTTAAATTCGGTATTTAAATTCCGTAAATTTATTTACCGCAATTTATTTTCAGTATTTAAATTCCCGCGAATTTATTTACTGCAATTTATATTTCGCATTTAAATCCTGTAGATTTATTTATTGCGATTCATATTTATAGCATTACACTTGGGAAATTTTTTGCATATGTCCTCGAAGACTATGCATCTCGTAATCCTGAAGATTACATGTGGCCGACAAATCATTAAACCCTACACATTGGATGTGCAGGCATGTCGGACATTGCAAAGAGGGATTTTGAGAAGCTCGCCGTAGACGGCAGCAACTACCTCACTTGGGCCATTGATGCCGAGAATAGGCTCGAGGGCATGAAACTCGATCATACCATTACCCCGTTTGAGGAGGGTAAAGACGGCGCACAAAATCGATAAAGCAAATGCGTTGTATGTCATACGACACCATCTTGACCGGACACTGAAGTCCGAGTACATGACCGAGAGGGATCCGTTGGTATTATGGCAATCCACCGAAGGATCGCTTTAGCCAACAATCCATTATGCTCCCGAGAGCACAACAGATCGGATCACTCTCCGCTTTTCGGGACTTCAAGCCCGTGGACGGCGTATAACTCGCTTTATATAAGATTGTGTCTAAATTAACGATCTGTGGCCAGAAGATCACAGACACGGATATGATTGAGAAAACCTTGTCCACCTTTCACCCCGGAAATATAGTTCTACAACAACAATACCGGAACTCAAAGTACTCCAAGTACTCTGATCTCATAGAGGTGTTGATGGTTGCCGAACAACAGAATGAAGTTCTTATGAACAACCATTCTGCTCGACCCACTGGCTCGATAGCTGTGCCTGAAGCACATGCTAATATTGCTGAGAGTTCTCGCAACCAAAAGGGGAGCCGTGGGAAGAGGCAATGGAAGGGGAAGAAGGGAGCCATGTTCAAGGGCAAAGGCAAAGGAAAGCCTAAGGCCAGAGGCAAGCCCAAGAAGGAGCAAGGCCGAAATGGTGGAGAGGGACAAACTGAATGCTTCAGGTGTGGAGCAAAGGGACATTGGTCTCGCAAATGCCGCACCCCCAAACACCTGGTTGACCTTTACCAGCAAAGCAAGGGCAAAGGCAAAGGCGCTGAATCTCACTTCACCATTGAGCTCGAAGCTCACGTGCGCGATAACATGGTTATCGACGCTAGTGGAAATGGTGAAAATTACCTCCTTGATAGTGACATATTGGGGGATACTTAGTAAATCCCAAAGAGGTTAAGTCATCCAACGCAATGCCCACATGTATTAATTTTAACTTCACCAAGTTTGGCCATGCATGCTCCAGAAGAGCATTTGCAATGTAGTAAATGGCCAAACTCAAGTGAGATTTCCCAGGATCTATGTAATGTTATTTTATAATGAATGCTTTACGCTTTGTGTTAAATTCCTACTTATTATAGTATTTAACAGCATTTGTGGAGACCCATGGCTGAAAAGGAGATATGTCTTGTAGACAGCGGCACCACTAACACCATACTAAGGGAAACTAGATATTTCCAAACCTTGACTAAGAAAAATGAAAATATCATGACCATTGCCGGAAGCAATGCTCATATTGTAGGCACCGGAAGTGCTACACTAGTTCTCCCTATGGGTACACAGATATTTGTGAAAGATGCATTGTTGTACCCTGACTCAAAGCGAACGCTTTTGAGTTTCAAGGATATCCGTGCGAATAGTTTCCATGTTGAAACTGAGATTGAGAAAGGTACTGAATACCTCCTCATCACTAAATTCGACGGTTATCGAAAACAAGTGGTGGAAAGGCTTCCTTCATCGCCATCGGGTTTGTACTATATGTACATAAAACCCACTGAAGGATATGTTGCAATGCAAGCCATATTCAAAGACTCAGAGTCATTTCGAATGTGGCATGACCGTTTGGGTCATCCTGGGTTGACTATGATGAGAAGAATCATCAAAAATTCTGTTGGCCACAGTGTTAAAAGCTTCCCTAATCCTGAAGATTTTATATGCACCGCGTGTGCAAAGGGAAAGCTAATCACTAGACCATCCCACCTGAAGATTAGGGATGAGTCACCCGCATTCCTGTAAAGGATTCAAGGTGATATTTGTGGACCTATTCAGCCCCTGTCGGGCCCGTTTAGGTACTTCATGGTACTGATTGATGCATCCACTAGGTGGAGCCATGTGGACCTGTTGTCCACTAGAAACCATGCTTTCTCCAAACTTATTGCGCAAGTAATCAGATTGAGAGCAAGTTTCCCTAATAACCGCATCCAATCCATTCGGATGGACAATGCTGGTGAATTCAGGTCTAAAGCTTTCGATGATTATTGCCTTGCATTGGGAATTAAAGTTGAGCATTCAGGTACCACATGTCCACACATAAAATGGTCTAGCTGATTCCCTAATCAAAAGGATTAAGTGGATCGCAAGGCCATTATTACAGAATTGCAAGCTACCAACCAGTTGTTGGGGCCATGCAGTGTTACACGCTGCAAAATTAATTCAACTCAGGCCAACTGCATATCATGAGGCATCCCCCTCACAGATGGTGCGTGGAAAAAGAACCAAATATTTCCCATCTGCGTATATTTGGCGATCTTGTATACGTGCCAATACCACCACCTCCTCGGCGTACATCAATGGGACCCCACCGGAAGTTGGGGATATATGTTGGTTATGGGACTCCGTCCATAATCAAATATTTAGAGCCTATGACTGGGGATCTTCATACGGCTTGGTACGCTGATTGCGTCTTTGATGAAGACCATTTACCGGCATTAGGGGGAGATAGACATCCAATGGAATGCCGGGAAATTGAATGGAATGCAATTGGAATGCAATCCATTGATCCACGCACCACCGAAACCGAACAAGAAGTTCGGAGAATTATACATTTGCAAAATCTTGTGAATGAACTGCCTGATGCCTTCACTGATCATAAAAGGGTGACAAGGTCGCATATACCTGCGGTAAATGCGCCGGAGAGAGTCCAAGTACCCCAGAAGGGCACTAACTCTGATGTCTCCACCCATCCTAGGAAAAGGGGGAGACCTCCGGGTGCAAAGGACAAGGTTCCGTGGAGACGTCCGCATAAACGAGATCCTAAGCCACCTGCACCACATAAGGAATCATTTGAAGAAGCTCTACCTGAAGTAGAGAATGCCCCTGAAGTGGCAAACCAACCCGAAGTTGGAGAAGTCCCTGAAGGACATCATCCTGAAGATGAAAATCCCAATGCACCATGCGCACAACATCGCATTGGAAGGTTGGAACACCCTGACTCAATCGTTGTGGGAAATCACGATGAGTGGGAAGATGACCTTGAGGAGATCGCCACAAATTACGTGGAATCAGGAGAATCATACAATAGAAAGACCACAATTGTCGACATATATTTCGCCTCCAAAATTGCTGACTCATTGGATCCGGATCCGAACCCAAGTCATTGATGGAGTGCCGGAAGCGCTCGGCGGGGACAATGGAAATCAGCAATTGAGGCAGAACTGCGCTCGCTTTGCCATAGGAAGGTTTTTGGACCTGTAGTCCTAACACCTCCAAAAGTCATCCCTGTAGGATGCAAATGGGTCTTCACTCGAAAGATGAATGAACATGGCCAGGTGGTAAGATATAAAGCGAGGCTTGTGGCACAAGGGTTCACGCAAAGACCCGGCATCGATTTTGATGAAACATACTCTCCTATTATGAGTGGCATAACGTTCCGATATCTCATTGCTATGGCAGCTAATATGAATTTGAAAATGCAGTTAATGGATGTCGTGACCGCATACTTATATGGGTCACTTGATTCGGAGATTTATATGAGAGTCCCTGAAGGACTCAAGGTCCCTGGACCGAATCAAAAATGCAACATGTTTAGTGTTCGCTGCGGCGATCATTATATGGCTTGAAACAATCCTAAGGATGTGGTTCAACCGCTTGAGTAACTACCTCCCTGAATAAGGGTTACGCAAAACAACGATGATTGTCCTTGTGTGTTCATAAAGAAATCCAAAGATGGATTTTGCATCATCTCGATCTATGTCGATGATTTGAACATCATCGAAACCACAAAGGATATTGAGGAAGCATCGACTTACCTCAAGACGGAGTTTGAGATGAAAGACTTGGGTAAAACCAAGTTACGTTTGGGCCTGCGGCTCGAACACCTTCCCCGAAGGAGTGTTTGTACACCATCCACCTACACTAAGAGGGTACTTGAAAGGTTTAATATGGCCAGAAGCCATCCCCTGAAAACCCCTATGGTCGTTCGATCATTGGAAATGGATAAAGATCCATTCCGACCCAAGGATGAGGATGAAGAGATATTGGGACCCGAAGTTCCATATCTCAGTGCCATAGGAGCACTAATGTACCTTACAAATTGCACAAGGCCTGATATTGCTTTTGCAGTAAACCTATTGGCAAGGTATAGCGCCGCTCCCACCAGAAGACATTGGGTTGGCATAAAAACCATCCTCAGGTATTTACAAGGTACCCGGGACCTTGGATTATGGTACCCAAAAGGAGGGATTTCACTATGGTGGGTTATGTTGACGCCGCTACATGTCCGACCCTCATAATGCCAAGTCATAAACCGGTTTTGTTTTTCTCTCGTGGTGGTGCAGCCATTTCCCCGACGATGCCTCAAAGCGGACTTTGGTTGCAACGTCTACCAACCACTCAGAAATAATCGCCTTATATGAAGCCGCTCGTGAATGTGTTTGGCTACGGCGAATGATTGACCACATCCAGAAGTCATGTGGCATGGAAACTATCAACACCCCTACCATTATCTATGAAGATAAGGCGGCTTGTGTTGCACAGATGCATATGGGCTATGTCAAGAGCAATCTCACGAAACATATTGCTCCTAAGTTCTTCTATCCTCATGAGCTCTAGGAGAGTGGGGAAGTGAATATCCTGTAAGCTAGGTCGTGTGACAATCTGGCAGATTTGTTCACAAAATCTCTGTCTGCTTCTACATTCCACAAGCATGTTCGTGGAATTGGCATGAGACGACTTAGAGAGTTGCAAGGTTCAGGGGGAGAATTTCCCTAGAAAGCATAAGCTCATAAACTTGACCCCGAAGGTCATAGGTCGATCCTGAAGATCCGACCAAAGTATCAACTATTGTACTCTTTTTCCCTTGATGAGTTTTATCCCACTGGGTTTTCTCATGCAAGGTTTTTAACGAGGCAATAGGTGCAATTCAAGCCGGTGCATGTGATGTACTCTTTTCTCCTACTCTTTTTCCCACTGGGTTTTGAGAGGAGTTTTTAACGAGGCATTGACATAGCACTTAATTGGCCAAGGGGGAGTGTTATGAATGAGTCAACAAACAATGAAAAGCTGAACTCATCATGTGGCCAATTAAATGCACTGCAGGAGGAGGGGCCCAGAAGTAATGATTCATATTCACTGTAGCAAATTTGTATTTATCCTAAGTGTCCCCTTTATAAAGGGGATCACTCTCGATGTAAGATACACGGTGGATCGTGAATGAAAATAACGAAGCTCCCCTCCTCTACTACACCTCAGTGTCCATCTTGTGTTCTTGCTGTTCTAGCGAATCTACGAAACAAGAGCTGATTTCTAGCAGTTGCTTTGGTTTTTCACTCTTTTTTTCTTACGTCTTTTTTCGCGCCAACCAACCCGACCCACCCCAAGACCCCGATCCCGCCCGGTTGCGCACACCACGCCCTTGCCTCCCAAATCCGCGGGCGGCGTGCCCGGACTTCCGTGAGCTTTTTCACCTAGGTGCACATGCACCCATACTTTGGTCCACAAGATACACACGTAAAGTCTACTTAGCGATCATCCGCGAGTTAATCTAACTTCGCGGACGATCCGACCGCCGGTGTCTTTTTTTTTTCTCTTCTCTTTCTCCTCCCTCCCACGCTCTCTTTCCATTGCTCTTTTTTCTTTTTTTTTTTTTCCCTGCATGTGCTGATGTCGCGTTGACGTAAGCTTAAAAAAGTGAAACATTTTTTTAAAACGCTATAACTCTTCAATGGTGTATCCGTTTTTAATTCCGTCTGCACCGGTGTGTTCTACGTGACGAAACGAATAAAACTAGATCCCACTCGAATATGTTTCGAAGATTTTATTTTTTTGATTTTTTTTCTACTAGCAGATTATGTATATTAAGTTATGAAATGTAACTTTTAACTTATAACTTATAAAATATAACTTTTCTTTTCATTCTCTTTCTTCTGCCTTAAGTTATGATATTTTTTTTATGATTTTTTCCTTTTTCGAGACATAAATCATTCAGGGACAGTGGTATAGGGATAGTAATGGGTGGGGAGATCAAATAAAAGCAACTTTTATAATATTAGTCATATACGTATAACATATACATATAACCTATAATTGTATAACTTATAAACAACAATAAGACCTAACTACGATTCTAATAGCCAAGTATAAGTTAGGTGTTACATGTAAAAGTTATAAGTTATAAGTTAGACATAACTTTTGTAACCGATATAAGTTAGATGCTACATGTAAAAGTTATAAGTTATAAGTTATACGAACTTTTGTAACGAGGATAAGTTAGATGCTACATGTAAAAGTTATAAATTATAAGTTATACGAACTTTTTGTAACCAGTATAAGTTAGGTGCTACATGTAAAAGTTATAAGTTATAAGTTAGACGTAGCTTTTTGTATCCAAATAAAGTTAGGTCCTACATGTAAAAGTTATAAGTTATAAATTAGACGTAATTTTTGTAACAAGTATAAGTTAGGTCCTACATGTAAAAGTTATAAGTTATAAGTTATAAATTAGACATAACTTCAGTAACCGGTATAAGTTAGATGCTACATGTAAAAGTTATAAGTTATAAGTTATACGAACTTTTGTAACCAAAGATAAGTTAGGTGCTACATGTAAAAGTTATAATGTTAGACGTAACTTTTTGTATCCAAAGATAAGTTAGGTGCTACATGTAAAAGTTATAAGTTATAAGTTAGACGTAATTTTTGTAACAAGTATAAGTTAGGTCCTAAATGTAAAAGTTATAAGTTATAAGTTAGACATTACTTTTGTAACCAAGATAAGTTAGATGCTACATGTAAAAGTTATAAGTTATAAGTTATACAAACTTTTGTAACCAAAGATAAGTTAGGTGCTAATGTAAAAGTTATAAGTTATAAGTTAGACGTAACTTTTGTATCCAAAGATAATTTAGGTGCTACATGTAAAAGTTATAAGTTAAAAGTTATATTTCATAAGTTAATATATAAATTGATATTAGAAAAAAATTTAAAAAAATCTCCAAAACATAGTCGAAAGTGGGATCTAGTTTTGTTCGCCTCATCGCGTGAGAACGCACCTTAGCCGACGGATTTAAAAACGGATACACCATTCAAGACTTATAGCAATTTTAAAAAAAAAGTTTTGCTTTTTTAAACCGACATCATCGCATGTAAAAAGAAAAGGAAGATCGATACGCAATGTCGGATGCGCCTCTCAACTTTCCAAAAAAGGATAAAGCGGGAATACATGCTTTCCTAGATAGGAAAGTTTGGTTGGTCGATCGTCCGCGAGTTAACATAACTCGCGGACGCCCGCTTGATTTAACTAACGCCGGATACACATTGTGATCGCGTGCTAGCACACTTCTCAATTGAGAAGTGTGCTAGCACGGATCACAATGCGTATCCAATGGTCCAAAGCATGGGTGCATGTGCACCTAGGTGTAAATTTAACTTTCCCGAGCCCAGGACGGAACAGTTGCGTTGTCGATGAGGACCACAGAGAGATCTAGAGTGTCGGCGGTGGCAGCGTCGCCGGTCCGCCTTGCAGGTACGCTTCGTCGGCCGGAGACGGGGGAACTCGAGCCGGCGTCATCGTTTTCAGGCTACGGAAACAACGGCATGAGACCGAGATGAGCTCTGGTGCGGGCAGATCGAGGGAATGCCCTACCATAGATAGGGAGTGGGAGCTCGCCATGGATGGGAGAGGGAGCACGGTGGCGAGGGCGGGGTTCGATGAGGAGAATCTCCTCCCGTCCGGCGCGGACGCCCACGACAAGTGTGTTCACGGCCGGCCGGCGGCCGACAACCAGCGATGGCGCTCAACGACTGCTCCCTGCATCGACCACGGTCGTCGGTATGCATGAATGCATCTACGTTGGACCGTTAGGCGCCTGTGCTGGCTTGTGGCGCTGGCGTTTGGGTGGCCATAGCCATGGGCCATGGCTGATGGTTGGGTCACTCAAGATTAGCGATGGAGGTTGATTTATGCAGGTGCATGCTTACCGCTGTGCCACAGGCAAATGATTGGTCTAAATTTTCTGCTGGTTTCTCTGATAAATATTGCATTGGGAGTGTAAATGCTCTAAATAGCATCAATGTTTTTCATGCTGCCAAAACAAGAGGAAATTTTTCTTTTGGCTCATTCTGAATGACAGGTTAAACACCATAGCCCTCCTCAAGAGGAAAAACATGCACCTCCCTGATTATAGCTGTGTTCTCTGCAACATGAATGTCGATGAGGATTTGACCCATCTCTTGTTTGATTGCCCCTTCTCTCAAAGCTTGTTGGGATTCCTTTCATCTTTATGTGGCTCCTGGGCTTTCTACAGAAGAAACCATTGCTGCTCTGAAACAGCAGTTACATGTGCCTTTCTTTATGGAAATTATTGTAACGATTTGTTGGTCCATCTGGAGCCTCCGGAATGATGTCATCTTCAGGAACATCCAAAATTCTATCCCACGGTGCCGGGAGATCTTCAAGAAGGAGTTTGCCTTAGTTATCCTAAGGGCAAAGGCGCGTCTACACCCTTACATAGATCAATGGCTAGAAAATCTTATGTAATTTGGTAATTTTTTCATTTCTTTCTTTGTTTCCTGAATTGTAAAGGCACTTTTATTTCGTTATTTTAATAAAGTCCAGTAGGGGTCCCAACCCCTCCTGTTTCATAAAAAAAATGTTTTTCATGATAATAATCCTATAAAAAAAATTCTGAGGCGTGAAGCACATAGAGAGGAAAAATTAAATGATCTAACCATTAAAGGAGAAATTAAACGACCAGACAAGCATTGGTTAGGAAAAACAATATACTAAGCCTTTTATCAAGAATATTACACCTCTAATCATGTGTGTCTTTGATGTGCGATCACGTGGAAATACACTGTGCAAGTTTGATGCTTCTTCTATAACTTAATAATTGCATATGATAAATTTTAACGGTTGCAACACATGGACATGGAGTGTCGTGTGTCAAGCTCATGTGTGTTGCGACGATGCATGACATGATTTTGGTATGAGCATAGGAGAATAAATTACACACATATCCCGGTGCAGCCCACGAGCATGTTTTGCTACTTATAAATACACGAGGAACAATAGAAGGTAATGGAGGTTGACGTGGCTTCATGAAATTGCAGATAAATATGTTAATGTAGGTATAGATATAGGTAGGTATGGAATATGTCCAGATTTGATTATGTGCTCATTTGTAAAACAAATATGTTAAAAGAAAAAAAGAAATGAAAAAGAAAAAGGGAAAATGATGGTATGGGCTTTTATTTATTGGCCCATCTAAAAGCCCATTAATTGAGCACCAAACCCAAATCTCGCCAGCGACACATCCTCACATCCGCCGCCGGCGCTACATCTGCTGGGCCAGGCGACGGAGGCGGCGCTCAGGCTCGGCTCTCAGCGACGGCGGGGAGTCCCGGCTCGGCGGCGGCTTCAGCGGCTCCCCTTCTGTCTCTCTCCCTCTCCTCCGTCCTCCGCACACCGGCCGGCGACCCTGCGTACGCACCTCACTCTCCCCTCCTGCCTCCGGTGGAGCGTGTGCTTAGTGCCGCTTTTTGGATCCCTGACCCGAATACATGATCAGCTGGATGCTTGCTATTGTTTTTGAATTTGAACTGCAGTGTATGTAAATGCGATGGAAGAAGTGTCGCCTTGCTGTGGCTGTGTTACCATATCATCGTGTACACTATCTTATATATGCCTATCACATTTTCTTAATTTTGCGATGACAGCATTTGGACTAAGCCATGTCCTTCACATTTACATTGGCTAGTTTCTTAGTGCGAGTTGAAATTGACAGCGTGCATGACTTAGCATCAAAATTAAATTGAGGGAAGTTTATCCTTGCATGCTTATTAAATCTCTAGTGTGGTTTTCGTTTTTTTTTTTTTTTTTGTTTGAGAGAGAAACAGTGTGGTTTTCACTAGCCCACCTGTTTTATTTGCTTCGTGTCAGGCCCACATAGCCCACCTGTGAAACAAGCCATATCCCTCGCTTGGGCCTCTTTGTCCTATTTCCAAACAGGAACAAAATCCCAACGCACGCAGGCAGGCACCAGCGGGGGCGACGGGCGCTGTGCAGCAGGGCGGCGGAGGGCGGAGGCGGCCACGTCGCTGGGGCGGGAGCAGCAACTGACGAGGGCTAGTTCCAACTCGGATCCAGCGCCGTGTGGATTCGTGCTCTCCCTCCCGCTGCACCGGAGGAGAGGGTTGCTGGGGCGACGACGCCGTGTAGGAGAAGGAGGGTGGGACGACGCCGACAGCGGAGGCTCACCGTCACTGACCTCTGCCCGGTGAGACCCCGCCGCCTCTGTTTCCCTTTCCCCCTCTCATGTGCGTCTGCCCCGTGCGCGGCTTGATGGGATTTTACCCTCCATCTCCAGTCTTTTGGTGTGTGTGTGTGTGTTTTTCAGAGAATCTGTAAATCCCGTCCGCCTCTGTTCATTCAAATGCACGTCTGTAGCCTATGATATTTGCAGACTTTATTTACTAGGCCTTAATTTACAGCCATTTCATTATTTCGGGATGGGATGAGCGCTACCTTGATAGTTGAGATGACTTAGCATTAGTCATATTCCAAAATTCCTGCAGAACGCAGCTGAGCGGAAACCTGACTTACACTGCCAAGCTGCTGCAAAACTGTATGTATGGGCACCTTTGCCTTGCAGGAGTCGTTACATCCGAATTGGAGGTTGGGTTTGATGTGTGAAAGGGGTTAGTAGCAACGTGACTTGCTAGACAAAAATCACTAAATCCAATTCCATCATTTGCGTGCACAGAACCTTGCCACTCGTAGCAATCTAGCTCACGACATCATGAATAGACATTGTATGTTCGATTGCAATGGGCCACAGATGTTTCCTCCCAAATGCTGTAGCTAAGATTTAAAGACTTGATGCTATCTGATTTTTTTTTTTCAATCAAAACCGATCATAACATATGATCCGTCGTAGGATTCTGACATCAAGAGTAAAAGGAATTAATGCTGTCATTTTCCTTTCAGGTGAGGTTGATTTTACGAAGTACATGCCACTGTAGAACAAAATTTCATAATGCTTTGGCAAACAAGTTGTAGGCTATGGCAACCCGTATCCTGTCACGTCAAAATCTGAGAAAGTTGGCTTCGTTCACTCTCCAGAATATATCCCAGAAGCAGTTAATTTCACCTTATCCTCCAGCTCTCAGGTACTGAAACAGTTTCAATTCTTACCGCTTTTGAGTCCTCAGTTGTATGCATATACACGCCAAAGTAAGAAAGAGAAACACCATATTATCAGAAATTATGCCTAATTGCATGATCCCAACGTCCTGGGGCTTTTCAGACTGCAACATGTTTTTTACCCTTTTCGGGTAAACATAGAGGTTGCAATTGCAACTGATTTTTGCAATATGAAACCACAAAACTATTACTCCAGTTATTCTGTAAGTAGCAAAGTCTCTTCTGCTGAGTTCTGGAACATATATCAGGAAAGTTCGCCAATTAAGTGTTACCCACTTAGTCACTCAAATTATTGTCTGAAGTTTACTAATCCAAGATGTGATGAAAAAACATGTCAACTGTTAGCAAGGATGTCATAATAGTTTTGATTCCTTTTTCATGCATGACGGTTTGATTTTAGTTCTCCTTGTATTTTCCTTCTATTTATTACAGATCTACTATTGCTTCTCCCAACAAATTCCTTAGCCCCCTTTACCTGTCTGGGCATTCATTGGCTGTGAGATGGGCAACCTATGGATCAGTGAATCTAGTTCTGTCTGATGATGGAAAACCCAAGTTTCAAATTGAGGAGGTGGAGCCCTCCACAAAGAGAAGGTATTTGACAAAGAAGCGCTTGAAGGTTCAGAGGAAGAAGGAAAAGAAGAAGAGGAAGGAGGCAAATAAAAATGATCCACGGCGCATCAGGCCCAAGGGGAAGAAGATAAAACAAAAATTTCCCACACCTGAAGCTAGGCTCAAATATAAGATCGAGAAGGTAGTGTACATTTACCATATTGTATGTTTTGGTCTGCTTTACTTGGCTCATGCCTTGCTGATCCATTTGTTCATGGATATTGCTTCACGTATCTGTCAATGACATTATTAAAATGAGATCCTAATTATTATGCAGCATCTGAATCACCGTTTTTGTTTTATCCTTACAGTCAGTTTTCTTACAGAATTTGTCCTTTAAAATTGTTTTCTCTGCTCTTATTTCTATGATATAAATTAGTGTAGTTCTTTGTGTTAAATCCGATTTAATTTGTCTGAACCCTAATTGAAAACTATATTGTTTAATGAAGACTCTCTGATTTGTCCCTTTTATTTCTTTGGTTTCTTAGGAGAAAAAAAAATGAAATAAGCCCTTTTCTCTTTCAGGCCAAACTAAAGGAAGCTAGGTTGGTCGAAAAACTAAAGAAGTATGAGGTTGCCAAAGCTCAAGGCCCTATGGCTAAACCAGATGATCTTAGTGGCGAGGAAAGGTTTTACTTGAAGAAGGTTTCACAGAAAAAATCAAATTATGTCCCTGTTGGAAGGCGAGGAGTGTTTGGAGGCGTAATTCTGAACATGCATTTGCATTGGAAAAAACATGAAACTGTGAAGGTCATATGTAAGCCCTGCATACCAGGGCAGATCCAGGAATATGCAAAGGAGATAGCACGACTGAGTGGCGGTATCCCTGTCAACATCATTGGAGATGACACCATAGTCTTCTACCGAGGAAAGAACTATGTTCAGCCAGAAGTTATGTCACCTATTGATACGCTGTCAAAGAAAAAGGTAATTAGGATGTTTTTAGTTTATTTTTGTTGCTATTGAAACAATGAATCTTTGTTTATGGATGCTGCAAATGATTTTGTTTCCAAAGATATATTGGGTTTGGGTCCAAACCTTTTTTTTGCCTTTATACCTCTATTAGTAGCTCTCGTTCGATGTTGGCAAATTGTTTAGTTATTCCTGTTGGTTTCCCCTCTAGTGTAACCCAACTCGCTTGATACTTAAAGGTTTTGGTATTGCTGTAGATAGATAGATGCATGCTTATGTATGCTTTCAAAATGCAATGGTTCTCTGCTTCCTTTATGTTTTATAAGTAGTTAAACTTGTTAAACATTTTCATTGATTTAAAATTTTAAATTAATGCCTGCATCATGCCTCTCGTGTTCCCAGCTCATGTAACCTAATGCGCAGCTCAGGTCATTTGCAATCCTCTTGTCTTGATAATTAGCCATCATGCTGATTCCAGATTTGCATACATCTTTTAAAGAGATAAATGCACCCCAGGCCCCCCCGAACTTGCGCGGGCCGGGTCAAATAGGTCCCCGAACTTGAAAACCGGTCATCCAAAATTTCCTCGAACTTGCAAACCCGTTCACCCCAGGCCCTCGAACTTGCAAACCCCGTTCACCCCCTGGCCCAATCCGGTTTTGCATGGCTGTATGGCACTGTTGCGGGGGGCGTGATTTGCTACAGTAATCCCTGATTTACTACAGTATCCACGGTTTTGTTTTTTTTTTCCTTTTCTAATTTATTTCGTCTGAATCTTCGAAAAATCATAACTCTTCGATACGACATCGGATGAAGATGATTTTTATATAAAAATTATAGCCCTCGGCGAGATCTATAACTTTTTAGTTTTGAATTTTTAATTTGATGACGTTAAGGTGCTCAAAAAATTATATAAAAATTACAAACTATAATAATCGCGTACTTACGCTTGTCGCACTATAAAATTACAGCACCATAATAATGCGACAAGCGTAAGTACGTGATTATTATGGTGCTATAATTTTATATAATTTTTTTTGAGCACCTTAACGCCATCAAATGAAAAAATTCACGAGGATATGCTACACGTTATATTCTCGATACCGGTTTCCAAATTGACACTTCGCACATTGCACCAACACCGACGCGACACGCGCAACCACACAAAAAAAAAACACTTAACGTGATGTATTTTTCTATTTTATTATGGCTGTCAACATCAGACCACGTAAACTAAACCCATCAAATGAAAAAATTCAAATGATAATTTTTTTTTTGAGCACCTTAACGTCATCAAATGAAAAAATTCAAATGATATTTTTTTTTTGAGCACCTTAACGTCATCAAATGAAAAAATTCAAAACTAAAAAGTTATAGATCTCGTCCGAGGGCTATAATTTTTATATAAAAATCATCTTCATCCGATGTCGTGATCGAAGAGTTATGATTTTTCGAAGATTCAGACGAAATAAATTAGAAAAGGAAAAAAACAAACCGCGGTTACTGTAGCAAATCCGGGATTACTGTAGCAAATCACGTCCGCAACAGTGCCATGCAGCCATGCAAAACCGGATCTGGGCCTGGGGTGAACGGGTTTGCAAGTTCGAGGGGCCGATGACCGGTTTTTCAAGTTCGGGGACCTATTTGACCCAAACCACGCAAGTTTCGAGGGGGCCTGGGGTGCATTTACCTCTCTTTTAAATGCCCTTACATCTGCCCTTCTTTGAACATCAGGCACTTGAAAAATCAAAATATGAACAGTCGCTGGAGACAGTTCGGCGTTTCATTGCAATATCTGAAAAGGAGCTTGAGCTTTATTATCAGCATGTTGCACTTTATGGAAATCCACAATCCCAGAAAGCTGATCTTGTTTGTGGTGATGATAGAGAAGCTTCTTTGCTTAAAATGGGGGGATTGGATCAAGGGAAGGACCAAGAGCCTCATCTGGCCACTAATCATTTTTCTGATCTCCACATCAGTGATGTTTCTGAATCCGATGAAGAAGATGGTTCCAGTAGTGAATATGATGTTAATGACGATGAGACTGAAAGCATGACCAGTATTTCTGAAGACGCTAGTGTTTCTGATCATGGCGGTTTATCCAACTGGGGCGAAGTGTGATTACCTTGTCTCCCATAATTACCTTGCTGGCTAGAAATTTGCCTTAGACCGAGCCACCTCATCATAAAACATGGGTGTTTCTCATCACTCAGTTTGAATGATATCGATGTTAGATTTTGCTGTACTGAATCGTCATATTATGCTGATTAGTGGTTACAGCTTTCTGTCCCTTCTGTGTCAGCTATAATTAAGCTTATTTTTGTGGTCGTTTACCTTGAAAAGGCTTGATGTATGTCAGTGCAACAAATTCAGCCTTATATGTCATCTGTCACCAAATGCGGTGGTGTATCTTGCATATCCTTCTAAAAGTTGTCTCTCCTTGCTGTCAAAAGCTAAGTTAGTTTGGGAGCTGGGACCCATATGACAGCTGTGGAAAAGTATACATTACCAGCTACTGCGAAGAGATACTATATTGTACTGCTCAAGAAAGTATCCTTTGAGTTGGCATCACTACATGGCCACCAACACCTGTTTAATTAAGCAGTGAGGTGATTTCTGATTATATGAATAACAACCTTTGAAATCCAAGTCTTTCTCATGAGGTGATTGGAGTGGTCACAGCCTCACAGGGAGTAACTCGCACGACACTCCCACCTCTTTTTATCACAGCATCCATGGAGAATCACAGGCCGTGCGTCACTTTCTGGAGGCTCTCCTTTTCTTCCCACAACGATCAATGATGTTGTTGGGTATCGTATAGTATTTCTCAACAGTTGTGAAAATTCATGGGTGAATGAATAGTAGCTGGACAAAAGAGGAAGCCGCTGTAAGTCAAATATTTGGATAATCTGTCGCTCTCCTTATGGATTTAACTGAATGCTTGCAAAGCTCTTGTCACTGAATTTTTGCATAATTCTGCCACTGCCACTGTTTGTGGGTTTCAAACTTTATCTCTGAGAAGGGTTCTTGCACAGACCAACTAGAGAAAAGTATATGTGAATCAATTGACTTTGGGGAGAAGCATGCATACAAGAATATTTGCATCTGTTCCCTTGTGACGCAAGTCTTCATTTAAAATTGCAAATGGAGAACCATAACTATTCCACCAGAAAGCCACTTGTGAGTCGGTGAGATCAAAGATGAAGCCCTCAAAATTTATTCTGTTCCTATGGACCATGCTGGCCTCTGGAAGCATTTGCAGGTACGAGCTAAAAAACACAAGCCACCAACTTGCATTCATATACAGATAAACCTCCTCTTCATTCTATATATTATAGATGCAAAGTCAGGAGACTAATACTGTACGTCCTACAAGGAGTCATATATATACTGAAACCAAACTCAACCAAACCTCACAGAAGTCAACACCGGTATGCATAAAGCTTGGTCAGAAACATGTACCAAGACCAAACATGGTAGGATGCATCGATACTTCGCCCAAGTGCCATACCGGTATCAGATACACCGATACTCGTATCAGAGAAGTATCGGAAAAAATTGAGATGAAAAGTAAATTAATCTCGATATTAAGTTGATACATCCCGATACACTTCCGATATTCCCTAGCGCTACACTACATACCATCTAATCTATCGAGGGAAATTGAAGAAAACAAGCTAGGAAGATGAGTGCTGCAGATGTACTTGATACTGCTATTGGCCTGCACACCATTGAACATTAGTTTCTATGACCAGCTGCACTAGTTCTTTTTGTTATTTTCTGTTATACTATTACTATTAGATATAAGTACATTATTTACAGTACATATACTTGCCATATCAGTGTATCCTTGATTTTGAAAATTAAAGTATCGCTGTATCCATATCGGCCTATCCATATCCCGTATCGGTGCAACATACTTTTGACCATATATAAATCTCTATACACGCAAGACACAAAGCAAAAGTGGTATATTATTCCAATTTTCAACAACAGTTTGAATATATATTGTGCCTGCCAATCTGTGTTGTTTTCTAACAAATAAAATCATGCTACTATAATTATTACGTATTTATTATGTACAACATTCTTAGCTGTATGACATGTGTTGTGGTGACCAGAGCTGTGTACATAGCTGACACTAGAACAATACAGGTTCTACATATATATCCATCAGCACCCTAGCCAGTGTGTGAGGCTAGCATAGAATGTGTTCTTCCACTACTTAATAATTAACGAGGTAGGTCAACTGCTGAGTAGAGCAGTACTTAAACATATCATCATGCTAAGCATTAGATAAGTTATTGTTAATGTGTCTAGCTGTCATCTCAAGGAAGATTCATGTACTGGTCTCCCACTCAGCAATATCATGGAGACCTTTCTGTGACAAGATTCACATATTCGATCTCTTTTTTTTTTTTTCTGGTGTGGGGTTATTTTGGTTGCTGAATTTTCTGTCGGTATGCCTTTTCCTTGGTGTCATTTTCATAACTGGCTATGGTCACCCTCTGTTCTCATTACATAAGAACAATTCAGTATGTGGTCACTTGCTTTTGTTAAAAGGTTGGACCACACAAATATTATTGTGTGTATTTCTAACAATACGTACATAGCTAGTAGAGAAAACAATAGCACAATTTGATGGGATATATCAAATGAAATAGCAGTATCAGCTATAATTGTTGATAAATGATGCAGTCTTGGGGCATATATAATTTAGCAAAAAATGTTACTAAAGTACCCTTAATATATATGTTGGGACCTGGTTAGAATTGCTCATTATTGATGAGGCAAAATCAAAGATAATGATCAGCAATACTGCTTCTAGAGGCAATAAATTATATATTGCAATCTGGATGGTTAATAACATATATATTGATGAGATAGAACTCGATTTTTGTCGCTTTCGTTCCATCGTATTACAGGTTTGCTCATCACTATAATCACTATGCTAGCTATCAACACGACAACTAGCGTGTTAGCGTGCAATGCATCTTGCCAGCCCTACTTCATATCCACACAGTAGAAAGGCAGCAGAGATAGGCAAACTCATTATCATTACCGAAATTTCTTTTAATGGATCTGTAAAATCTGTAGACTTTTTCTACCCACATCTCCTTTTTTTTTCCTAGCTTTCTCAGTTGAATGATATATAAGTGTACTGTGGCAGTACTTTTGTGGAGCCTACATTTTTCAAGGAAGAATCGAAGGATGGCCAAGCAGCAAATGTGGCGTAGTAGAGATACTGAGGCCGAGGGGATACTGGTGGACTAGCTATATAAACGGTGCCAGGTCCTACCTTCTCTCCTCTTCCTTTCTTTCCCCTTTGCCTATACAGGCTGCAGCCAACTTTAGCTCTTCTCTCTCTCTATGATATCTTTCTCTCTCATATCTGCCCCCCTCTTCTCTCTTCCTAGTTCCTACCCCCTTCTTTGCAAGTTAGAGAGATCAGGCCAGGCAGCTGTAGCTAGCTAGCTAGGGTTGGTGCTTGGAGGGAGAGAGGTAGCCTTTGCTCCCTTGCATATCAAGCCTTGGGAATCAGCCTCGCCTTTCTGACCCCCAAACACAAGGTTAGTAGTCCTCTCGGTTGGTGGATAGTGGATACTACTGCCGGAGGTATAGACAGATATATCAAGGAGGGGAGCTAGGGGTGCAGAAAGAGAGAGGATCAGCTAGCTCTAGCCAGAAGAGGAACAAGGAGGAGATCAGGGGCTTGGATATATACATATAGCGAGTGAGGAGGCCGGCGGAGGATACTGCTATAAAGATGTCTCAGGCGATGTCCGGCGGTGGTGGCGGCGGTGCGGGTCATCAGTTCGGTGACACGACGTTCACCAAGGTGTTCGTGGGGGGACTTGCGTGGGAGACGCACAAGGAGGGCATGCGGGCCTACTTCCAGCAGTTCGGCGACATCCTTGAGGCCGTCGTCATAACGGATAAGAACACCGGCAGATCCAAGGGATACGGATTTGTGAGTTCCAAATCCTTCCTCCTTTTTTCCTCTTCATTCAGAACCATCATTCATATATATAATTTCCTGCTTTTGTTAACATACTCCAATAATCCTAACCTTAGCTTTTTAATTTCTTCGTAAATTTTGTGTATATATATATCCTCATCAACTCACTTGAATAAAAACCAAAGAGTTAGTTAATTAGTGTCCAGTAATTAATTAACAAGTTGCACATGAACCATTGAACTGTTCAAGAGGTAGCTTAATACTATATATACACGATGTTGAAATAGTTGATTACAATTATAAGCTTGGATAATTGCAGGTAACTTTCCGTGAGCCGGAGGCAGCGCTGAGAGCTTGCATCGATCCGTATCCGGTGATTGATGGAAGGAGGGCCAACTGCAATCTTGCCTATCTCGGTGTCAACAAGTCCAAGACAGCACTGCTGCCGCCGTATCTGCAACCATATGGTAATTATATCGTACATTGGGTTTGTCTTCACTCTTTAACAATGATGAAACCAATAAATCGTTTCATCAACAGATTAATTAATGTTCATGTTCATCAAAAGAATTTTTCATAAGTAATATAAAGCCTGATGGTTGAGCTTCTTAATTCATGCCAGATATATATACTGTTGACTTGACTCTTTGCTCATTAATAATGACATAGTTGTTGATATATACATGCATCATGTAGTTCAAAGGCTTCTGCCTTTTTGCATCTCTTTGCATCATTTTATGCTGATGTACATATGCCTTGCGCATAAACTACGTTGCTGCTACTAATTAAGCTTTGTTTTATAGCTTAATTCTTGCATTGGTGCTGGCGTTAAACCAATCAAGATAATATTTCAGGCGCTGCACTTTTAGAACCAAATCATATATTGCCTGAAGCAGGGAATGCATGCATGACGCCTTTTTGTTTTGAATCAACTGAATAAATGACTAGTAACAATTAGTTAAAGTTTAATTTTGTCACTATATATATTGGCCGTGTACGTATATGATGTGGTACATGCTAGCCTTTTTGCAAGATCAATTATACTAATGTTGCATTGCATATATATCTTCCATTAAAGACAAGATATTATGCAGTATATATGCATGTACCGTGCAAATATAAAGTAAGGGTCAAAACAAAGAACATAGTATCCGGGTATAGTACCCCCGACAGTATTTCCCTAAGATGAAAAAAGCTGCATCACCTCCAGCAGCTTTCTGCAAAGCGCTAAAAGCAAGCGTGGTTAGTTATTCTTGGGGGTTGTTCCTTCCAGGCTAGCTTGTCTTGCTACTCTGCAGGTGCAGCTGTATTCGTCAGTGTGCTTTGATGTCCTTGTCCTCTACAAAATTATCTTCATTCCGTACGCCCTTCTCTAACTAACTAACTAACCATAGAACGTACTGCACCTGCTACGAGTACAAATCTTTCTTAATAGCTGCTTCTGCCCGGCCGGCCTCTTTAATAGTAGTGTCTACTGCATTCTTGGTCATGACATTGCAAAATCACTTGCAGTAGTTTATCCATTGAGTGTGCATGCATAAAATCATGTGTGGTACTGCATTTTCCCTACATGATGAGTCTTACTTCTAGAATTAATATAACAGTAGGTGCCATTTACGACTTTTGCAAATCTCCAGTAATTAATTAATAATTTAACCTAATCATTTTTTGTTAACACTAACATCTTTCACTTAATGAAGTATGAGCCAAGCTTGTTTTTGAAAAAAAAAAAAGAAAAAAAAACTAACATCTTTCACTTATTATCTGTGTGTGTAACTTGTGTGTTCCTTGCATATGCATGGATATGCGGCAGCTCACGTTTACGGGGGAGGCAGCAACATGCGGGCAACAATGAAGTCCTTTGAGACAGCTGGTGCTGGTGGTGCCAGCCTGATGAGCTTCGTCCCGGCGGCCGATCATGGCATCCAGCAAGGAATTCCTACTTACAGTGTGTACGCCGGGTGAGTCGTCGTACTTCTATCCTACGCCTTGCAGCATAGAGTATGCATTGGCCAATGGGCTCTGATGCATCATAATGCATGCCGATGCCGGCCGGGCGGCCGGCCAGTCGATCGATCCATCCATCTGTGTGTCTCCCGATCTGCACTGCTGCGCTAGCTGTAAAGACATGGGATTCGGTTAAAGGCAGCGCCGGCCTGCTTGCATGCCGGCCGGGCCTCTCTGCTCGGTCGTTAATGGTAGGAGGGGGCCAGCCACTGCACCGTCCATCACCCAGGCATGTGCCTCTGCATGTGCCCATGGGCCACAGCGATCGAGCTTATGCAGCTCTCGATCGCTAGTCGCTAATCTACTACAGAGATCACATCATGCACTCCCTGTTCCGGCCTACTGTACATTGATGCTGCGTGCATACATACGCTTGCTTGCTCCGTGCGTGTTTTACCTTGCTTATATATAGTGCGCAACTAAGTCATTCTAGCTTTTATAGACATGTTGTTTTTACTAAGCATTTAAATATACGACATTATCTTGAAAACCAGAACGATTTACAATTTAGGATGGTAATGGAGGGAGTAGTATGCATATGTGCACCGTATAGATTTACTTAGCTTGCTAACATCAATTAGCTCGCACCAGTCCAGCAGATACTGACTGTATGCAGCAGAGCGCATGAGCACCTACCTCATCATCATGTGTGACTGTAAGCATGCGGCATTTTATACACAGGCCGGCCTCGTATGCATATATACTACCTCGAGTACAGTGACTGCCATGTGGGGCAGATATCTCTTTGGAAAAAGCTCTCCTCCTACCTTTCGTCTTGCACACTAGCTGCATGCGGCCAGGCTCGCATGCACGCTTCCTCCGGTCCTGCTTTGATCTGCGTGCACGGTCAAGGGCCAGGCTGGCCTTGCTTCTTGACCCATGCATGCATGGATCCCATGCACCGTCCAAATTTCCCCATACCCTACTCTTTCATATGCATGGCATGGTAGCGTGATGCAATGATCAACGATCGATTGGTAGTGAAACAAGTTGTTCAAACAACTGTATTTGGCATCACATTATGATTTATGAAACGATCTCGAATGTACTATTTTATTTAATCTGATTATAGCCTTGTTTTTTTCTTGGTAATGATATACTACCTCCATTCCAAAATATAAGACTTTCTGGCTTTTCTAGATACATTCCCTTTACTTTGTATCTAGACATAGTGTATAACTAGATGCATAGTAAAGTAAATGCATCTAGGAAAGCTAGGAAGTCTTATAATTTGGAATGGAGGGAATACTATGGATATGGAGGGAGTATGGTGCTAATTTCAGTGCCTTTGTAATTTCAGGTACTCTCCCTATTTCTCGGACTACGGCTACCCGCTGGTACACACATCATTTTGTCAAGATCCTTTTTTTGGAGTTCTATTTTTGTCAAAGATTCTTCCCTTGCATTATTAAGTATTTTGACGTATATGCCGTACGTACTGATCATCGTCTACGCATGCATGCATGCAAATTTTCGCAGAGCTACTATCAGCCTTACGCTGCTCTGCAGCAGGGAGGCCAACTACAGCAGTATGCCGTATTGGGCGGCGGCGGAGCAGCGGCCACCGCGCCGGCAGGGCTAACAATGGCGGCGGCGGCCAACCCCGCGGCCTCCGCACTGTACCCCTACTTCCAGTACGCTCCGGCGAGCGCGGCGGCCGCTGGTGGGTACAGCATGGTTCAGTATCCCCAGTTGTACCAGTACGCTGCTGCGGCTGCGGCTGCGGTGGGTGCCACGGCGCCGGCGACCACCTTGGCCGCTGGCGCCATTGTTGGTGGCCTCCAGCAGTACGGCGGCGCGGTGGCGTTTACTCCTAATTCCATTGCCCAAGCAGGTATAGCTTAGTTAGTTTTTCACGACAGATTTCCTCTCCCTTTGTTGCATTTCGATCTGTGACGTCTAACACATGGAGCGTGATATATATATTTCAGGCATGACAATGTCTCTGACATCTCCAACATTGGCAGCACCGACAGCGCAGCAGTTCCAGTACAACAGGCTGGTTCCTTCTCCCCTGGCTGCTGCAGCACCCGATCAGAAGCCCAGCTTGGCCTAGACAACCACCATGCATGGCTGCCAGACAACCACCCGTCTCTCAACCATCAACATCCACGCACGCACACTATATCTTCTTCAATTCCTTCGGTACATTACATGATAAGTCAGTACGTATATCCAAACAGTCAACGCATATCATGCATCTCTGCTAGCTAGCTCTCTTAACAAGTCTTGGCTTCAAATGAAACTGCAGGCATGCAGTGTACGTGTTGCACATGCATTTGCTCGCCTGCACGTAACTACACTTGATGAGAGACTTGACTAACTTCTCTTGACACGGCGATGCTCATCACTCTGGGTTGGGTGCATTCTGCATTCGCCTCACGACTAACCTAAGGACCATGGCAGGTCCAATTTTCCATGCGTCATGCATCCTTTATTATTTCTGCTATAAAATCCTCTGATTAATCCATAATGTCCAGTCGCCATGCATGCATATAAAGGTCACCAACAGTCAGCACCTATTTTGTTAGTTGCCATGTAGTTTTATACATGATAATATTACTTTGTAGCTGGGTAGGCATAGATCGAGCTTTGCATTGCTAACAGCTGTTCCTTGCACTCTTATGGAAGAGTGCAGGGACGAACTGAACCAATGAGTCGCTGCTGGTTTTTCATGTGCAGCGTTACTCAACTAATCTCTGTCATCATCTCTCTCAAGATGGCATTTTTCACGAGCCATGTGTGAGTCCACAGAAGTTTGTGGAGATGCACACAGAAGGTTTACTGAAATTACCGGTCAATTTGTGCTAGTCATATATATACATCTTCATGAACCAAATGTAACATAACTAGCTAGCTCTAGGAGCTCTTGTTCATCTTTAATCTCTGTTTTGTTCCTTCCCGTCCTCTCTCTTCCACATATATCACATCATGCATTGATCATCATCTATCACATTGATCTGTCCTCTCTTCACCGTACCAAGCAAGCCAGACATGGTTAGGCCAAACCAAGCTTCTGATCCTTCATCATCATCAGATGAACAATTATTACGTACTACTAGAACCCCATATTATGATGACAGACATATATAATATATATCATTACTGTTCGTCAAGGATCTATTAATAGACGTACACTATGAAGTGTATTTAGCTTCCTTTCTGAGAGGCTAATGTACCATGCATATCTATCTCCTTTTGAGGACACATTTAGTTTTTATATGAACTCATCAACTATATATGTATTTGCATGACAATATTAATTGGGGAATGTATGTGCCCAATCACTTTGCTGCATGTATATCTGCCTATATAGCCCATACCTTAAGTGTATGTGCCAATGATAATCATGCTTTGCTTAGTCTTGAGATATTTTTCTGTTCATAACTGTGTCTACGTATGCTTATTAGTCTTTCGGAACTTGTTTTGTTCATAACCATGCTTAGTCTCAGGGGTTGCAAATGCACCACCCAGAAAATTTTACCATATATGCACTTCTATATTAGACTTATCTATGTACCCACAAGGCAGACGTACCACCCTCTAATTTGTCCTAACTTCGCCACACTGTACTTAGTCTATTAGCTATACGAACTAAGGACACATGCACGGATATATTGATCTGAGAACTTCTTTGGGGTCGTTAGACGTATCATATTCATGCATGTTTGTCTGACGAAGTACGTATACACGCATGCAAACAGCCACCAAAGATACTACTAGAACTATCCATGCATATATATACTCATATATTTATATATATGTTGTTCGTCGATCTATAGCTCAGCCAGCTGCCGGAGATTGAGAGGGTAGACGTGCTCCGGCGTGCCATCGAAAGCCATCTTTGCCAGTACCAGGTTGGTCGCCTGCGTCGGGTGGTAGGCGTCCCAGAACACGTAGCGCTCCCGCTCGGCGCACGGCGCCACCAACGGCAAGCAGAGGCCGCCGCCGGTGATGATGATCTGCGCCACCACCCCACAGCACCCGCTATCCACCACACCGTGAATCCGTACTTGCCGGGGTTGTGGATCATGTCCTGCACGGCGGCGTAGGTGTTGCCGTAGACGAAGGTGGCGGCAGGACGGTGGTCGGCGTTGAGCTGGTCAACGAGCGATCTGGTTGAAGAGACCCACCATCTGGTTCACCTGCTCCACGCACTCGCCAGCTCGTGGTCGTGGGCCCATACCAGCCGAGACCCGTAGGCCCGGGGTGCAGCCCAACGGGCCCACACCGGCCAGCAGAAACTTCCTCAGCCCAAGGCTGTGCAGAGCCTGCAATATTTACAAGTCACAGGGATTTTTCTTCTAAAAAAGTTTTACAAAAGATTTTTCTTCTCAAAATTAAAAAAAAAAAGTCACAATGATTGGTTGGAGCAGATGAGCTCGATCGATCGGTCGTCTATCAGTAGTGTACGATCGTTCTGGCTACTCTCAACTCACTCTGACTGATGGGCTGACGACGGCCGTACCAGTATCTGACGGGCGTAGTGGTCGAGCAGGTGGTCGGCGTACTCGCCGGGGCTGTACCGGTCGCCGTAGTCGTAGCCGATGCCGATCGGCGTGAGGAGGTAGTTGTTGAGGTAGTCGTTGCCACCGACCACTACGACGGCGACCGACCGCGCCAGGTGCCGCTCGTACCGGCCCTGGTCGCCGCCGAACAGGGGCCTGATGACGCCGTCCAGCGTCGCCTCCAGGTTGAGCACCTGCTGACTCAGGCTGAACCTGTCGCCCTGCAAGTGCAAGCAAAGCCAGTTGCAGGTTGTTGTTCAGTCTAGTGTCAATGTGTCAGTGCGAGGAAAAGTGAAGCTCTTGGTCGTGCACACACATACCAGGTGCTGCCCTGTCTCGTCCAGGATGCCCCCGGCCGCCGACGCGTAGTTGACGCCACCGAGCACCTGCATCGCCGCCGCCGTCCCGTTCAGGCCGCGGGTGCTCGTGTACGCCGGCAAGTACCGGAGGCCCAGAAGATCACCTGAAATGAATGGAAGGAAAGAGACAACGGAACGGATGGGTTGCAACTTGCAAGTCGTCGGAGTTGAAGAATCGGATGGAGACGACAGACACTGACACAAGGCGTCGGCGACGGTCTTGCCGTTGCAGAACCTGCCGGTGGCGGCGCCCAAGTCGACGCCGTACGTAGGGGTAGTAGTCGGCCCTGGCGAGCGCGCCGGGGAGCGCGTCGTTGTTGCCGTCGTCCACCAGCGAGTCGCCGAACACGAACATCGCCGGCACCCGCGTCGTTGTTGTTGCCTTCGCGGAGACGAGCAGGAGCAGCAGCAGCAGTATGCCGCCGGCTGTCGCCGCCGCACCTCGACTATGCCCCATCGAGCTCTGCAGTCGCGAATGGCGATCGAAGCAGGCTTCCGGGTCGGTCGGCCGGCCGGTGGCCGCTACGTTTACGTTACGTACGTCTCGGTGTGCTCTGCAGCCTCTGTTGGGTGCGCCTACGCTGCCACTGTATCAACTACACGAGCTGATGAGTGAGTCGTCGTCGTCGTACTCGTACGTGTCACAGGCGATGCCCGCCCGCGTGGCCGGCCGGCCGGGGTTCCTTGCCGTGGCCTCGTTTCCGGCGGCCGTTTGTGTTCCTGGGCCGGATGCCGTGCAGGCTGCGGCGGGCCGGCGGCGTCTCGGGCGTCTGCCACGCGACTCTTTCGTCTCATTTATTAGTTGCTGGCGGGTTGGGTTGAAGGAACCAAGTCGAGGACGTACGCCACGGTCGGTCCGCAGCCCGCAGGGAATCAGGCAAAAGCAACCGACCAAATCAGCGTGTTCGATCGACCCTTTTTCTTCTTGTTGCTGATTGATGATGAAGGACTGGATGTTTTTGGTTGGAATAATCGAATAGATGCCCGATGGAGATAATAAAGTCAACGTGAACAGCCCGTGACTTGTGGGACAAAGTCGAGTAGATAAACTCACCCCACGGATGAGTGGACGAGCACGGCCGGATCAAGAGGCCGACAGCTCGATTGATCGACCTCACATTCAGATGGCACGTCCCCGTTATATCATCATAACCACCCCACAAACAAATAAGGCACGTCTCAAATCAAATCACATTAATTTTCAAGTTATCCTAAGCCAAACTATTTCGAATAGCATGGTCAAATTTCTTTACTTCCTCCGTTCCATTTGTAGTTCACTTTGGCTTTTCTAGATACATTAATTTTGTTATGCACCTAGTTATACACTTATCTGTATACATAAGAAAAAAAAAAAATGAATCTGTAGTAAAAAAATGAATCTAGAAAATTTAAAAACTGAGGGAGTAGAAAAAAAAAAAATAGGCCCTGTTTGGATGCATTAAACAACACTAATACTTGTGTTCTTTTAGAATCACTAATACTTACTATGTTTAGAACGGAGGAAGTAATACTCTATTGATCACTACACTAATAAATTAGTCGCCGCATGTGCCTTCTAGAAACACGTCAAAAACAGCAGGGCCAGGCCGGCCGTGCGTGAGCACCTGTCTGGCTGTCATGCTGACTTTTCTGGATCGCTTGGCTTGGTCCACCACCACCAGGTAGTAGTACTACCCCATAGAATTGACAAGTGCCTTGAAGAGTTGTGACGCCACGCACGAGTGGTCCACTACACGTCTACACCCGGTGACGCCTGCCTGCCAAATTGGAGTATTAACTAACCTGATGGTGATCCGCGGAAAATGTCCGTCTCAACAACCTTTGTCTGTGTAATAATCTCCACACCCACTGATGGCCTAATCACTGCCTACGATGTTGACGCCACCCCCGGACATTCCCGCCGCTGACGGTCTGAGAATCTACCGCAGATTCACTGCATACACAAGCATCCAACTTAGCCATGTACTTATGGACACGGGATGAGCCTTTAGATGCGTCCCATGATAACGTGACATTGCTCACGATGTATAGAACCGGAGATTAGATCTATAAATAAATGTGTCTTATGAATGTGAGAGAAAAGAAGATGGGAGCTGGTTATATGCATGGGAGCGGGTTCTATAAAGACTCACCCTCACACTTTGAAACATTAAGGGGCTGTTTGGTTGGCAGCGGCAGTCTGCCACCGCCACAGCGCCCTCGCACACTTTTGTGGCGACCATATCGGCCGCCGCACTCGCCACAACTCTCGCCACGGCACAAGTCGACCGCCTCTTGTCTCGTGGTTAGCGGGGAGCAAAGACGGAGGAAACGACAAAAAGCGGCAAAGGTAAAAGACCGACATCTTTGTGCGGGGCGTGGCGGCAAATGCATGATCCAAACAGCGGCCACCGCACTGTGGCGGCCACAGGTGTGGCATGGCGAGTGGAGGCACTGAACCAAACGGGCCCTAAATACATAGACACGCCTTAGACACATGCACTACGAAAATTACCATGAAAAGAAAATGTCATTTTTTATATCCTGAACTTGGGAGCTGCTGGAAGCTTGGAGGACCTCCAACTAGATGGAAATTTTATGGGTACAAAGGGAGTTTGAAAGCTGTGACTAAACTGATGTGGCTTGTTCATGGGAAAAAAAAAAAAGGATGCAGACATGTTGTTGGCAATTTGGGTTTGGCTGATCTGAACTTGCCATTGCAAAGTTCATCAGATTTGAAACTAGGTCATATTTGAGTAGTGATCAATGTGTGAATTGACCAAAGTATTCTGGCTAGACCATCGGACGACCATGTGCAAATATACTCCCTCCATCCCAAATTATAAGTCGTTTGACTTTTTTGGCTCCAAGTTTGACCATTCGTCTTATTCAAAAAATTTGCGAAATATTGTTAAATTCAAGTCATTCTTTAAGAACTTATACTAATAAAGAAAGTCACGGCAAAAAAAAAAGTGATATTTTGTACAAATTTTTGAATAAGGCGAGTGGTCAAACTTGTTGTCAAAAAAAAGTCAAAACGACTTATAATTTGAAATGGAGGGAGTATTATTTATTTCTCGCTCATGTCCAAGATGCGCTTTTGAACCTGACACTCTTGGTTTACCACGATTTAGTTGCAACAGTTTTTAGTTCGCTTTTCCACCCACACTAGAGCTGCTCTTATAAAATTGTAATGTAAATTCAATAAATTACAAAAAAAAAAAAAAAAAACCAATGCCTTTATTTGTATAGACACTGCGCCTTCATCAATTGTATTTATCTTTTCTTTCCAGACTAGAACAGTACGTTTTCTTTCCACAACAAATTCAAACAAAACGAGTTTTAAGACCCTCACATTAAAATCTTGTACAACCATCCAACCAAATTTTAAATACCATCACCAAACCCAAAGTAAAATACCAACAGTAGCACATAAAGATCGGCCTCTCCTGCTCTGCTAGGTGGGCCTGGCTCGCCAACCGCTTCAGTTTGACCATTCCTAACCGGGCCCACCAAAAAATACCAAACGACCTGCCTTTTTTTGAATCTACCACAAGAGAAAAGAAACAAAAACACGATAGGAGACCGGAGACAGAGAGGAGACGAATTTACCTCTCCTGCCACTTCTTCGCCTTTCTCCAACCGCTTGTGCTTCCCCGGCCGGCGCCGCCCTCGCTCCCGCCGCCCGCCACTCCTCTCTCTCCCCGCGTCAGATCGGCCTCCCCGCGCCGGGGATCGAGGTCCCGCGAGCCCCTCCCCCCTCCGCGCGGGCGGGAGGCGGGATGAGCTGCTGAGGACGACGATGGCAGCGCGCCGAGCCACGCCGCAGGAGGCCGCGGCCGCGGCCGCGGAGGCCGCCATACGCTCCGTCGGCGTCGGATTCGATGTCGTCAGCGACGTCCGCCTCAAGTTCTGCAAGCAGCGGGGCAAGCCCGACCCCTGGCTCATCGAGCTCGACCATGGGGAGGTCCAGGATATCGTGCTGCCTGGCGGCGTCACCGTTGCTGGCGTCACCAAGTCGGTGAAGTGCGACAAAGGCGAGCGGATGAGGTTCCGCTCTGATGTCCTCTCGTTCCAGCAGGTCTGCTTCTGTTTCTATTTTATTTTGTCTCTATGCATGTCCATTTCACTTCATATAGATCCCCTATATAACAGAGAATAGCAACCGAATTGGGTGGGTATTATAGAGATGCACGACCAAACGGAATAAGAAAATAAAAAGCCATCTATTGCTACTTTCAGACTTTCAGTAGGTGTGGTTCTGTTTAGTTTTGTTTGTATATACCCATTTCATTCACTTCTTATTCTGATTCTAACGCGTAGTAACATATACCATTGTTAGTTTCGTACTACTTCTATATATATGACAAAGTATAGCAACTGAGCTGGGTATTATAGTGATAGCGTGACATGCTCTGTAAATAATCTGCTGATCAAACACACTACGCAAAGAAAAAGGCACGGTGAACTATTGCTACTTTTAACAATTCAACTAAGTAGTAATGCTGTTGTGCACATATTGTATATAGTTAGACAATATCTGAAGCTGCTGCAACCATTTATATTCCTGCAATTCAATAGAAAGTAGGAACTGGATCGGTCAAAAACATTCCAACATTTCTAGTGCTGGGAACACAGACTTCATTCTCAGTTGAATTCGACAACAGTCTGGAGACATACGAGTCCTTTTGGGTTGATGCTGTTATATGCTCATATCATGCTCTTTTCCTCTTCACGTGTTGCTGTTTTAAATACTAAAGTACATCTACATCCATGAAAACTATTTTGCTCATATCGTGTGTTTGCAATGTTGAGGAAAGCCAGTTAGCCACCTTCCTCAAATTCTTAAGCATTTTTGCAGATGTCTGAGCAATTCAACCAGGAGCTATCTTTGTCTGGGAAAATTCCATCTGGCTTCTTCAATACTATGTTTGAGTTTTCTGGCAGCTGGCAGAAAGATGCTGCTAATACCAAAACACTTGCTTTTGATGGTTGGTATGTGACTCTATACAGTGTTGCACTCTCAAAAGGGCAAATTGTACTCCGGGATCATGTTAAGCAGGCTGTTCCATCAACCTGGGAACCTGCTGCCTTGGCAAGGTTAGATCCATATCTGAATCTACAGTTTTGGCACGTAGGATCAAACTCTGTTTCTCCTTCAGTTCATATTAGTCTTTACCTTCATTTTTTTGACTCTCCATTTTTCATAGCTCCCTCGATTTTATTATTGGCCTCCTGGCAAATGTGTGTCACCCCACACCTCATAACTTGTCATCTACTCCCTCCATTCCAAATTATAAGGCGTTCTGGCTTTTCTAAATACATTATTTTTACTATGCATCTGGACATAGTGCATATCCAAGTGCATAGCATTAGCAAAAGTTATGTATCGACAAAAGCCAAAATGTCTTATAATTTGAAGTAGAGGGAGTACTGCCATTTCCTATCCTTACCACTTTACCAGTTTCTAATTGATTACATGTAAATGATGTCAGCTTACCATTTTTGCTGAATCATTCTCTGAGTTCATCAATATAAAACTTAAAGTTGAGTTGTTTTACTCTTCAGGTTCATTAAACAATTTGGCACTCATATAGTTGTTGGTCTAAAAGATGGGTGCGAGAGATGTAATTTATTTGAAGCAACAGCATTCATCGACCTTGCAAGCTGCTGATGTTCAAAAAACGATTGAAGGAGATGTCAGACAGGAGATTCTTTTGATGCAAATGGGCAATCTGACATGGGTTTCAAGGACACATATGGGAACAATAAGGTGCTTTCTGAGCCTTTGTTTCTTCTTTTTTTTCCCAGGATTTCTTCCATTTAACATCAATGATTACTATTAAAGTAGTACCTGTATTGTATAACTTATTTAAGATTTAATTAATGATTGTTTTGTTGAACACCCCACAACATGTAACGTTTACTTCTGTGAGCCTTAAAAATGACAGCTTTTGACCAGTGGAATTTGTGTTTATCACCTCGATTACTAGGCCAGCAAACATTAAAATAATAGATTGCCTCCAGTTTATTTCTTTGAATTCGTGGGAAGTTGGGACAACCAGCTGGCCTATATTGTGTTTTCCAATAGGTAGTGTCCCCCTTCTGTGACATGATACGTACACACTGGTTATATGGGCATCAGGGCATGCGACCATAGCCTCAAATTGTGGCTAGTATGGCTGTTCTGGTTGAGAAATATTTTGATGAGAGAGAAATATTCATTGATTAAAAATATTATATTGTGAAATATTTAGATGCCTATAGATCTAAATTTCTTACTTTGTTCAATTCTGAATTTCAGTCTTAGGTTTCACCTTTTTTTTTTTTTTTTTTTTGTACTGTCATGTATATTTTATCATGAAAGGATGCTGGCTGGACATAATATGTTCTCAGCTTCATTTTCTTCCACATTTTCTGATTTTAACATTGTTGTATACTGTACAGAGTGATATCAGAGAGCAACAGCTGAGATTTGTACAGTCCAGTCCATTGAATTCTTACTGCAACTGAGGTACAGAGCTTTGTGTTCATAATGTTCAATCGCTATTGCTCAAGCAAATCATATTTATATTAGCTTAGCTGGATGTCTTAGCATGATACACATTTTTGTACGCCCTGTCTCAGGGATTTGGTGATGATGCCTAAGCCAAGAGGTGGGAGGGATAAAGAATTTATATCTCATAGCGAGTGGCTTAATACTATTCAAGCAGAGCCTGATGTTATCTCAATGTCCTTTATACCAATCACTTCACTATTGAATGGAGTTCCTGGAAGTGGATTTTTGAACCATGCAATTAATCTGTATCTCCGACGTAAGTGTCTTTTCACCCTCTTTTTTAAACTGCTGTGCTTTATTTAGGTTGACACACACACACACAAAAAAAAAAAAAAAAAAAAGCTATTCTGTACTCTGTATATATGAATGATGCTAGGAGAAATCTGGATATACAACCACAGTATATTACAGAACAATGTGTTGACACTTTTTGAAATTTAATTACAGTTTTTGCTTGGATGCTTCTGGTTTAATATTTGAAAAGGACTGTTTTCTAATATGCTTTTGATGTGAGGTTCTCGATTGCTAGGGTTGAGATACCCTACCACCTGGGCAAATCGATGGTTGAATATAAAAGAGAGCTGAATTATTCATTTTTTTTTGTCTCAAGAGAAACAGATAGTTCCTTTCTTGAAGGAGTCTCACAATTGAATGCATGGCTGGAGAATTTTAGTTAGACAATGTGTTATTATGGCTGGATGATTGGCTTTATTAATCTGACTAGAAGGATAACAATAGCAGGGAATGGAGTTTGTTTGCCCTTCCTAGGAATCTCTGAACAGATTAACCCAATTACTGCTTAACTAAACAAAGTTCCGCCATCCTCCTTAAGTAGAGCCTGCTAACAAATTCCTAATCTCAAGTGATGACCAACACAGACTTGCCAGAGCAACAAATTCTGTCCTAGCCACTTGTGGTTGATACAGCCTTCTTGTTTCTGCTCGAGTATTATTTGCCAATAAAAGCATCCACAACACATTGGTTGTGCTCCTGCTCTGCTAATAAGTAATAACATGCAAATATAGAGAAATAGACGGTGCAAATTTCTACTGGGAAGAAATCCTATATGTGCCAGACTACTTCTGGTTGCAACTTGCAAAGCTCACAATCTAGCAAAATTAGCATTAGGCCGCAAGTCCAACTGCAACAACTGGGTGATATATTGAAATTTGGTGCAGATAAACCCCCAATTGAGGAGTTACATCAATTTCTGGAGTTCCAACTTCCAAGGCAGTGGGCACCTGTTTACAGTGATCTCGCTCTGGGTCCTCAGAGGAAAAGACAAAGCAGTACATCGTTGCCAGTAAATTTAATCGGTCCAAAGCTTTATATTTGCACTAACATGGTATGGACAGCTTCTGCTATTTTCATAATCGAAGCAGTTTTCTCTCTCGTTCATTTTTTGTAACTATGTAGTATCATTTCAGGAGTTTTTTTTTTTTCCACTAAGATTTGAATTTTGATTCATGCATTTCCCCCACTCATCTTTTGAGCCCATTACCAAACTCGCTGCAGGTTGATGTGGGTAAAAGACCAGTTACAGGACTCCGGCTGTTTCTTGAAGGAAGGAAGAGCAACAAATTAGCTATACATCTCCAACATCTCTGCTCTCTTCCTCAGATTATTCAGCTTGAAGATGACCCTTACAATCATCAAATTCCAGAATATGACCGCAGATACTATGAACCAATTGGACCTTGGAAGCGTTTCTCTCATGTCTGCACAGCACCAGTCGAGTCAGATGAGTTGTCCATTGTCACAGGGGCTCAATTAGACGTGGTTAACCACGGCCTCAAGAAAATTTTGTTCCTTCGCCTGCATTTCTCCAAAGCCTGCAATGCCGTTGTAAGGAACTCGGAATGGGAGAATTCTCCCAACCTAGCTCAGAAATCAGGCCTTATCTCGACACTCATCAGCACACATTTCTCCTCAGTAGCTCAGAAGCCCACACCGCGGCCAGCCGATGTGAACATAAACTCGGCAGTGTACCCTGGTGGCCCACCTGTTCCAGTGCAGACTCCAAAGTTGCTCAAGTTTGTTGATCCAACAGAAATGATGCGTGGGCCGCAGGACACACCGGGCTATTGGGTGGTTTCAGGCGCAAAGCTGAACCTTGAGAGGGGAAAGATATCATTGCGGGTGAAATACACACTGCTGACAGCTATAATACCAGATGATGAATTTGCACTTGACGAAGATGAATTTTAGAACCTGGAACAAAAGAAACCTGTGTAGCTAACGTTGAGGATACAGATGAAGGATCCAAGATTTCTGTCATTTGGGCATTTGTTTGATGTTGTATACTTTGTGTTATTTTTTTAAATGTCATAGCATAAATGAGTTCTCTGTCCTGAATGGAGCGAGAAAATTTGTTGTAACATTTCTTTGTAGCATGGCACATAACGATCAACATTAGAGGATAGGTCAAAATATTTGTATATAAGAGATGGATAAAAAAATTATATTGTTTGTTCATATCCTGAGTACAAGCAAGTATGCCTTGATGCGAGTTGTGGCCCCCTTGCCATTTTTTCCCCTACAGGCTCTGTGATCACCGGCCTGGGAATCCGATTTGATGATGGGGATCCCTTGATGATGAACCTCTGAGTTCTGAGTGCTCTGGTTTTATCAAGATCAAAGAGTATGGATTCGTATTTCAATCTCTCTGCATATCTTAATTTTATTCCCGGTGGGCTCCATCGCGCATAATGTTCCAAACTGACACGCTCTTGCTTCCGGTGATGCGCCTTCAGCAGTATGCTACGAAGTCACAATGAAGGTTGAACATGAACAGCTAGACCATGAAGGTCCATCGAACGTTCTCAGTGCCCAACCCCGAATGGCTTCTAATTGAAGGTTGGAGTGACGGACCGGACCCGATGAAAGGTTGAAATAAGGTTAACACATTCACTAGGAGCAATGACAATTAATCGTTGGTTGTTATTATAATCAGAGCCAGGCAGCCAGCTAGCTTAAATAATCCACAATGGCAATGCTAAAATAAAACACGTCATATATTGTATTCACCGTCCCAGATTGTACCGTGAATGTTATAAGAGGTAACTACCTACCAATGGAGCATTGAAAGAGAACCAGTAAGCCAAAAAAAAAAAAAAAAAGGACTGGCGTAACCGGAAACTCAATAAGTTCCACCACGCTCCATCTATTTACTTCTTTCAGAGAAAAGAGTCATAGTAAGCCAAAAAAAAAAAAAAAAAAAAAAAAGGACTGGCGTAACCGGAAACTCAATAAGTTCCACCACGCTCCATCTATTTACTTCTTTCAGAGAAAAGAGTCATACGATACATTTGCCAAATGAACATCAGTTGTTTCTAAGGAGCATTTGGTTTTTAATCAAATTTGCGATGTAGTCTGCAACCCAAACGGATCCAGCCTCAGTGCAGCAGTAACCGTGTGTGTGACCTTCCGTTTCAACAGATAGGGTGACCCTGGGTGCGTGCTTTGATATCTGCAAATCGTCCAAATTAACTGAAGATAGTTAGCATCTAGCAGCCCAGTTCCCCAACACCAGCTATCAGAATAGAATGCTGTCAAATAGCATATCATCACTTCACCTCTTCTAAGTGAGATAGTGGACCCCAGTGATCATCCACACCAAACAAAAAGGCCATTTTGTCCTCTTTTGCTCTGACGAAGGTCCAGTCTGGTTCTTCAGTAAGCTGGAGTGCAACGAGAGAAATAATCATAGCCACTATGCAAGTAAAGAAGGTGGAGATAATCATCCCCGCTGTGCAAGTAAATATGGATGGGCTCTAGTAACTCAAATAGAAGTGTTGTCATAATGACCCATGCGTGAGTGTGTTACCTTTTGGAACTCTGTCAGTGCCATGAAAAGAACGTTGCGCACTGTATTATACTGCAAGGGCACAGAAAAGGGGCAGACATCTCAAGATTTTGTGACAGTTGAAGCATATGAAACAACTCATCAAGTTGGATACTAAAAGTTCAGAACTCACCCTTAAGAGATGGCAGCATACAGCATCAACAGCTGTTACAGACCATGAACGTCCAAGGAACCTTCTCACAATACCACTTCTAATTGAAGGTCGGAGTGACCCGATGAAAGATGCAGATAAACTAACAAATTTACTTAGGAGTGATGATCTGATCCAAATTGAGAAGGCCCACTTCAGCAAATGATCATTAAAGATTTGGGAGCAGATTAGACACACAGGTCAAAGTAAGGTCAAAATTAACTTCTGAACAGATGAAAATCACTACTAACTTAAAAGTTATGATCAACAATATGCCATTCATATCCAGCTTTCCATGTTGCATTGCTTGTTCACATGGGAAAATAATCTTATATTGCATTGTCCTATACTATTTTACTTGACTAGAAATCAGTTGCTCACCGCAATTATACCACCTTAGTTAGATTATCAAAACGGCAATAGAAGCAACATGCTATCATGACAATTATAAAAACTTGACCAGAGCATTTCAGTACCTTGCGATATATCCAATTGCTGATTGTGTTACAGAACTCTTGTTCATCTTTAAAAATGGATACAGTCCTACAAAAAAAAAAATTATCTGTCCAGGAGAAGCGAAGACAATAGTAAATGCTATGGGCGGATTGTGGGAGAAGACTGGCAGACATGCATGGGCAAGGATCTAGACCTTATTCTGGAATCTTTTGAAGACTTCAAGGCCTATGTATGCGCCAATTGAATGACCAACCTTCATTTAAACAAACAAATGCAAATCTTTTGGGACCAATAAAGAGATGGTACTAAAAGGCACAGGTTCCAGATTGGGTATTTAAATAAGGAATTCATCTGAATGTTTTATTACTGAACATAACACATAAGCTCTGATATCTGTAATGCTCGTTTATAAATTTATAAAATTACATATGTATGTATACTAGTATGTCAAGAAAGAGTGACTAGAGTTTTTGGTTAGCATAGAACAACTTGAATGAAGGCTTGTAGTGGTGAAGGCGAAAGTTTACCAAAACTATTGGTCGTTCAGAATGCTGAAGCTCTTGCTCAATGAAATCAATCTGCATGCATGAACACCGATTAAACAGGATAAACATGGGATAAAACCACAGGGAAATCACGCATATAAAGGAATTAAATCTTCGCCGGAACAAATTGATTAAAAAGTAAATCAATACATGAAACAGAACATATTAAGACAATGGCAGATGAAACAAATATGAGGCTTTCTTCTCTATTCTGCTATTTTCTTTCGTGACAGAAGTTGCAAGAAACCAAAACCTGTTGTAGCAGGAACAAAAATGGACAGAAAATAGTACAGGGAAGTTTCAACTGATGGAGCATGTAAACTGCACCTTGTGGTCAATTTGTTCATACAATGAAAACAATCGTCCATGCTCATAATCCTGCCGTAAGATGTATTAAAATCAGTTCTGCTGGCAATACTAATATGCTCAATAAGGAATCTAAACAAAATTAAGTTGTAGGCAAAACATTTAAGGACCTCTAATTATACGTGCACTACAAGGTTTGCTATTGGGTTGTTGAAACTAATAGTTGCATGTGAAACAAATATCAGGTAAGCTGTATAAGTTACCTTCTGGCTGTGTGAAATGTGCCCAATTGCTGAAAAAACAGGCAAGGTTCATCAGCACGCAGCAAGTCACACAGATACTACTCCATAAGACACCCAAAGAAAAAATGCATTCTGCAATTACCTGTAATAGATGCTTGGCCACTGAGGTTCTCATAGAGTGCCTCGACGAAGTCCTTATAAAACGCAGATATACCTGCAGAACACAAACTGGTCACATTCATGAGCATTTCAACATTATACGAATCACCTTAAGCACTGCACGGACCTGGATTCCCAGGAATAACCAGCACGTTAAGGGACGGCTGTTTGGACCTTATCTCGAGCAATTCTGTAGCAAAGCTGCAGGGAATAGAGGCGAGCGCGTGTGGTTAGAACTGAAGAAGAGCTTATAAGCATCCAGATTCAGAAATTACTCAGCTTTAGCACCGTGTTGTCCGCCCGTGTAGTGTAAATTGCAGTAGTACCTCGACACCTTGCATATCCGAGTCGTGGCCTGCTCCCTCGGCGGGAACGGCGTGAGCCTGGCTCTCTCCATGGATCCCATGCTTGTTGCGCCCGGCGTCGCGCCGCACGCCGATCTAAACCACCTGCAGCGCTAACCGCGCGAGGAGACATCACATCACGCACGGACGGAATTGTAGTACGGTGGGGATTGGAAGAGCGGGCAGCTCGTACCAACCTGAGCGCTGCTGCAGCAGAGATCAACGGCGCACCGAAGCAAGACTGGCAGAGGACGAGGAGTGGAGCGCGTTAGTCGGTACTCCTAGGTAGGAACTAGGAAGGAGGCGGTTGGTTACGGGGGCAGGAAGAGATGCTTACCCATCCGATTGCAGATGGACCAGGGACGAAGAAGAGGAGGAGGTGGGGATGCGCATGCGGCGGCGCGCGCCGGCGACTGGAGACGGAGTGTGGAGCGCCTGCCACGTCCCAGTCACAGGTCGGACAGGTGAATCGGGTATGCAGGGCCCACCACGAGCATGGTGATGTGCAACGTCATCGAGGAGCGGTGTTCAGTTGCACAGTAAAAAAAAAAAATTACTGAGTTCCCTATCACCTCGAATCTCTCAACGTATTCTTATAGCGTTAAATGTAGATAAATAAAAAATTAATTACACAGTTTGGCTGAAAAGTGCGAGATAAATCTTTTAAGCTCAGTTAGTCCACGATTGGATATTAATTAACAAATACAAACGAAAAGTCTTCTGATTTCAACCTAAAATATTTCACCAACTAAGCCACAGGCGAGATGGGAATCCATGAAACTTTTTAACTGCTGATGCTGATGATTCCAATTACCATGTGTGGTTTATAATCTATTTACAGCCATAGCATTACTCGTTTTTTTTTTTTTGCCGTGTTTAGATCCCGAAAAACACTATAACATTTTTAGTTTTTTTCCTACTATGGTCTAACTAGATTTAAAAGATTTGTATTAAAAGTACCTCCAAACTATCTAATTAATTATTTTGTTTATTTACATTTAATTCTATATGCATAATATGAAAGATTTGATGTGACGGAAATTTTAAAAAAATTTAACCAAAATTTGGCCATCTAAACACAACCATTACTCGTTTTACATCCTCTATCTAATTCTGAAATTTGAAGCTAATGCAATACACACAATCTTTGTCTTAAAACTGTCGTAAACCATACGGAGTAGTTTGTTGACGAACCTTGTTATTTTGCTTTAAATTTGCTACCCTAAAAAGGACATTGTTCCAACTTGGAAACCGGCCGGCGGATAGTGGGACATGACGCTCGAACTCCAACTCCAAAGCCCACAAGCGCCCAAGCCCACCTCGCCTCGGGTTCAGGGCAGCAGCTCCCATTTTCTCGGCCTCCGCGCCTCCGCGGCGGCCATGGACGTCGATGACCCCTCGCCGCGCGTCGGCGGAGGCAGCGGCGCGGACCCGCCCCGCATCCGTCGGCTGGAGGAGTCGGTGGTGAACCGCATCGCGGCGGGGAGGTGATACAGCGGCCGTCGTCCGCGGTCAAGGAGCTCGTCGAGAACAGCCTCGACGCCGGCGCGTCCACGGTCTCCGTCACCGTCAAAGACGGAGGCCTCAAGCTCATACAGGTTTCCGACGACGGCCACGGCATTCAGGTATGCTCGCTAAACCCTAAACCCCTGAAACCGACCCCCACTTTTCAAGCCGCGTCGAGTAGCTGGACGACCGGGCGTGAGAGTGGGAGTGTGATTGTCAAATTTGATTGTTGCCTTATGGAGCGATTGGTAGATTCATTGACTTGCCAAGCATGTGAATGAGGAATGAAACATTAGGGACAGTTGTGCTTTGATATGTTTATATATGTCTTGACCAAAGCGCAAACAATATTAAGAGAGCAAAACTATCAGGACGTGATTACCCCTGCTAAGCAGTCGAGGATGTCAATGTCTACTAAAGTACGATGGCACGATTTTGTTTTTTTAATACTTACCGTGTGCGAGTGGGGGGCTGATTCAATTTTCAATGGCCCCGCTGCTCTGGCAGAAATGTCAGGATACATCAAATTGTGTCAAATTGCATCAGACTGCGCCATCTCATTTTGATCAGATTAGTCTAGACTAGATGCTAGAGAGTAGAGACTCATATCGCCATGTGAAGACTGCACCATTCACTCTTAGACCACACACTCTTTTTCTTCGCTGGAAGTCTGCAGCTCCACAGATTTGTGTCGTCCTTCTTTCAGCGAGTAACCTTTGCACCATCGTCTTTCCTCTTTGGAACACGATGTTGCCACAGTTTTGGACACCACTCCTAGTCCTATCCTACTCCTATAAGTCCAATGTGACCACAAGAGGTTTGTTGCCCTCGAGGGGCCTGCTGCCTATCTTAGGATAAGCATGTTTGTTGTGTCTGTTAAGACTTTCAAGATTTGTTGCATTTGAGGGGGCCTTCTCTCAATTATAGGATATAAGTGGATTCAATATATGCTCTGTTCATATTTTTGTTGTTTCACCTTAAACGTCCCACTGAAAATGTGCTTATGTAGCTAATTTATTTCTATTTCACAGTTTGAGGATTTGCCAATATTGTGTGAAAGGCATACTACCTCAAAGTTATCTGCATACGAGGATTTACAGACCATAAAATCTATGGGCTTTAGAGGGGAGGCCCTGGCCAGTATGACTTATGTCGGCCATGTTACTGTGACAACAATAACAGAGGGTCAACTTCATGGCTACCGGTTAGCTCATGAACAGTTCAAAATTTTATGATTGTGCTGTATTCTATATATTTGCTGCTGATATAAGTTATGCCATCTTTTGACTTTTCCTCATCAGTGTTTGTTATAAAGATGGAGTAATGGAGAATGAGCCAAAACCCTGTGCTGCAGTTAAAGGAACTCAAGTCATGGTCAGTTTAACAAGAAGTGCTACTTCCTTGTCTGCTTAATACCGTTAGATATTTCTTGTAAGGTTTACAACAACATAATTCCCTGCAGGTTGAAAATTTATTTTTACAATATGGTAGCTCGTAGAAAAACATTGGAGAACTCCAATGACGACTACCCCAAAATTGTAGATTTCATTAGTCGCTTTTGCAGTCCATCATATCAATGTGAACTTTTCCTGCAGAAAGGTAAACATCCCTGCCTTTTCCCCCATTATATCATGATCAGATTTAATAAGGCACAATTTGTGTCACCACTCATCAGATTTAATAGGGTATCATTTGCTTCTTATGTCATAGCATGGAGCCAATCGAGCAGATGTTCATAGTTCGAGCACATCTTCTAGACTGGATGCTATAAGGAATGTCTATGGGGCTTCTGTTGTTCGTGATCTGATTGAAATAGAAGTTTCAGATGAGGATGGTGGAGATGCAGTCTTCAAGATGGATGGTTATATATCAAATGCAAATTATGTGGCAAAGAAGATCACGATGATCCTTTTCATAAATGGTAGAAACATACGAGAATAGTACTAGTGAATTTTTTTTAGGGAGCCAATATTTCTCCATTCCTGTGTAAATAACATCTGCTGGTTTATTTAGATTTGGAAAGTTTTTCTCTACAATATGAATGATCATGTAGATAATCCACCTTTGCAGTTATTTTCAGAATTAGTCAAGTTAGCTGCTCCTTTTTTGTTTTCTACTGTATGCATTGTTTCTCTGATATATCATTTATGTATCTTCATGTTTCCTCTTCAGATAGGCTTGTAGACTGTACTTCTCTGAAAAGGGCAATTGAATTTGTGTACTCTGCAACGTTGCCTCAAGCATCCAAACCCTTCATATACATGTCCATCAATCTTCCATCAGAACATGTGGATGTCAATATACACCCAACCAAAAAGGAGGTATGCTGTTCTGCTTCTGATGTTCAAGCATTTTTCTTTCTTTTTATTTTTTCCAATTATAGAACAAATGATCGGATACTTTTGTGAATACTTTGACTTTCAGGTTAGCCTCTTGAATCAAGAGCGTATTATTGAAACTATAAAAAATACCATTGAGGAAAAACTGAGGAATTCTAATACCACAAGGATATTCCAAACTCAGGTAATTAATTCTCTATTTAGCACTGTGTATCTGCAAACCTGCTTCTATTACTTAGGGCTTGTTTATTTACCTCCAAAATGCAAAATGCAAAAAAAGATTCCCCGTCACATCGAACTTGTGATACATGCATAGAGTACTAAATATAGATAAAAAAAAAAAATTTGTACAGTTTGGTTTTAATTTGCGAGACGAAAGTTTTGAGCCTAATTAGTCAATGGTTGGACAATAATTATCAAATACAAACGAAAGTGCTACAGTATTTTGGCACTCAAATCTGGAACTAAACAAGGCCTTAGTCCCATACAAATTCGTGATACTTAATTACTCCCTTGTATTGTATGTGTATTGTGAACATTGATAGTGTGGTACTTCTGGGTCATAGCGTGTATTCCAGTACTATACTTTACTTACCAGTTGCCATATATCTATTTGACAACTTTTGATTACATACTTGGTCACCATGTTCATAAAATCTTTCTTGGAAACATGACTCTTCACTGGGTGACCCTGGTCCCTGCCTATAAACACAAGCATTGACCTGCAAACTTTATTTGATATGTGTTTTTTTATGGCATATGATTTGACGATGGTCAAGCATGCTCATTTTACAGACTTTCTTATACTTGAAAGTTGAAACGTCCTATGATGTCTGTCCATTTGTAATTGAGCTTTGGTGTGAGCTTCTACCATTGATGATGTTGTTCCATGTAAGTTGCAGGCAGTTAACTCCTCAGCACTTACTCAAGTTTACACACAGAAGGACAAGGGTATTGATGTCAAAATGGCCTCTGGTATGTACAATGTTAATCAACACGTATAACGGATCATAACTTTTTAAGAGTAAATGTTTTCCAGTAGTGCCCTATGCTGCCTTGGCGTATGAGTTAAATTGCTTATTTCTATTTGCTACCTGATCAGCAGTGTCTGAAACTCTCATTGTAACCATTTGTACTGTAGGAATGAAATCTCAAAAGACTCCTGTGAGCCAAATGGTCAGAACTGATCCACGCAATCCATCTGGAAGGTTGCACGCTTACTGGCATGGGCAATCTTCAAATCTCGAAAAGAAATCTGACCTTGTTTCTGTAAGGTAGACTCTTAATTAATTATCAAGCTAGCAACCACTGAGCATTCCTTTCAGATTTTCCATTTTTCCTCATCATTTGATATGATCTTGTATTTGTATCATTGAACCACTTCACCCCCTCACATGCACCCTTTATTTTTTTGTTTACAAAGTTGCTATCCTATCCTTTTTTTTTTTGTCTTTTTTGATTGCATGCTGGATCTCATTTTATTGGGAGTGCTGTCCTTTCCTTTTCTATTCTGGTTGCTAATTCAAACAATCTATTTTAAGAACTGAAAACTGTGATTGCTATCATTTATTTTTGCTGAGGCTGGTTTTATTTCTCAATGTTTAAATGGTTCTACAAGAAATGTTGTAAGATCAAGGAGGAATCCAAAGGATGCTGGTGACCTATCTAGCCGTCATGAGCTTCTTATGGAAATAGATTCTCACTGCCATCCTGGTGAGTTCATCTTATCCTTTGATGACTGAAAGGAGGGCATCTTTTCTTTTACCCTGATGTTTTATCTACTGCTGCAGGTCTCTTAGAGGTTATTAAGAATTGCACATATGTTGGCATGGCTGATGAAGTTTTCGCTTTGATACAGCACAATACTCACTTATACCTTGTCAATGTTGTAAATGTTAGGTAACTCCAACGCAGTGAATTATCTCTTTCCTTTTCACATGTGACCAGTCCCTTATCTGGGCAAAAAAAAAACTTACATAATTCGCAGATGGCACTAGAACTCCAATTTCAATCTAGCCATACAGATAAGACTTCATGATGCCATACCAGACCATCACACTGCTACCACCTGCATTGCAACTACTGCTGCCACTTCGACATATTGCATTGATATTGTTTATTTCCAGGTACATTTTAGTATTTAATTTCATGTGGTATGCTAATTATTCAATTTATGGTGCAGTAAAGAACTCATGTACCAGCAAGCTCTGTGCCGTTTTGGAAACTTCAATGCTATCCAGCTTAGTGAACCAGCTCCTCTTCAGGAGCTGGTGCTGATGGCACTGAAAGATGATGAATTAATCGGTGATGAAAATGTTGAGGAAAAACTGGAGATTGCAGAGGTTAGTTGTTTTCTGAATTGCCCAAAATCTTGGTTTATGTGATAGGTGCCTAAGTTGATGTATAATATTTATAAGTTTGTTTATTTCAGTTTGAGAACTTCTTGTTACATAGCTCTTTAAACGAACATAATCTAACAATTGCAGTTGAACTCGAAGATACTGAAAGAAAATGCTGAGATGATTAATGAGTACTTCTCTATTCATGTTGATCAAGATGGGAACTTGGCCAGGCTTCCAGTTGTACTTGATCAGTACACCCCTGATATGGATCGGCTCCCAGAATTTGTGTTGACTATGGGGAATGATGTAGGTTCTCTTATTAAGTCGTCAAGTTCATTATGTGTGCTAATTTAAACTTGGAGCGTCGAACTAAATTGCTAGACTATACACTCCTTATCGAGATGGCAAGTAATTCATTTGCAGAACTGTTTCAGTGTTTCAAACTTAATTAGCTTTTCGTATAAGTATCTGAACATAACTTCTTATTGAACTTGCTCCTTAGTTTGAGCCCTGATATATTTTGCCTCATGGCACTTTTTGGATGATGCAGTCCTAGTTCTGGCAACCCTGATCTTGTTTTTAGCAATTTCAATCTTAAAATAGGTTACCTGGGATGATGAGAAAGAGTGCTTCAGAACGGCAGCTGCTGCTATTGGGAACTTCTACGCACTCCATCCACCCATCCTTCCAAACCCATCAGGGAGTGGCATTCAGTTGTACAAGAAAAATAAAGATTGCATGGCGAGTGGCGAACATGTTGATAGTACAGGTGAGCAGATTGGTATACGTACTTTGCAGCCATTACTCAGTGAGGTGGTACTAGTGCTAGGACATTATCAAGAGTCACAAGGTGTACACCTTAGTAGACATCATCAATATTATTGAAGCTGGATTCTATCCCAGCTGACAACGCTGAAACCACTCATATAACATGAGATGAAAAAATAAAGAAAACACTAATAATTATGATGTAGTGATGCTAGGGCTACATATTTCATAGGCTCAATTCTAGCGCTGAATACATGTATTTCCATCAGCATTATTTGCTGTTGGCACTAAGAGGTGAAATGTGCCACAGATGAAGACGGCATTGATCACGAACTACTTGCGGAAGCAGAGACAACATGGTCCCAACGCGAGTGGACCATTCAACATGTCTTGTTTCCATCTATGCGACTTTTCCTCAAGCCCCCAAAGTCAATGGCAACAGATGGAACCTTTGTTCAGGTTTGTTCCCTTGTGTTTCAAAGCTTTGACATGTACACCTTTGAGTGTGTATAGAAACCATTACATATGGCCAAATGCCCAAACCCCTGACATTGTACTTTGATCTATGGATGGTTTCTGCACTTAATTCATTGCCATGCTTTACATACATGCTCTTATATTTCTCACCAGGTTGGCATTGAATTGTTCAACAAATGGCCAATATGGAGTCCTATTTAGAAATACATGTACTTGTACTATTGGTACCGTCAAATGTGCCACCCCATCTTCCAATCGTTGCAATGTCCTTGGCATAATCTTTGAACAAGGCACTATTTTTCAAGTGGTCTTGCATTTTCTTTATTGCTAGTAAAAAGCTGTAAATTATCTTGGACTAATCATAGTATCACATCATCATCACCAAGCCACCTGTGGGTTGCATTGTTTTGAGTAGATTGTCTTGTTCTTTCTCTGTCAACATGTAGCCAAGCTTTGAAATAGTGTTACTTGTATGACTCACCTCTGTCGATGATAATTACAATGGTTGCTAACATCTTTCTATTTATTTTTCTAAACTGTGTGTGCAGGTTGCTTCTCTGGAGAAACTTTACAAGATTTTTGAGAGATGTTAGCTCACACTTGTAGCACCCCGATGAAACATTTTGCACTGTATATATTCGTGTGGTGTGAACGCGTTCATGGTATCAGCCTTGATTATGTCCCAAGTCTTCTTGTAGAAGAGACATGTGAGGCCCCGGCCGGGTGCTTTGTCATTTAACAAGTCGACAATGACAGACGAAACCTCCTCTTCACTGCAAGAATTCAAGGGCCGAGAGATCCTCGGCTGGGACGGATGTCATTGAAGTAGGTAATCCTTCTTGAACGCTCGAAGTTGGTACCGCGAGGATGTCGTTGAAGTAGTACAATGCGCCAGGCATGGCATTGTCACTGACCACTTCCGTTCCCTGGACAAGAAGTGAGTCAATTTCCGTTGTCAGCGCATACCCGCACGGCCGCAGAGACACGGTGGTAGGCATTTTGTCACGTAACACGGGCACGGCACTTGGAGGAGCAATCGTACAGCACTAGTGATTTGCGCGCGCCCATGCGCGCGTGAGTCACAGCCACACAACTCTATAGAAATAGAATTAATATTGACAGGATTGAATTTGACAGGTTCAATTTAGAAAATGGAATAATGTTTATACAAACTGAACAGAACATATCACAAGAGGTATTTCTTTCTTCCAGTCATACCACAATTTAGACAACACCGCAACACGTGCCGAATCTCAAACTGAACTTCTAAATTAGTTGCGAGATGTTCACATACACTCCATATATATTACATGAGTCAGAGTGTCCAAATAGTACTTATATATCTTACATGAAACAGTACAAGTATGGACGTTAGAAAATTCACCGTTTAACCAAAACGACAAGAAAAATAGAGCACAAAAGGTAAACACAAGCTGAGAAAATTCACCATAATTCAGTCTACTATTCTCAAGAAAAAGATATGAAATGTGATCACGTCACTTGATTTGGTTTTGGCTTCTTATGACAAACCGTCAGTGTAGCTTAATACAGTAAACACTTAGATTCACCTAGCAATATCCCTGAGAACAACGCGTCATCTCTTGAAATTTTGACCTTATGCAGGTGAGGTCTGGTTATAGCCGTAACTGAAAGCTCAGACTCTACTCAGGAACAACTTAGTGGGCAGTAGCATCAGGAGCAACAAGGGCACAATGGTTCTTTCGCGCGACCGCTTGGCACAGGAGATCGTGTGGCACCAAATGTCAGAACTCCGAAGGTCTCAATCTGAGTCCAAACATGAAGCAGGCTGTCAGAAAAAAGTTAATAATTAGTGTTGACATTCTCATTGTAAGAACTGTGATTGTATAAGAACTGTAGAAAGGGAATCAAAGCAGGCAGCCAATCCATAGCTTTAGTTAGAGATGTAAAGGAAAAGATATGTGTACAGAGTACATGGTATCATGAATGTACTAAAAATGCAGTATTAACATCCTGCACTTTACTCCTAAAGGAAGTTTATATGTTTAATTAAGCTTAGGGATCACCATCCAATTTAAATAGAGTGAAAGATAGGTGATCATGATGTTCTAACAACTGTCTATTTTCTGCCTTTGCATGGCTATAGACGCTGACAACTAACCAGCAAACATCCTTATTTTAAAAAAGAAACATACAATCTGTCAGTTATCAAAGAACATTTTGCACATCCATGTGAGAACTCAAATGTATGCAGGTACAGCCTGAAAAGTAAAGAGCACTGGAAGTAGGAATACTAAGTTGCATATTCAGTCACTATAATTTCACATGCTCCCTTTGTGATTCTCTGTAATTTGCACATGTCAATTCAAGATGCTATCAGGTACAATGCCTTGGTGCTAAATTGCAAGTTGATCATGATGTAATGCAGAACATATTCCAGGGACAATGACAAATAGTGGCTAGGTATCTGAATGGGAAACATTAAAAAAGTAAACTGCCTCAAATGTATAAGTAAACAACTGCGAAATATAAGTTGCGTAGGGGAAAAGAATGGGAGTAGGTATCAGTATATATATGCACCAATCAATGTAAATGTAAAAGATTTTCATTCTGTAACCTAACCTGTTCCATGATGGAAATAAACCAATGATTGTTAAAACAGGTATGGCTATGAAATATAATATGCACACATGCTATAAAAAAAAAAAAAATTTTTTCTAGGAAACAGAAAAGATAAACCAAGGAATCTTTATGCACCAATCAATGTAAATGTAAAAGATTTTCATTCTGTAACCTAACATGTTCCATGATGGAAATAAACCAATGATTGTTAAAACAGGTATGGCTATGAAATATCATATGCACACATGCTATAAATTTCTTTTTTCTAGGAAACAGAAAAGATAAACCAAGGAATCTTTATTAGGGACAACAAATTTGCATCAATCTCACTAAAGAACTTAAGCATCCAAGTCTACAAATTGGCACAAAATTCAGCAGGGCTGGCCGTTCAATGCCACAGGAGACATCATGTCATATATACTCAGCAAATGTATAGAGTGTGCTTAAAAGGAGTACCTCTTAACTCATCAACCAGACGAGCCATTGCATGAGAAATTCTGCAAATAAAAGATCACAAAGCGAAGAGAGGTTGAACACACTGGCAAAGCAACCACAGAGAAGAGAAGAATTACCTACATAATGCGCTGAATCCAACAAGCCATCTGAGAGTGATGGCAACCTCCACAGCAAAGAAGATTGCACAGCGGTAAGGACGAAAAGGAAGAGATCAATTGCCAAACCTATAATGTAGATTTATAACTAAGCCAACCCTGATGTTGTGCATCTAAATTTATAACAGCAGTAACGAATTAAATATGCAAACAAATGAAGCCCAAGAAACATATCCAAGCAAACTTTGTCTTTATAGAATTGTTGGCAAAACATTTGTTTGAGGTCTCTGAGCAAAACATGCAGTTGATGTGTATATGCTTTGAAAATGTAAAAAAGAAAGAGGGAGCTCACGTTTGCTTGGATACACCCAAATTGTTTTGCTCACAAACATCCTATCAGAAAATGTGTACACACCCAAACTGCTAATTTTCTATAGCAAGCATACATCCTACACTGCCGTAACCACTCATTAGTGCCATAATATTTCATACACTGAAACATTTGCATGGTTCTATTGAAACTAAGATGTCTAGAATCCATTTCCTTGATTCAAAAGATGCCTATGAGTAGCATGGTTGTACATACATCAGACTATTGACCTTTGGTAAGCTACTCCATTCCAAACTGCAAGACGTTTTGGCTTTTCTACATACATAACTTTGTGCTATCTAACATCCTTTCAATTGGATAAGATAATTAGCTATCTAATTGCACATGTCACAAAGCACTAAATGGCAGTATTTGAAATATCATGAAACACGTGAACTTTTAGGCAATGCCTTTCTTTAGTAATATTCTCTGCAAAGTAAAGCCGCCTTTCTTATCAATCGACAGAAATGGCTAGCAGCACGATAAGTAACTAATGAAATTACATCCATGTCAGACCTATAATGTAGATTTATAACTAAACCGACCCTGATGTTGTACATCTAAATTTATAAAAGTAGTAATGAATCCAATATACAGACAAATGAAGCCCAAAAATCATATCCAAGCAAACTCTGTTTTTGTAGAATTATCCAACAATGAGCTATTGATAGAAAAAGAACATACAAGCTCACCTCAAAATCTGGTAGACTGCAAATAAACTTCCTTCCGCATCCATGCTCCATCCCTTTACCTTCAACATAACAGCAGCCATCATCACATTTCAGTTTACAAAACTGAGCCATACAAAGGAATTGCGGTGAGTATAAAATTCATTGGGAGTTAGTTCAAAGAAGAAAAAAAAAGGGGAAAAAGTATCTTGCTGACTTAATGCTTTTGATGTTTGAGGCATCTAAATTTGGGCAGTACAGTCCAAGCCACTAAACATTTGCTTCCTGTCGGATATCCATCCAGCCATAAAATCAATACAAAGCACATAGGATGAACAACCAGATGAAACAAGAGTCGGCTGCAAACGAAGAAGCTTACCTATGCCCAGGATCAGGAGTCGGCGAGGCTATCACAGATGAAGAAGATGACACCGTAGGAGCAGGAGCTGGTGCTAAGAATCCACGGAGCCGACGCCATATTGTGCATCTTGTCCAGGTGAGGCGACGAGCTGTGTGTGAGAGGCAGAGGCAGAGACAGACGACGGATCCGACCCCGTAGCCCATGGATCCGGCCGAGTATCCGCCGGAGGTCATGCAGCACAAGGACAGCCGGAGCCGTGCCCGGGCAGGGGCGTCGTCGCGCCGGGGCCACCCTCGCTAGGGACGCATAGCTGGGGCTACCGGCGACCTGCAGGACGGCCGCATCCAGCCATGGAGGCATTGGGGCGGTCATGCGGCAAGCCTGTGCCGAGGCGCCCGCCTTGCTGCCCTCACGGGCCCCGCAACGCCGCCAAAGGGAGCGCCAGCCCCACACCGCCCCGCGGCGCCTCAAGCGCAGGCGTGGAGACCGCGCCGTTGCTGCCGCCCCGCCGTGCGGCCTGGCCGCCCGCCACCAAATGCACACATGGAGGAGCGCGCCAGGAGCACCGGATCCGCCGCATGGGAGACCGCCCCCGGGCGCGCTTGCCCGCCACGCCACACAGGCGCACCGTCGTGGCGCGCGCCAGCGCTTTCGCTCGCGCCTGCGGCGCCGCGCCGCCGCCGCACCGCCAGACCGCGCCAGCGCCCCGCCTGATGCGCTCTGCCGTGCCGCGCCGCCGCCGCCGCGCCTTTGGGCCTCCCACGCTGCGCCGCCGCCGCCCGCGCCACTACGCCCGGCGCGCCCGCCGCCGCGTCGCCCTACCTGGCCGTGCCGGCCGGCAGCGCCGCGCCAGCGCCGGCGCGCTGGCCGGGCCGCGCCCGCCGCACCCGCGCCTGCCGCGTGCCGTCGCCCGCACCGTCGCCAGCGCGAGAGAGAGTAGGGAGGGAAGAGGCGGCTCGGGCGGGAAAGAGGCGAGGGCGGGTTTAGGGCCAGGGGTTGGTCGGGCTGATATTATATATGAGGCGAGAGAGGCAGCTGCACCCGTCGGATCGCGAATCGAACGTCCAAAAATAATTGGAATAACGTGGATAGCCTGGCCGACGGTTTTCTCCACCGCAAATTTTCTCTTTAAATTGGAATGTGCTTCACAAGCACTCCAGTGGCGCTGCAAGGAAGACAAGCATCGTTCAATTGTGCACATGAGCAAGTGGCGCTGCAAGGAGGACAAGCATCGTTCAGTTGTGCACATGAGCAATTAGTTTTAAAAAAAAAAAATACACAGTACAACGAAACGTCCACAACACACATGTATGAAAATTCTAGCCCTATGAGCACCTCCAAATGACTGGGCCAGCAGATCTGGAGATTTTTGAAGTCACCACCGGCGCCTCGACGTCGACAAAAACATCACTTATCAATTAAATCATAACACTGGAAAATACTAAAATAAATCTAAAAAATATGAGCACCTATGCCAAGTGGACCTGCAATTAGTAACACTGATTTTGTCAACGAAATCAACGGAACAAGATCATTGAAAGTACCAGCTCAGGACGATGGACCTGTTCCGGGTCTATGTTTTGTCAGTGGTCCATCTCACAAGGTTGTGGGCTATGCTTCCACCTGGCAGCCATCTTGCTCTTGTACCGTGCAGGCGGGCCGACTCAAATCTGTTACCCATTTGTGGCATTCCTCTTCGCGTTGCTAGCGAGGTTGCTAGAGAGTTGAATGGAAGCCGCATTGCAACCTTACTGGAAAACATAAGTTTCAACGTGAGCTTACTGAACTGAAGCTGTAGTGAAGCCTTACAGTGGCAAGACAATTGCTGAAGTGAAGCTGCAGTGCAGTCCTATTGTGGCCGTCTGTGCCTCGAGTATATAAGACACACAACAGCGACCAAAACCCTCCTCTGTTTCCCCACTCAAGCAGAGTGTTCGCTTGAGATAAAGCTGGCCCGCTTTGCGTGATGCCTCCTTTGTTCCATCGACCGTTTTTGCTAATTGCTAGTCTTTTGCAAGATCGAGATGGTGGTGTTCTGGGACATGCTCGGCAACGCTGCCAACATTCTGCAGCTATTCGTCATGCTCCACCTCATCACAATGGCGATTCGCTACGTTCGCTGGTTGGAGAATCAAAAAGAGAGCCGCAAGCTAGAGCTCTTTTAGTGGAGGCAAGGAGGAGGCAAGGAGGCTTTTAGAGGAGGCAAGGGCCATGCCCCCCCACACACACACACACACACGAAACATATCAGTGAAGCTACAGTGCAGTCCTACTATCGGCCATTAGTGCCTTAAGTATATATAAGGCACACAGTAGCGACCAAAACCCTCCTCTGTTTCCCCAATTGGGTGGCCAGTAGCGCAGCAGCTGTCGTTGTTGTTGGAGGCTCAGGTCTGCACCACGCTTCATTTTAGGGGACTTTTATTTATTTGACACTCTTATGAAAGCTCGTTGATCAGAAACCACTCTTATATGGCGCCTTATTTATTTGTCCCACAACATAGTAACTTCCTTATTTATTTGCCCATTTCGCTAATGTGGCATGCCAGCTCGTCCAGCCAGCGTGGACGTGGGACTTGGAGAACTAGACGGAGACGTGAAATGACCATCCTGCCCTCCCCTCCACTGGCTGACGCGTGGGCCCCACATGTAAGCTCCTTCTTCAACCTCCCGCCATCACCATGCAGCAAACCAGCGAGGGGATGGCGTGTTCTTGCTCTTCTTGCCCCATGTAGGGCAGGGCCACCACAGGAGCGAGCCAGTGAGGTCGAGGACAAGCGGGTTAGTCTGGTAGTTCACCATAGCAAGTCGCCTCGCTACTGCGAGCAGCGATAGGAGGAGCAACAGAGCTGACACGCCGGTCATCATGGCGCTTTGGCCTGTTGGCCGTTGCTGCTAAGAGTGGTGTGGTAGTTCCCGGATGGCCGGCCGCGGCCCTCGCTGGCTTGCTGCGTGGTGACAGTGGGAGGTTGAAGAAGGAACTTACATGGGGGCCCATGCGTCAGCCAGTGGAGGGAGGGCAGGATGGTCATTTCGCGTCTCAATATAGGCCTCCAAGCTGTTGTCCACGCTGGCACGCTGAGTTGCCATGCCAGCGAAAAGGGTAAATAAATAAGGAAGTTAAGGCGTCATATAAGAGTGGTTTCTGAGCAATGAGCGTTCGTAAGAGTGGCAAATAAATAAATCCCCCTCATTTTAGTGGAGGCAAGGGGGTCCCTCCCCAAAAGATATCACAACATCATGAGGCAAAAGGTCTCACCAACTGCGCGTAGCCTGATCGAGGGCTATGACATGTGTAGCCTGGTCGAGGGCTACTGTGCCATTCTTGGTGCCCTCAATGCCTGCCCGGTAAAGGCCTTGAGAAAGGAGATGTAATCTCTCTCATTAAAAAAACAAAATTCCTGTAATAATGTGCTAACTTGATTGCTAATTTACTGCACGTCTTAGTTTGCATACAAATTGGAGCTGTAAAAAAAGAATGAGTAAAATGCACTCAGGGTCCCCAAACTTTTGGGGACCTCCCATCTGCGTCCCCCGAACTATAGTGTCGACTATCTGCGCCCCCTCGATCTATCAGAGGTGCGCACCAAAGGTCCAAAATTAGCCACGTCAGCGCCAACGGACATGTGGCTGTGCCATGATGGCAGCCGGTAAACATGGCCATGGAAACTTTTCAAAAACAGCCCTGTCCTATTCTGTTTCTCACTTCAGACTCCTACGGAGTAGCGTGGTGAACTTGGTCGCGGCCGACGTCGAGGCGTCCGAGCGATGACGGCGGCACTAGCTACGTCGAGGTGCGGGAGCTCGGAGAACCGGTTGCCGACAGCAGACCACCGTGGGCGCGCGGGGGTGCAAGGAGCGCCGGGCTGCGTGTCGGCGGCAACGACCGGACACACCCACCTCGCGCATGGGAGCATGCAACCGTGGCGTGGCAACGGCCAACGGGCACAGCTCCCAACGGCACCAAACCCAGCAAGCAAGCGCGCGGGGAAGCAGATATGGGGAAGCATAGATGCGTGCTTGGTTGGGATTGTGGTGGCTTGCAGTGATTCGGGCTTCGCTTGTTCTCAGCCGCGGCCATGGCGGCTCGGTAGCAGGCGACACGGTGACATAAAGGCCGTCGACAATTCACCGCCGTCAAGCCGCCCCTGTCCGATTCCTTTCGCGGCCAGAGCTGCCTCTTCCTTGCGCTCCATTTGGACACAATCGTGGCAGTCCACTCGGCCGGAATCGGTCGCGCGCGCTATATCTGTTGCCGCGGCTTGAATCGGACCTCAACGCCCTGCGCCCGACTTGTTCCCGTGCCTCGTCCGGGGTGGAGCAAGAGCAGCGCACGCGTGCTCGACGGACGGTGTGCCGGAGCTGTACTTGAGCTGTCCCTTTTCAGCCCGACAGCAACCATGCACATAGATGCATTGCGCTCCAAATCCAATTGCAGTAATATATATATATAGAACCAACTCGTAGTGTACTCGTCTCGTCAATCAACTATCCTGCGCTATGGACGAACCACGGGCGTCAGCAATGGCTTCCCGGAGAAGATAGCTACGAGGTTCCCAATCATGAGCTCTTAGAGGTCGGTGCATGACTCCACGTTGAACGTCGTGCGCCATCAGCACAACATTGTCCATGTCTCCCAACTCTGACGGCACGTGTGGTTCGTTCTGCAAGACGTCGAGACCCGCGCCAGCGATCCTCCCTTCCTGCAGCGCCGCGGCGAGATCCTGCTCGTCCACGTTCCTGCCGCTCGTCATGTTCACCAGGACGCCGGCGTTGCTCAGCTAGCGCGTCCAGCACGCTGCGCCGCGTCGCGTCGTTGAGCGCGCACACGACGATCAGAGCGTCGGAGTCCGCGGCGAGGGCGTGCACGTCGCGGAGGTAGCAGTAGGGGACGCCGAAAGGCCTCGGGCGCCTTCGAGTGGCACGAGATGGCGTAGCCGAATGCGTCGAGCAGCCGGGTCCAAGTCTGCACGGGGCCTGTGCACCCCGCCGGCTGGCGGGTCGCCGCAGTCCAAACGGGCACATGGCCTGGCACTCCATGCAGCCCTGCTCAATTTGGGAGGAAGGAGCTAGAAGTGAGAAAGAGAATGGGACAGGGCTGTTTTTGAAAAGTGCCATGGCCACGTTGACTGGCTACCATCGTGGCAACGCCAGGTCAGCTTTTTGCGCTTGCGTGGCTAGCTGTGGACCTTCAGTGCACGCCAACAATAGATAAGGACCTAGATAGTCGCTTTGATAGTTCGAGAACCCGGATGGGAGGTCTCCAAAAAGTGTAGGGACCTGGGTGCATTTTACTTAAAAAGAAAAATAATTATTTAGAAGCGCACTAAATGCGGCACAGCAGAAAGTGAAGTGGAGATACTTTTGCTGTTCCACACCAATTTATCTTATACCACTAAAAAGAGTGAAAAGCAATCATTCACTTGGCGCACGCATGCATTCTCGGATAAAAAGTTACCCGTGACACACCCTGTAAATTTAGCTTCATAAAAACCGCCAGAGCGACACATCCCTCACACCCCTAAAAATAAAATTCCTGTAAATCTAGCTCCATAAAACAAACCCACCGGAGTAATAAAAAAAAAAATAAAGATAAACAAGGTCGCACGAACAAAATGTGACTATTTTACAAAACATTTTAAGAATATCTTCAACTACTAAAAAAATGTGACTATTTTACAAAACATTTTAAGAATATCTTCAACTACTAAAAAATCCAACTTTGTCATCAAAAATCGTGATCCAAGTGCAATACGTGCACACACGTAGATAGACTGTCTAACTGTTACCAATCTCCACCACAAGTTCTCCATTTATTAAAAACTAGCAAAATATGCCCGTGCGTTGCAACGGGATACGTAACTTATGCCCATGCGTTTAAACGAATACATAACTTACACAGTTATTTAAATAATTTTCAATATAGAGTTTTATTTAATAATTGTTACACTCCATTTTATTTTATAATTAGACCAGCAAGATACGTGAACTTGTATATAAGCACATGTCATATTTGGGTCCATCTTGGAATTAGACTCCAATACGCACCTACAATACAAAGTTGTTTGGCTTTTTGCTCCGGATAAGCTGACTAATGTCGTTATGAAAAAATATTGTATAATAACTAAGAAGTCATTCTGATAAGTTCAAGCGAACACGCGTCTAGGTTGTGTGGGAGATGATGTGTTCTAGTATGGTCGATTTTTGCACTATGTCCCTATAGGCTATTCCAATTAATAGCATGTTTTTTCACCTGTATAGGTTATCAAATCAACTCTGGATACATGCAAATGAATAGACCTCAAGGCAAATAGTTTGTTATTAGATTTTTTGTTAACGTTTGGTTAGAGGCATACACTATTCTGTTTGTCGCTAAAATTAGACACCACACATTTGGTTACCGCCGGTCTATAAAACAATAAGAAATGATAACACTTTTTTTTTAATTAGAGCAGTTAACATTCTTTACATCGTACCTAATTTTTATGAAGAGGTTTTGGTGAAAAGTGCTCTCCAATTGTTTTTATTGGATATTCTAATATAGTCATATTTTGTTTTTGATTTCTTGCTAGCTAAAGATAGAGAATAAGGATGGCTCTTGATGACGTAGAAAAGCTGTTGGAGAATACAAAGATATAAAAAAATGTTTTACTCAAATAACTCTCGAAATGATAACTTATAAAATAAAGTTAAAACTACTCTCTCCATTCTAAAAAACATGCAATTCTAGCACAATGTCATGGTTTAGTCTCTCAAGTTTGATTAATTATAGATAAAAAACTATTAATGTTTATGTTATCAAATAAATATCATTAGATTCATTATGAAATGTATTTTTAATAAATTAATTTGAAGTCATAAATGTGAATAGCAGTAGAAGTTTGGTCAAACATATGTTACTTTTGCCGACACGGAGTTGATGTTTTCTCGGATGGAGAGAGTACTTTTGGATATGCTCTTAATACTTTTATATTTTATCAATATGTAATATGCATTTTTTGAAATCTATATATACTAATAATAAAGAGAGGAAATTTCTACCAATCTGCCTGCTCTCTCCACGTAGACGTAGAGCAGCGATGATTTTTGTTTTTGGGAATCAACAGCAGCAGACTTACACCAGCCTGATTTGGGCCACGGTTCCTGATTTGGGCCACGGTTGCTTCATCTGGGCCACGCGCACGCGCACACGCACATAGCCTGGAGGCGGAGCCGCGGACGCACAGCGTGGGGAGACTTTCCTTTTGCACCAGTCGGATTTATACGAAAAATAATCAGCTGAAATCCTAATTGTATACGTACGACAGGAGGAGGTTTTTCTGGTGACGTGCGGGCGCGCGGGCGGGCGGATAGCGGACAGGCAGATTGGCAGAAATTTCCTCTCTTTATTATCTATATATCTACCCTACTAATGCACCAACTTTGCTAGGCTACGAATGAAAACAAAAAAGGCTACGAATGGAAATAAAAAATCAAAATTTTTCAAAATGGGACACCCGGATTAAATCTCAACGTTCTCTCTCCTTATTCACTCATAATCCAAGGGCCTAGATTGTTTGTGTCAAACTGCACAGCCCCTCGCCCGTCGTCGTACTGCCCGCGTCCTTCCTCCTACCACGCGACTCAATTTCTCCTTCCTTTCCGCGCTCTTTCATTTCCTTCCTTTCAACGTGAAGCCTTTCCTCCTATGGATTCCAACGCCACGCACCAAGCGGTCGCGGAGCAGATGCCCGTGCGGCGACACCGACGGGGCGGACAAGGCGCTCCTCAAGATCCTCGCCGGCGTTCGCACCGCCGCCCTCGCCGGCGGCCTCTCCCACCGGTGGCGCGGCCTCTGGAGGCGCCTGCCGGAGATCCACCTCCACGGCCTCGCTCCCGACGTCGTCGTGGCTGCCCTCGCGCAGGTCGTGGTCCCGGAGGCGGATCTGCCCATCCTCGACATCAACGTCCCCAAGCGCTTCAAGTTCTCCGCAGGACCGCAGCAGGCGTCGCCTCACTGCTCCGCACCACCATGCGGTTCATGTGTGCATCCAATTTCTAACCCTCACCACTCATTCTCCTAGCCTCCGCACTCATGTGTGCATATTCTGCCATTGCTGCTTACTACTACTGCTTACGCTTGTTAGTTGCTCGACAATTTGCTTGTTCTAACCTGAATATGCTGCTAAGAAAATTAACATGTGGAATAAATACTTGCACAAATGCCTTCCTTTTCTTATATCCTGTAGATCAGTACAACAAATTATCAATGCTATTTTGGTTCTATACATTGGTGATCCTCTGGTGTCAGCAGCAGCCGCTTCCCTCTCGCCGAAGGCAGCCTGGTACCATTCGTTCCTTTCCTTCTATTTTTAGTCTTTGTCGTTTGTAGCTTTTCCAATTTTTATTTTATATATATAATAAAATCATTTCAGTTTGATCGGATCAATATATAATAAAATGCCATTGTTGGACCAATATTCAGAAATGTAGTGGTGGAGTCATATTCCTAGCCAAATGCCACTTTTTAAAACAATTATTCAGTGATCTGAGTATAAACATTCTAACATAGTGATCTGAGTACAAATTTGACTTCCCTCTTGCAGCCTAAAGATGACCAAGGAAACCTGTCAGAAGATGGTGAATGGGAATATATTGAAGATGGTTCGGCAGAGATTATATGGAAACGAAATGAGATCATTGTGAAGAAGAAAAAAAAAAAGTAAGCACCAAAGGGATCCAAGGAAAACCTGCCAGTTCAAGAGGTTAGAATTCTATTGGTCCTGTTCCACATGGCTGCTAATGGGTCAATTTTTTTGACATGCTGCCGATAAAGGTTACTCTAAATGTCTTGCAGGAAGATAGACCTACTTCAAAGCCGCTCCCACCACAGTCTGTTGCTTTTGCTGCTCAGAGGAGAGAACCTTCTATGTCTGCTCAAGAAGTACTTGACAAAGTTTCTTAAGAGAACAGGGCATGCTCCATTCTTCTCATTTTGTTAGGACAGAAATGCCAGGTATATTTCTTCTGTATATTTCTCAGGCCTATTGCTAGGACAAAGAAATTATATTTCACAGGTGATGCTATTTGGTACGCTGATTATTTATTTCATTAAAACATGTGTTGTTGTTTATAGGATAGTAGATAATAGAACAAACGATTTTTGGAATGTCATATTCATGCAGTTCTGCAGGTTCATTTTGTTCTGACTCTAGGAGCTTATGACATGTTCGACCTGTGCATACCGCAGTAGGTGTCATAGCAAAATGTTCACCAAAAGTTGAGTGCTGACATTGTTAGATTTCTGTCTCTCCTTGGTTTTTTTCCCTGCAAAACAGTAGGTCCGAGACATGGGAAAGAATATCGGTTGCTATCGGTCTAATCCAACCAAATAGGAGCGCAACATGTAGAGAGTAGAAGACGGATCGGTGGCCAGTAACCCGTGAACAAGGCCCCTCGCCATGCATTCGCCCCAAGGTATGCATTAGCTTCTTCTAAGTAAGCCTGTCGTAAAGAATGTTTCAGAGAAGCCACATTGGCCAGCTTGATCTTTGTTTTTTCAGATAAATAAATTGGTACACATGATTGCATATATGATTTATTAGTCTGTATGTATGTATTCATTGATCATAAACAATTTTTATCTCCTCTGCTACTTTTCTATTGACTAATTTAAACATTGTTCACTTGCCTGTTGTTCCATTGTGTGGGCACCTGCTGCATGAAGTGCAATAATTCGTACAAAATGGGAATGCACCGAGGACCAAATTCTTGGTACAAATGTTGAAGTACAAGGGCAGCGAATCTGAGGACAACATTCCTGAAGATATACAAGAACTTACTAGGCGTGTTAGGAACTAGATGACTTAAAAAAGATATATAATAGATGTGATGTGATGTATTTATTTAAAATATTGCTCTTTAACCATAATTGCAATGGGCTCAAAAATATTATAATAACTCATCATGAATATCTTTTTGTGTGAATCTTAATTTATCTCACTATTTACTTTATTTTTAAGAAATATTTATATTGTTTTTTTACTGCAGTGTTAGCATGGACAAGGAAAAATAATGTTGTTTGGTTGTATCCCTGAATTATCGCGTTGCGTTAGCACGGGTACTATACTAGTTAGGTATAGATATAGATTAAAAGAATTATCCTTTTTAAGACCATAATAATAATAATCTCGATCTTTTCTTCTATGAGAGGTTTCTGCTGTGATCTCGATTGTATAGTCCGGACAGACACCTTGGCATATACTCCCTCCGTCTCAAAATAAATGACGTTTTTAAACCCGAGAAACATCTACCGGCAATTATATATTAAAATAGGATTAATATTTATATTACATAATTAGTATCATTGGAAAGATCTTTTGATCTAGTTTTTTAACAGATTTATTTGGAGATTTAAATCTTCTATGTATTTTCTATAAATCGAAATGGCTTGTGGCACGAAAACCCAAAACGTCGTTTATTTTGGGACGGAGGGAGTATCTAACTTGGCGATGTGGTATACTAGCGAAAACTATAGCAGAGTGTTTTATTGTGATTTTGTCAACAAGATCACCAAAAGCACCAGCCCAGCCCAGCCCAGGACGATGGACTCGTTTCGGGCCTATGTTTTGTCAGCGGCCCATCTTGCGGAACGGACGTCTAGCGCCGACAAGATGCGGGCGCCCACAAGCAACACTAAACGGGCTTAACAAGCCATTCCTACCTCCAGCCCAAATCGTCAAACCAACTAGCCACCAGCTGCTGGTACCTTCTCGCGTATCGTTGTCGGATGGCAAACAGTGTCCCGTGGCTTCTTGACAAACGTCCGTCCACGGATCAGAATTCAGAAATCACATGCGCGTGTGACTTGCTGCTTGGTAAACCTCCTCCTCCTACCAGCCCTCTCTTCCCATTCTCTGCCTCTAACTAACTAATGTCTCGTCTCCAGGGGCCAGGGCAACAGAGGCAGATGCCGCATCCCTACTGTATTATACCTTTCTACCATCAGTCCATCACATTCACGCCCAAAATTCAGTTTACTTATATTTCTTGCCAAGAAAAATAGAGCATCTTCTGAAAAGACTGACATCATCATGCAAGTGGCGTGAACTAATGCTGCAGTTTAAGCATTTTGCATCAAATTAAACGTGCGTGAACTGAACTCACGTTTCATCAGAAACTATGGTGTATCTTTCTGATGGTGATACCCAAACTTTGGCTGCAAAAAAATAGACATTTCAATCAAAAAATTGCCTGTGGGGGTGACCATTGCTGTTTACTGCATTTATTCAGCCTGTGCTAATTCATCAAACTTCCACCACTGATAGGCTGTTTCCCTTTTGCATTATCAGTCACCGGCTCAGTACCGTGTCATAGTACAAACCCTCCTGGTCCTGGATCCTCAGTAGGAAAGGAATCCTACCGAATTAGCCAGCGATGTCGGCCCTGATTCATGGGTCAGGTTATTATGAACCTGCCATGCACGCCAGAGGAGGAGGAGGAGGATCTGATCTCGCAGTTCTGGATGACTTTGTATCTAACAGCAGTAAGATGATAGGCAGTCCTTTCCTGAATACCTGAACTGTAGCTCATCCGGCAATGGCCAGTGGTTCCTCATCACATTTCTTAAAGCCCTCGCCTCGCCTGAGGGCATGCACTCAATAATTGTGTGGTGATTTGTCTCATTCTCTTCACCACAGAGGTCACATGCCGGTGAGGACACATCAATATTCCTTCCTTCTGAATTTATTCCTTTTGGTAGCTAGGGAATACATGGGTTTGCCAGAAGTTAGTTGTTCCACAATTTACTTTCTCCATTTGGTTGTGAGCTAGAGGCCGGAAGAGGAAGCTGCTCGATCTATTTTGCTCCATGATCGCAATATGTCAAACTTCCACCACTGATAGGCCGGGATGATCAATAAACATTTCATACGGAAAGAGGTAGGTTTTTGTAAGGTTTTATTCATAATACGTTTTACTCTTGCACTATTACATGGATGGATGATCGTCATTTTGCTTGTACAGTTGCACTGTTACACCACGACGAGACGATACAGATTATTTATTCAGTTACCACCACGCAGCAAAGGGTTGACGACATGGCCTGCGAACACCACCACGCCACCGACATCCTCCGCGAGGAAGAATGCGAAGGGGTGATCCGCCACGAAGTCCACGGGGGGACTGTCGGGCCGCAACAAACCTCCGCCATCACTTTACGGTGCCGGGCGGCGGCGACGGTGCCGCTCTCGTCGACCTTGACGACGCGACCGGTGGACCATGGACGACACGGCCACCGGCGGCGCCGCGGCGTGCTCAGCATCTCCGAGAACGACTCGCGGGAGGCGGAACGGAAGGTCGGCCAGGGCTTTGCAAAGACCGGCGATGCCTCCACCCTCGGCGACAACTTCGAACTTGGGGATCTTGAGCTCCCCCACCAACACGGGCTGCTCGGCACCACCGAGCTGCGCAGCGCTCGCCAGCGCAGCGCCGAGCGCCCGCACCATGGCCGGCAGCCCGTCGCGGTCGTCGGGGAGGTAGATGTACATGGCGAACTCCCCGCTCGGCGTCACCGTCGCCCTTGATGGGGCATGCGCAGAACCTTGGCCGGGGTGGACGCCGACCTGCATGAACCCGCTCCCCATGCTCATGAACGGCAGCGGACAACGGGCTCCGGCGAGGCGATGTAGAACGGGCCTTCCTCGGTGGAGTCCGGGTCGGCGGGTGTGATCCGAGAGCCGTGGAAGAAGACGGCGTTGGCGACGACGAGCCGTGAGCTCCTGCTCCTTCCTGACGATGTCCTGATAAGGCCGCCGATTGTTGCGGCTCAAACCACGCGTTGATCTCAACCGCAACAGCGGTGGGGTTGTCCCGGCTCACCGACCGCGCGCGCTCGGCCACAGACGGCGGCGGCGGTGTCGGCGGCTGGCTGGGCGGAGGCGCGGCGGCGGCGTCGACCCAGCGGCCGTGGGCGCACCGGACCTCGGCCGGACGGAGGCGGAACAGGGCGTCGTCATAGACGGGCGGTGTCGCGCAGGGACCTCCCGCCCGGTGAGGCGGCGGGACGCGACCTTCGGCGCCTGAAGCTTCGGCGTCTTGCCCGCGGCCGGTGGCCGAGGAAAGCGACGATCGTCGCTGCGTGGCGCCGAGGCGCCCGGCGAGGAGGAGAGCACGGCGTGGAAGGAGATTGGTGAGATGGCGAGGTTGGCGGTGGGCGTTCCCTCGTCGAGGCTTCCGAGGTGGCGGAGGAGGAGCATGCAGAGCGCCGCTGGTCCTTCACGGCGTCGGCGATGGCGTGGCCCGCCATTGACTCGTCTCGACCGGGTCGCGAAATGGAGGAGATGCTATGCTAGCGATTGGGAGTCTCGCAGATAGATCGGCAGGAGTTAGGATAGTAGGAGTAGGATTTTCTTAGGTACTCCCTCCGTCCCTTTTTAGATGTCGCTATGGGGTGCGTGCCAGTCAAACTTTATCAACTTTGACTTGCGTTTGTAGAAAATACGTACAACATTTATATCTCCAAATAAATTTATTAAAAACTAGACTTAAAGATCTTTCCGATGATACTAATTACTTTGCATAATTATTTATATATTTTAATATATAATTGCCGGTAGTTTGAAAACGTTGACTTCTCGGGAGGCGAGAATGACATCTATTTAGGGACGGAGGGAGTAGGTTAAATACTAATAAAACCACCCATGGGCTTGGAAACCTTAACCCATAAGCAAATGATTTTATTTCTTTGCTAAATACCAAAACCAAAAGTGTCCTGCCTGCCTGGTTTGAACATGAAATTTTTGGTTAAAAAAATACTACCAAAATGTCTAACTTGCACTACTGGCTAAATTACAAAATGCCTGCCTCTAAACTAAATGTCAAAACTGCAATGCCTTGTTTGCAAGACCTTAACTCATAAACAAGACAATTTTGGGATCCAAACTTTAATGCCAAGTTTCCTCAAAAACAAATAAAAAAAAAACTTTTTGCCAAAACTGACTGGAGAGTAGGATTGGGTTTTTTTTTTGTGTGTGTTAATGTGAAAATATACTAAAACTACTACAACCATGACATAGATCATATTTTCTTCTTTTAAGAAACCTTAACTCATAAGTAAACAATTCTTTTTGGTACACACGATATTATTTTGGTGGCTAAATTTTAAAAACTCTACTAAACTTTGTAAAATTTTACTCATTGTTTTGGTTATGCTAAAATTATCCCTCATGATTCATGATATATATACTTCCTAAAAAAAAATAGAGTCATGATAATCACACCGACTAAGTGAATGCCAAAACTGCAACAAAAGGTTAGATGCCAAAAGTGCAATAAATGTTGTTGTTTTAATTTTTAACACCTCAACCTTTAAGCAAGGCGCTTTGGTATCATGACGTACTTCCAATGTTTCTTTTTGCTTTCTTGTTTAATATATGTTTTATAATATATATATTTAATTGAAGTTGTTTCTTAGAAAACGTGGGCGATAATTATTTAGAGACAGAGGGAGTATATTGCGCTGCCAAGCAATGTTATCGTTTTACCGGTCTTCTTAGGGCATTCACAATGTAGAGTCGCTTATTTATTACCATCATATTTATTGCACTTTAGTGATGTGACGCTTTGTTGTGACAAAGATATTTATAGAAGAGGGAGAAAAAAAAAGACTCTAAGTCTTATTTGGACACTAAGTCCACGATACCCAATGTACTAAATAGTTTTAAACTTTATGATAGAGTCTATATTGTGAGTGTCCTTACTTTGGCCACCAATAGTTGGGTTTTTTACTTGATATCTTAGATGTATTATTATGACTAGCAAAATATGACAATACGTTGCAACGGGACTTACAATTGCTTGTGTGCGGTGGTCATGCCACTAATAATAATGGGCTAGCTATCTTTTTGTTTGACACCACGACGAGACGATACAGATTATTATTTATTTATTATTCAGTTACCATGCATGCAGCTAGCAGAGTTGATGTATCAGTGATGCTGGCGCAGCAAAGGCAGTGGCGGAACTGAAGATAAATTTTAGGGGGCCACCCTCCACACAAATATTTTATCGGTTCAAAAATCTAACAATTTGTCGCTATATTTCAAGTATATACTAGTTAGTCATGACTATGACAATTTAATAATTAATTATGCATGCAGTAGCAATACATAAAATAGAAAATATGAGAATATAGTTTAAAGAAGTGGTCAATATATCTGCTAATTACAAAGGGGTACTAAATTTTTTTTTTCAAAGATTGAGGGGGCCATGGCCCCCGCCAGCCCCTCCCCCTCGGTTCCGCCACTGGGGCAAAGGGTTGACGACATGGCTGCGAACACCACCACGCCCGCCCGACATCCTCCATAGGAAGAAGGCGAAGGGGTGATCCGCCACGAAGTCCAAAGGGGGACTGACAGGCCTGCCGAAACCCGCCCCCATCGCCCTCACCACAGTGCCGGCGGCGGCGACGGTGCCGCTCTCGTCAACCTTGACGACGCGCGCTGGTGGAACACTGACGACACGGCCCGGCCGGCGGCGGCGGCGTGCTTTCGGCATCTCCGAAACGACTCGCGGAGAAGCGGAATGGAAGGTCGGCCCCCAGGCTCTTCAGCACCGGGCGATGCCTCCACCCTCGGCGACACCTCGAACTTGGGGATCTTGAGCTCCCCACCAACACGGGCTCCTGGCACGACCGACCTCGCGAGAAACTTCGCCCGGCGCCGGGCGCCGGCGCCCGCGCCATGGCGGCGGCTTCGTCGCGGTCGTCGGGGAGGTAGATGTACATGGCGAACTCCCGTTCGCCGTCACCACCGCCGCCCAGAGGGGCATGCGCGGGACCTTGAAGCCGGGGTGGATGCCGACCTGCTTCCGCATGAACCCGCTCCTCCTCATGCTCATGAGCGGCACGCGGACAACGGTCGGCTCCGCGAGCGATGTAGAAACGGGCCTTCATCGGTGGAGTCGGTGTGGAAGGGTGTGACCCGATGGCGTCGTGGAAGAAGACGGGTTGGCGACGGCGAGCTTTCGTGGAGCCGCCGCCGTCGCCCGACTCGAGCTCCGCGGCTCCTTCGACCACGCGTCCTTGCCAAGGCCGAACTCGAGCTCCTGCTTCTTCGACCATGTCGCCCGACAAGGCCGCCGGTGTTGCGCTCGAGCCACGCGTTGATCTCCGCCGCCGCAACGGTGGGGTTGTCCCAGCTCGCCGACCGCGCCTCGGCCCTGGGACGGGCGGCGCGGTTTCGGCGAAGGCTGGGCGGAGGTGCGAGGCGTCGACCCGGCGGCCGTGGCGCCGCCGGACCTCGGAGCGGGCGAGGCGGAACATGGCGTCGTCATAGACGGCGGTGTCGCTAGGACCTCCCCGCCCGGTGAGGACGGCGGACGCGACCTTCGACGCGAAGCTTCGGCGTGCGCCCCTTGGCTGCCGGAACCGAGGAACACTAGTACGAAATCTTTTTTTGGTGACGGGCGCATCTGATTTTCCGTGGCGGGCATATGCGCGTCACCAACATGAAAAGTCCACGGTAAATCGAAGGTTTATCCGTGGCGGGCCACTTGACCGTCACGTTTAATAGATGAACCCGTGGCGGGCGCATTAGGATGCCCGCCACGGTAAAGATTCGAAAAAAAAAAAAAAAATGCAAAACCCTGGACAAGGCCGCGAAGCCCATCCATGGGCCCGCCGAGCCCATCTAGGGTTAGGGATCCGCCGCGCGCGACCGCCTCCGCGCATGGATCCGCCGTCTTGCCGCCGGCGCGAATCCGTGGAGGAGGCCGCCGCCGCCGCCGCCCGAATCGGGGGGAGGAGGTCGTGGGTCGGCGAATCCGTGGAGGAGGAGGTCGGGGGTCGCGGATCCGTGGAGGAGGAGGCCGCCGCCGCCGGATCCACGGGGGAGGAGGTCGTGGCCGGCGAATCCGTGGAGGAGGAGGTCGGGTCGCCGGATCCGTGGAGGAGGAGGCCGCCGCCGCCGGATCCGTGGAGGAGGAGGCCGTGGCCGGCGAATCCGTGGAGGAGGAGGTCGGGGTCGCCGGATCCGTGGAGGAGGAGGCCGTCGCCGCCGGATCCACGGGGAGGAGGTCGTGGCCGGCGAATCCATGGAGGAGGAGGTCGGGGTCGCCGGATCCGTGGAGGAGGAGGCCGTCGCCGCCGGATCCACGGGGAAGAGGTCGGGTCGCCAGGGGATCGCCGCCACCGGATCCCCGCCGAGGGAGCCTTGCCCGGCCTCGCGCCGTCCCGCGGGGGAGCTTCACCCGGCATGGAGGGAAGAGGAGAGGAGGGGTGGGGCGACGGGATGGGGCGGGTTCGACGGGAATGAGGGGAGAGCTCGACCGGCTTGGAGAGAATGGTTTTACGAGTGAGTGAGGGTGGGAATGGTTTCGAGTGCCAAACCCTAACTCTAAGTATTTATATGCTTGACGAAAAATCGGGCCACGTTTTGGGCTGTTGGGCCTCTCCATCTCTCGTGGCGGGCCTTTTAAGATGCCCGCCACGGGAAAGATTTTATGCGTGGCGGGCACCTTAACCTCGCGCCACGCAAAAAGATTTTATTTTGCGTGGCGTGCGTGTTAAGGTGCCCGCCACGCAAAAATCTTTTTCCGTGACGGGCAAAAACGTCCCGCCACGTAAAAAAAAGCTAGACGTGGCGGGATCTTTTCCGTGACGGGCAAAAAAAAAGTGCCGCGCCACGGAAAAAGATTTTGCAAGTGCTCGCAAAAATCATTTCGTTACTAGTGGAAGGCGACGATCTCGGTCGCTGCGTGGCGCCCGAAGCGCCCGGCGGCGAGGGAGGGAGAGCACAGCGTGGAAGGAGATCGGCGCGAAACGCGAGGTTGGCGGTGGGCTTCCGAGGTGGCGGAGGAGGAGCATGGAGAGGGCCGCCGGTCCCTCAAAGGCGTCGGCGTTGGCGTGGCCCGCCATTGACTCGTCTCTGACCGGTCGCGAAATGGATGAGATGCTGGCACTAGCAGTGGGAGTCCTTGCAGATCAGAAGGAGTAGGATTCTTAGGTGGGTGGGTTAAATACTAAAACCGCCATGGGCTAAGTGAATTTGGAAACCTGAACCCATAAGCAAATGATTTTAATTCTTTTGCTAAATACCAAAACCAAAAGTATCCTACCTGCCTGGTTTGAACATGAAATTTGAATTCACAAGTAAAGAAAAATATGTTTTGGCTAAAAAAATACTTCCAAAACCGTCTAACTTCTACTGCTGGCTAAATTCCAAAACTGCCTACCACTAAAGCTAAATGTCAAAACTGCAATGCCTTGTTGGCAAGACCTTAACTCACAAGCAAGGCAATTTCGGGATCCAAACTTTGATGCCAAGTTTCTGCGGGAAAAAAAACCCCTTTAATGCCAAAACTGACTAGATAGTAGTAGTTGTTTTTTTGGTGTGTTATTAAAATATATATACTACTACTAAAACTACTACAACCATGACATAGATCATATTTTTTTTTTTTTTAAGAAACCTTAACTCATAAGTAAACAATAATTATTTTTGGTACACACGTATTGTTTTGCTGGCTAAATATTAAAAATCCAACTAAACTTTTGTGAAACTGTACTCACTTGTAAGATTTTTTTTGGATAAAATATACATGTATATTAATTAATAAAGATAGACAAATACAGAACACCGTAAAAGATACGGAGGACAACCATCCAAACCAACATGCAAAACCGTAAACTTCGATGCCAAAGAGATGCCGCGATCGAACCCATGGCGAAAAGGAGTTCCACCGCTGACAACGACTTTGATGTGCACCGCCGTATATGCTCAAACGCTCAAACGAGCGTAAGTTGTTACCAACACCCATAGGTCGTCCATGCCCTGAACTCCGTCGACCTTGGATGCAAGCTCACTATTGACGGCCACCGCTGGCTACTGCAAGCTTGATCCATCCTCCTGTCTTCCACGACGCCTGCATCATCCTCCGCACCCTTGAAACACAAGGCCGACGACCCCTTCTCACCACGAGACGAAAAGTTGCCGACGACCGACTCTTGTAGATGAGCCGATGAAGTTGGACTCCACCTCCATGTGCTTGTCGACGGTGCTGGAACAGAGCACCCTCGAGGCGGGGAGAAGCACGAGAGGACCTTATTCCATGAAGACGCCGCCGCCGCCACCGCCTCCACGTCGTTGTTGGAACATGCTAAAATTTCCCTCATGAGTCATGACATACTTCCTAAAAAAAGGGGTCATGATAGTCACACCGACTAAGTAAATGCCAAAACTACAATTTTTTTCAACACCTTAACCTTTAAACAAGGCGATTTGGTATCATGACTTCGAATAATGTTGCTTCTTTGCGTTCTTGTTTAAAAAAGCTCAGTATTTCCTCTAGTTACATCTATAAATATGATACTGTTATAGATCTCAGTTTGATTAATTATTTTCCTCCAACCATGCTTATACGTCCCTCCTTTAAATATGCTTATATTTTTCTAAACATTTGCTTAAGCACCCAAACAATTATAATTTTGGTATTGTTCACAACACATTCTGAACATACCCCTGCTCTAATGCATGGTTAGGGCCTCTTTGAAGTTTTGACAGAGCTCCAAAAGAAATTTTTAAGCTGGATCTAGAAGTTCTGCTATATATTTGTTTTCTAACCAATGATTCTATATTGATTCTGTGAAGTAATTTTCTGAAATTGACCAACATACGAGTAGGAGCTAAAAATGGCTTATACTTACTCACACTATGCATAGAATTACTTTATTATGAAAATAGTTTGTCCTATTTTTGAGGGATTAAATAATTTTCAATGAATCAATTCCCACGGATTCTGCTATGCCAAACAGGCCTGTGTTTCTTGGCAGCTATCTGGGCATTGGGACAACTTTTTGCGGAGCGTCTATTGGGCCCGTTGGGCCGAAAAACAGGAGTGGACATGGGAAGCAGCAGGGGCTCTTTTCACACCGGCACGGGTGGGTGGGTTCAACTTCAACTGGAGTCTGGATGGAACCATAGCAATCTCCTCCTTCTCCCAATCCGCTCAAAACCCTAGCCCAACCCCGCAAGGTCGCCGACGCTCGCCCGGCCGCCGCCACTGCCGCCGCCGGGGGCGATGGCGAAGCCACGGCGCGGCCGCTCCGCGTCTCGCTCCTCTTCGGGCTCTTCCTCCCGCTCGCCGTCCCACTCCGTCTCCTCCGGCTCCGTCTCGTCCCACTCCCGGTCGCGCTCCCGCTCCTTCTCGTCGTCGTCCTCCCAGTCCCGGAGCCGCTCACCTCCTCCGGCTAAGCGCAGGTGCGGCTCGACCCTACCCCTTATAGATCCACTGATTCAACCATTTGTTGGTGTGTGTTTGTATGCTGTTTGTTCGTCGGGGTAGCGAGTTATTCCCCGTTTCAACGTTTACCTTTTACTTATTTGTGTGCCACTTCGTTAAACCCTAGTGCCTTCTGTAACTTCATCATAAACCTTGAGGACTGGAGTATTTAGTACGCGGCTTTTTGATTCAGATAATTTTACAGTCTAGGCGTAGATTGCGCCTTCAAACTACTTCTGTTGAATACATTTACTCCCTGTGGCATTCAACAGTATGGATGCAGCCATTCGGCATCAAACAGAACCAGAGTTCAGTAATAGTTGTACTAAGCATTGGTAAATCCAGCTTTTTTAATCATGCGCGTGATTAGTTGGAAACATAAGTTAAATATCTGGTCCAGCATTCTGAATTCAGATGGACACCTTTGGCCCGTTCCAATTTCCTGCTGTTGGCTTATTATTTGGCTGTGCCTAATGCAGTTTCTATAATAGCAGAGGCCTGTGCTGACCAGCTTTTTTGCTACTCAATCAATTTATTGTCATCTTTTTTATTGAATTCATCCTGGCTCATGCTTTTGTTTCATTCTGTTAACATTTTTTTATTGTTGTCATGGGCTTCTTCTCGTATATGAGTTTACATGACTTATTTTTTCTCATGAACTGTAAAGTTGCTTATGCTGGTTCTCTTTGAGTGCATTTACTTATGGATACTGTTGTCTGCCAGCTCTCCTGGAGCACGGAAAGGTCGATCACCTTCACCGCCCCTAAAAAGGGTTCACCCTCAAAGAAAGTCCGTTCACCATCACCACCTCCTAAAAAGGCTTCACCCCCTAGGTATATACAAGTTTGCTTCTAAACTGCATATGTTACTTTAATTTTGTGGCTATGTTTATTGATAATTATATAATTAAGTGTGCAGTTTCACTTGCTACTTAACTATGATATCATTTTTTTATCTTATATATATATATATATGAAGTAAGTAGTTGTAGTTTGTCAAATAGGATTCTGTATGTGGCTAATGATACAAGAGATCTTCAAAGTTCTTAGTATATATTGGATACTACAGCTCCTTACATTAATAAGAAAATGTCATAGCAGCATCTGATAAATGTCTTTGTAGCTCTGATGTTGCTGCTTGCTGTTCATAACTTTATCGGCTTCTTTTTTGCCGTATGTTTTTCTGGGAAGCTTGTATCATGTACATAACCTGCTGTTGGACTTTGCTGTTGTGTCTAGAGATTTCATCTGTTTCCCTAGGAACTTTGCATGATTCTGTGTTCCCTGTTTCCATATCTATACCTACAACTCTTGTGCCCTAAATTAAAGATATATATGGTTATTGGTTTCAGGAAAGCGTCACCTCCTGCTGAGTCAGCTGTTCTCTGCATTGACCATTTATCAAGGAATGTTAATGAGGCTCACTTGAAAGAAATATTTGGTGAGCTTGTGTTTATATTTTCATGCAATTTATTCTGTTGGAACTTGGAAGTCTATTGTCATGATTTTAGTCATATTGAACTGATTCAAGACAGTAAAACTATATTTGCATTTCCATGAATTTGCCTTGTGTGACTATCACCTGAGTGACCTCTTAGCATTTAGGGAAATTACTGATGATATGCTTTATTTAGTATTCAAATTCTTCAGTGTACTTTATGACTTGAGCCATTATATATTTTGTATATCTATCTCCAACAATCATGTGTTGCATGATGTACCCATGTTAGGTTGGTTAAGCACACTGATCTTCCCACTGGTAGGCTCATGCAGTGGCTGTGTTCCTGTTATAGTAATTGGCCAACTGGCTTTGCTGATTCTAGTAGGATTTTACTGTTGTTCTTGACATAATTTGCATGTACAAACTCTTACATCCACACTTAGAAATAAAAACAAGTGCTTTTGAAAAAGGCATCATGTTGCCAAATCTATCCATTAACCTTATTTTTGTACACCATTTAGAGCTCCCTCTTTCAGCCACGTCGCCCCGTTATCCCAACCCTTCGATCGTGCATCTACGATTATGACGCCGTGTCCGATCCCCTTCCAGCCCCTTCCAGTGCCGCCGAATTAAAAAAAAAAAAGGCCGCGACTCTCTCCGACCACAGCGCCCGCGCCGCCCGGCCTCGCGTCACCCACGTGCCGGCTCCGGCGCCTTCACCACCGCAGCAGCCGCAGCGGCAGCATCGCCCCTAGATCTCGCGCGGCCCCCTCCGCTTTTCCCGCGACATCTCCCTAAGCAGCGGTGGCCGGGAACCACGGTCGGCGTACAGCCCGGCGTCCATCCAGGCTGGGCTCGCCTCACGCTCGCCCTGCCCTCATGCAGCGCGCGGCCGCGGCCCGCCCTGCCGCTGTTCGGGGGGCGGCGGCGGAGCTAGCCGGCCAGGGCGCTGGGCCGACACCCGACGCTGCCGTCCTTTGTCCGATTGAAGAAGAAGCAGGGCAAAAACGCGAATTTAATTTCACTCTCAGGGTTCCTGATGCAAGATGCCTAGAGAGGCAAGTTTTTTAGAGTTGGCCTTCTTATATTTCGACAAAGTATAGGGATCTACATGAAAATTGCTTTGTCCTCTACGAATTCCTGTTTTCCCTTCTTAGGAAAAAGTGCTGAAACTTAGGAAATCAATACTAAATCATAGAACAATCTAAAAATAGCAGATGAGGTCTTTTTGAATTCAGGATGAATAGATCTACGCACTATACCCATAATATATAGGGCTTGCAAGAATGTTTTTATTGTTTATATTTATTCTTAATAATTATGGATAAATTTATATATGGAGTTTTAGTGATCCAATTGCTTTTAATTCCAATTGCTTTGATTTTTTTTGGTACGCTACTTATGCTATGTGTGTGCGGTTATAATTGCATTTTACCCTATTACTTTACGAAGACCTATATGCTTACCATAGCTTTATATGTTTACACATTATGTACGATCTCAGTTACATGCATGACCAACAAATGTAACACCTTATTAGTTTCCCTTAACAATCGATAATGTTCCCAAACTTATGTCATACAGATGATAATCACCTTTGCCATATGTTCAGCTGATCTATGTAAAATTACATAACCTGCCACTATTTAACAATACTAACGTATAATGTGTTCAACTGTATTTATGAGTAAACTTATGTGTTACAACTTACTAGCCCGCGCGAATGCGCGGGGTTCCGGCTAGTGAATCCAATAACTGTATTTGACTAATTATCTGTATTTTCAGGAAACTTTGGCGAAATAGTGAATGTGGAGCTTTCAATGGACCGAATGGTAAGTTAATGTGTTGGTCTCTTATTCTGGAAATCTGTGCCTGGTGCTATCCTAACACCTACTATCTGTTTTCTTAGGTTAACCTTCCTCGTGGCTATGGATATATTGAATTCAAAAAGAGAGCTGACGCTGAGAAGGCTCTTCTTTACATGGATGGTGTATGCATTCTACCCTATGATAATTCTTTGTCTTTTCTTTTTGTTGCTAGTTAAATGGACAAGTTCTTCTAAAATCTTATCAGGGTCAAATTGATGGAAATGTTGTTAAGCTGAGATTCACTCTTCAACCACGCCAAAGGGCTGCATCACCTATGAAAGCACCGCCCCCTCCTCCAAAAAGAGATGCTCCCCAGATTGAAAAGGGGGTTAGCAGTGCTGAAAAGGATGCCCAGCAGCATCCTAGAGAATGTAAGCTTTTGAAGCTTTGAAAACTATATAACCGCCATTCCTTATTCTTCACTTGTCACTTCTGCTCGTATCAAGGATCCCCCTCCCCCTCCCCCTGAAGGTTCATGTTCAGCTCTATGTTGATTAAATTGTTTACATACTTGTCTGCAGCATCTCCAGGAAGGAAGCCAGCTTCACCTCCACGGAAACGATCTCCAAATAGAAGGGCTGAGTCACCCAGGCGTCCACCTGACCCATCACCTAGGCGTCGTCCTGATTCTCCGCCTATTCGTCGACGACCAGATCCTTCTCCTGTCAGGCGTGGGGACACACCTCCTCGCAGGAGACCACTATCTCCAGTTAGAAGGCGTTCTCCTTCTCCACCACCTAGGAGGCATAGGTCACCGATCGCGTAATCAATGTTTAAATAACTTCTATAAATTTGTAGGATCTGTGAATGGATCAATGGAATTGCTGGCGCTATTTTCTCAACCACAGTCCTTCACCTAGGAGGAGACGTGGCAGCCCATCACCACGCAGGCGCTCTCCTGGGCCTCTTAGGCGTCGGTGAGTTTCTTTGAGCCCGTCTCTATTTACCATTTCTGTGCAAGGCCCCTCGATACAAAGGTGGCCATATTGTGCACTTCCCTCATGTGCTAAAACTATGTGGTATTCTCCATTTTATATTTCATAAGTATTCTCTATTTCGCATCTCATTGCTGTGGTTCAGATGCACCTTTTTTAGATAGTTGATAATCCCATGTTTATAAATTATAATTAATTGCTGTTCTACACAAGGTCCTGTGATTTGTTTCTAAGCTCTACTCATTACGCTTCTAGACTTATATTATTTGTATACTTATTTTGACCCTTCTATTTTTTTAATGTATTGGGTTCGTCTTAAAGTTCAGTTGATTTTATTTAGTCCTCTGCCTTATTCTGCTTGCTTAACCCCTGTGCTCATTGCTTCTTTTCCCCCTTCTAGCTCGCCACCTCCAAGGCGGTTGAGGAGCCCACCAAGGAGGCCACCACCTCCACGTCGCTTTAGTCGCTCTCCTCCTCGCCGACCCCTTCGCTCCCGCTCCAGATCAATTTCTCCAAGAAGGTAGTGGATCTGATACCGGAATCTTCTAGGTGAAGCTGTACCTCTTTCACATCCTGACAATTCTGATTCTCTTGTATAATGCAGGGGACGAGGGCCTCCGTTGAGGCGTGGTAGGTCAGACTCATCATATTCTCAATCACCTACTCCACCGCCAAGAAAGGTGAGTGCTGCAACTGATATGGTATTTGTAGCATCAAACACAAAGTATTTTTTTTTTGGGCCTCTGCTGTTATGCTTTGTAGTATTGACTAAGTACTTAAATGTGTTTCTTGTATAGGGGCCAAGAAGGGTATCAAGGAGCCGCAGCCCTAGAAGGTAGCATATATGTATATGTTGTGTAATGTTATTTTTCTTCTGGTGTTTTTGCATTTGCCAAGAGTATATCGCAAAACTGAAAATACCTCCGCTTGCAGGCCACCTAGAGGAAGAAGCATCTCTAGTGACAGCCGAAGCAGCAGTTCACCTTCCCCTAGACGCGGCAGGTAGAAGGAACCCGTGGCATTGTGTATCCGGCAGGTAAAGCCTTTTATCCTTTGACTTATCTGTATCGTTTGCCTGTGCTTGTGACTTGCTGTGAGCTCAAGTGTTGGTTCGAGGAGAAGATAAAGAGAACCCTACGGCAATGCTTCCAATGGATCTGCTTTAACATGCCTGGTGGACTCTGGCTAGTGATTTGTACTCGAGATACAACTATCTGCTATGTTGACTTATTGTACCAAGTATTTTTGAAGTTCTGAACTTTGTTTCTGGATCAAAGAATTTATGTGGTAAACTGTTGTGCTGATTAGTGTCTGAAGTGTTTATTAAATCTTTCGTTTAATGTGTTGAAAGTTTTAATCGAAGGAGTTCCTCAACATTGCTTTTGTATGATTCCATTGATGGACCAATTGATGCGTGTAATTTGTATATGTAAGTCACGCTGTTGTGAATTGTGATACAGGACTGGAGACGCAGGCGTACGCACAGCTTACCTATGTAGTAAAACAAACAATAATCAGTGCGTAGTCGTCGTGTTATTAAAATATGAATGTAAGAACTTGTAACTTTTCATTGTACACATGGATCATGGTGAGGGGCATGAGGAACTGATGCGAGAGAGGTGGCCAATCGCGTTTGAGTAGGCAAGCAGTTGGTGTCAGCTAACATGCCTAATGTTCCTAGTGCTAGCCTGCGATTAGATGAGATCATCTTGGCAAATATTACAATTTTTCCTAATTATGTCAGGCAGGCTAGTTTTCCTAACTATGTGGTTAGAGAACAAGTTCAACAGCTTTCTCAATATCCTATTGTAAGTTTGAAAAAATCTCCCACTCCAGCAGAGTTTTTTAATCATAATAACCACAATTTTTTTATCTCATCCAAACGCGAGTTGAAGCGTCTCCCGCCTATCCCCTGCCGCGTCCGGGCAACATGCCGCCGCCGCCGTTGGCTTGGCCTCCGTCCTTGGGCAAATCCCGGCGGCCGGCGGGCCGACGCGCTCGGTCTCTCAGACGCCTGCTCGACGAAATGCCCCGCCGCTAACCTAATTTGATCCAGCCGCCTGCACTCGCGTCAGTGGATAGAGGTGGTAGTCAAGCGATCGGTTCAATCCAATCCATGACAAGTCATATAATTTGATGATTGCTTCTCATAATTTCCTCATGGTGACACGGGAGTTCAGTTACACATTTTAATCTGCTGCGATCAACACCTTTCATAAGCGGTATGGGACTAAACAACAAAACGAAATATAAAACATATGGAATATACTTGCAGGCTAAAATAACAAACAAACAGATCAAAACAGCTGGGTCGCGGAGATTCAATAAATGGGCCCAATAGCCTAAATCTTGTTGATCTAGCTAGGCTCTGTTAGGCTCTGTTGTGGACTCGTTTTGTTGGGTCTTTGCCTCTTGGGTCGCGGACCGTGTTTCTTTTTTTTTCAAGTATTTTAGGAGGCGGTGGACATAAATTTTGGTGAAGGGAAATTCTGTAAGTATAAATTTTGTCCCTTTCTAGAAACGTGAGAGAAAAATATAAAACCAGAAAAGTTACGGAATTAACATCAAAAGGAGAAATAGGAAATAGATATAGAAAAATAAAAAGTAATTTGGGAGGGGCGCGGATGGGCTCACGGGCACAACTTCTTTTGCGGAAGAAAAGGAGTTTCCATGGATTATGGAGCGGGCTCACGAGAAAAGGAATTTACATCGGACTTGATTACCGAGCGGGCGGTTGGCCGAGAAAAACAGGTACGTTCTTTCACATGAACTTTCCTAGAGTCCGGTATAAATACGGAAGAGGTGAAAGAAAACGATGGTGAAAAAAAGTGGCAGAAATTTTCGTTCTTTAATAGTAGGTATAGATTAGATAAAACAATTTTCACACATCCGGCTCAGACCACAAAATCATAGGGTGGGCCGTGGCCCATGTCCACCCTAGCTTTGAGCCCTATGTTGCTTTGTTTTATTTACACCCCCTAACTGCTCAAATTGTTGCAACAGTGCCTTGACTCAAACTGCTCTGGAGACGGATTCACTTTTTGGCGTTTTGCTTGCGACCGCTTTCAACCACCCCGTGCAATCATCCATGGTTGCTTCCGGATGCGCAAGCTGCCACTTGAACAGCCGTTTTTTCTGTAACAAGGAATGGGTGTTACGTTAACATCTTTTAGGATCAAGAGTTGCTGCGATCGAATGTTTACAAGGGGGCATACCCATTCTCTAATCGTTGGACTTTGGTCGACCTGCAGAACTCTCATTATGTCTTTTCCACTGAGCAATGGCTTGCAGTTCCACACCCCATCAAGATCTGAACAAGAGTTAGTTAAGCTGTAAAACATACATATCCACACTTGTGATGAGAAAAGCACATATTCTTCCAACCATAACCTCACCAAGATTGGTTATTGAACGCTCGACTTTAATGTATTTCACTGTCCTCCGCTGCAGCTCCTGCTTGCCGAGGGCTTCACCAAAAATAGCTTCTGGGTAGGAGAGAACAGATATAAGAAGTGCCACCCGCCATAAGTGCTCTACTTCATCAAGTATGAGACCTGAAATGTTCGGCATCACATGTTTTATAGCTCAAAATAATATGGTACAAGAAGTGAAAAAAAAAATCTTGTGACTTTGAAATAAATAGATCCAACAGTTAATTTTTTTACATCAAACGTGACAAATTGAATGTGTGTATCTCAAATAATAATTAGACTAAACAAATGTCAGGTGTCATAAGAAGCATCATACTATAAAGGAAAAGGTAGGTTCAAGAACTAGCACGCTAACACTAACCTGCATAAACACGCTTCAACCGGTCCGTTGGTATAGAAAGGTATTCATCTTCCAGCTCCTCTTTGAGATTTCCCAAAGCATCATTTGACTCAAAGAGGAGCACTAGCTCAGCAAACTTTCCGATGGAAGTATGTATTATGTTAACCTTTAAGCACGCAAGAAGTTATGACAAGTTAATTTGTTATCACAGTGCTCAAGACTTGTGAGTCACAATTAAGTGCTGCTGGGGGCAACTCAACAGTACATACCGACTTAGCAAGAGAAGCTTTCAACTTTAATGCATCCTGAATAATGTAGCTAGCAACAGGAATCTGCATGACCCAACCGAAGAAAACGACTTAAGCAAGTAGCAGATGGATACAGTTCAAAATACACAGCAACATGACGGAACCTCATACTGCCTCTGCCCGAAAAAGAGTGCTCTTTTTATGTTTGTCCTAACCAAACCATTTTATGTTTGACCAAGATTATTAAAATTACAAATACCATCACAAGAAATATGATTCATAATGAAATATATTTTTAATGTATAACTATTTTGTGTCAAATGTTGTTACTCTGGTTTATAAATTTGGTTTGATAACAAAAACTAAAAGAGAACTCACTTTGGGACAAACGGAGTACTCCAGTGAGCACGAGCACTCTTTCATGGAGCATTTAAAACTTTATCTATTCTAGGTAACGTTATAAGCACACACACACACAAAATGCCTCCCAAATTGCCTGTTCAAATAGTTAAAACATTGAATTTACAAAAGTTCAGAAGAGGCATGAGTCAGAAGTCACCTCCTTAGATTTTCTGTCCAAGAAGAACATATTATGGAGAGGAATAAAGAGTGCACTATACAGGTACACCTGTCTCTGTTCACCCTAAACACCATAAACATCTTAATGTTAAGGAAAGGCAAGGGAACATATTATAGTAAAAAATTATTATTTTACATAATAGCATTGTTTATCAACAAAATAGGTAAGAGGAAGGAACTGAGGCACAGCCTATTATCACATTGCAGATGCTCTGAATATTAATAAATGAATACTACATAAATCATTATATATCAAAAAACAGACATTGGAATCATTGAAGTGCTTTATATACACTCTCCCTTTCAAGATAATTTTTTTTCTTCACATTTCTGTAAATGACCAATCACTTAAATAAATGCAAGAAATATAGGTTTGTATAGTCATGTGCAGGGCTGTTAAGTATATCCCTCACTACAAAGCATTTTAAACGGAGGTATTAACACACGCAAATCATCTGATTAAAAAGAATACAGACCAGCAACATGGGATAAGAAACACTGCTGGGCACAGAACACATAACGTTCCAAGCCGCTTCCATATGTGAAACACACCAGCTGCATACAGATATAGTATCAGATGAGACTAAAGTCACTATTCCGAACTTCTACAAATACACTAATGGGAAGTAAAACTGTGTACAAACTAGATGTCAGAACTCACCAATCACACATGTAAAAAACTGGAGGGTTGAATTTCTCAGGGAAAGCAAATACAATGTAAAATAGACCGAACTCACAGATGTAAGACATTGCTTGAACAGGGTGTTTGCCTGACATCATTAGATCAACCTGCACAATAAACAAAAAAAATATCTTATACACTAGCATTCCGCAGGCTGTTTTTAAAGTTCGTCCAGAATGATAAAGCGTGTGCAGGAAAAAGAAATAAGCAAAGAGATGTTGGCAATAAGTGGTCAGACCTCCTTGCCAATACGTTCCCTGCTAATCTTATAACCAAGTTCGGACTTCACCTTTTCATCTTTAGCAGCATCCTTCAAGTCTTCAGATAAAGTAAAGTTGAATCTAGCAGCTGAAAAAGTTGATGTGATGGTCATGCAAAGAAATATGATGTTTCAATTCAATTCAGTGTCCATTTCTTAGATCAAAAATTGCAAGCAGCAGCAGCAGCAGCAAATCCTTCTATGGATAAGGCAGATATTCAAAGCTGTACTAATTAACATCACCAAAGAAAAATGGCATGCGTTACCATGAACCAATTTGGGTTGAGCCTAGATGGTTAACCATGGAAGCAACTATTAAATTATAAAACTCGTTAACAGATTTTCTCCATAAGTTGATACGGACCTTTCTCCATAAGTTGCTACGGACCATGCAACAGATGTTGATATATAGTTTTCTACATAAGCTATAATATGACGTGCTCCATAAGTTGCAACACCATGTCTACCTAAGTTTTTTTTAAGCGTCAACTCTTCGTGTACAAGCTGTAGTATCTAAACTCATGCACAAACCAAAACAGAAGCTATTTTTTTAAGCCTCAACTCTTCGCGTACAAGCTGTACTATCTGATCTCATGGATCAAACTATTTATGTTCAAAACAGAAGCAATTTATTGATTTCTCAGCTAAATCACCCTGGTAGTGTGCATCCATCCATTTAGCTCAATTATAGTGGGAACATGCATCCATTATCCACATATTAGGAAGTATAAACATATCAAAATAGTTCTGCGATACAACAAATTTCGCACACAGAATGTTAAGATCACCTGGGATCATATGCTTAAACTTACCAAATCGAATTGCTCGAAGAACTCTAAGTGGGTCATCTATAAAGGTAGCTTTAGCAGGCAAAGGAGTAGCAATAAGGCCTTTTTTGAGGTCGTCAATACCTTCACAGTGACATAGCAGCGTGAATTGTAAGATGGTCCCATGAATTTAGAATAGAATGCATGGGCGGCCCTCTAACTTGTCATGATGTGTCATCTCTGTCCATGATCTTTAAAAGCACGTGGAGTCCTCAAACTTGTTAAGTTGTTCACCATAGGTTCTAACCATCCAGTTGGCATCTTAATGCCAGTGTAACATGCTGATTCATAGACTTAGGGTGGTTTTTGAGATCACTATTGTACAGCTTATGCTGACATCTGATTGGTGGTTGGCTGGCTAGAGGGGAGCCATGGTGGGGGTGGAGGTGCTCAGGCGACTCTTGTGAAAGAGTTTGCCAATAGAAATTATGGCCATGGCTATGTGTGCCAGGTGAGCAGGAAAGGAAGGAAGAAATAAGAAAGAAGGCGGGATCCTAATGCTGGCTCAATAGTAGGTGAAATTGGCATCTTGGGTCGATCAGGCCCACCTTACAAAAGTGGAGGTGTGGGTACTGAGATGAAGACGAGGGTGGTTTGGACCTGCAGACCTTACTAAGGTTGAAGATTTAAAAGTGCACTTTCAATGTTCATTGTTTTTTTTTTGAAAGTAATTCAATGTTCATTGGTCAAGTGCACACATTGACATGTTAGAAGAAACCGTCCATACATTTCACCCATGAATTTATTATCTCGCACAATAGAAGTACTACAAACTTACCCCTTCCAGTAAAATCTTCTACTGAGTTATTGTTGATGTTGAAGAATAAGCTGTCAAATTTATATTAAAAAAAGGTAAATACACTAATTTTGGAGAATAGGTTGTCTTCAAGTGTTGATTCCAAACTTGTATCAAGACCTAAGAATAGCTTGACAGGAAACGGAAACACATTTAGAATGGCATATCAAGGTAGTACCTATTAATAGTTAGGTCCCTGCGGTATGCATCTTCTTCAGCTGTGCCAATCTCCTGCAAGTTGAAAACATGTTGTAGCCATAAGGAGATTGTAAAATGCTGTCAATAAATGTAGAGTAAGAAGGGGTCTAAAGTTGAACAGATGAATGGGAAAATGAGTATTTTACAAATATTGTGCTACCAAAAATAGCTAAGCTGTTATCTACAGAGTTACAAACATTCATAAGTCATAACATTATATGCTGCACCTAACAAGACATGTCAATACTCAATACACAGGGAGATGTTTGGCTAAGCATAAGGGCATGTAGCAAACATATCTCAATAATACAAATAATTCAGATATGTATGTGATGTGTGCAATGACAGATAAATAAAATGAGTATGCAAAGGGATGCTTGATTACTCACCGAGGTAGGAATACGACTGCGGATAGTGTATTTTTCAGACCTCAAGTTAACAAAATCAACCAAACTGCCAAAGACATGCATCTTAGAAGTCTCCAGGTGCTTTGATTGATCATGATTGCTGCAAAAAGATGAAATGACACCATTCAAGTTACTTAATAGATAGTCATGGTATTTGATCGGAGAATTGTAAGGTAGCATAACAAATTATACATGAGTAGCAGCATAAAGAGAATTGCATACCAAGGGACAATATAGATATCTTTAGTCCCCTCTCCCATCAATTCTGTGAACTGATTTACTTTGATGCAAAAATCCAGACCCGTCATATTATCAACAGCAATGTCAATGTCAACAGGTTCTTCACCTAATAGCTGCCAAGGCAACAATCAAGTCAAAAAACTAGCCAACAACTATTTCATATGATACATACAATCTGTTACAGAAAACTTTGTAAAACGATAATATATTGTAAAAGCAAAAAGTGTAACAAAATTACGGAAGACGCCCCACTCTGTGTTTGCAAGCAATTGCACCCTGAACCTACTTCTAGTAAACCTATGCAACCGGCATTAAAATTTCTTCACTACTTTCTGGTACTCGACAAATTGCTTAACCTAATGAAAAAAAGATCACCTTGTCCCGGACCCAGCCACCGGCGACACGAAGCTGAGTGGCGAGGTTGAAGTGATGGACAACATCAAGAAGCCTCCGGAAGATCCGCTCCTCTTTCTCCGTCAGCTCCACGGTCTCCCTTACATCCATGCTCCGCTGCTAGGCAGGCGCTAGCGCCTAGCGACTACTACATTAACGCGATTAGGAGTTTGTGTTTTTTTGCTGCTGATCAGGAGGCACACACTTCCCCGGCACAATGATGCCCTAACCCTGACCGCTGGCTGCCCGGCCTTTTTATTTCCGCGGGGATTGACGGCTTTTGGCTGGCCTTTTATCTCCAGGTGGACCTACCAGCCCTCGGAGCCAGTCCAATGGGCTTTTTTGTTTGGTTGCATTCCCCTGGGTTTTCGATTGGCGGCCCACCGCGTGTGCGGCCCGACACGGCTCTGATGCGGGTCGGTGGCTCTCTTTTCCTTACCAGTCATCCCCTGCCGAGTCGAGCATGCTCCCACCTCCCCGCAGCGCGCTCGGCTACGCTGCGGCGCCGGCGCGCGCGTCCGCGTTCTCCCACCGTAGTGCTCGGCCGGGGCGGCTGCGCACTTTGCTCCCCTTTTTCTAGAGCCGGTTTCTACCTTGTGCGGAGCAGAGGTCACGGATGCGCTTCCAAGAGCGGCGCGAAGGTGGTGGCGCTGGGCGAGATGGGACTCTTCGTGGAGCCCTTCTACCTCGACCTTCTCCGCTCCTGCACGGCGCTGCCGCACGTCGCGGCCGTGCACGCCCACATCGCGCGCGCCCACCCGACGGCCTCCCTCTTCCTCCGCAACTCCCTCCTCGCCGCCTACTGCCGCCTCGGAGGGATCCGGTCGCCACCCACGCCGCCCGCCTGCTCGACGAAATGCCCCGCCGCAACGCCGTCTCCTACAACCTCCTCATCGCCGCCTACTCCCGCGCGGGCCTGCCGGGCCGCGCCCCCTGGCGACGTTCGCGCTCGCGCGGGCCGCCGCGGGGTTCAGGGTCGACCGGTTCACGTACGCCGCCGCGCTCGCCGCGTGCTCGCGGGCGCTCGACGTCAGGACCGGGAAGGCCGTGCACGCGATGGCCGTCCTGGACGGTCTCGGGAACGGGGTGTTCCTGTCCAACTCGCTCGCCAGCATGTACGCCGGGTGTGGCGAGATGGGCGAGGCCAGGCGCGTGTTTGATGCCGCCGAGGAGCACGATGACGTGTCGTGGAACTCACTGCTGTCTGGGTACGTCCGCGCCGGCGCTCGTGAGGAGACGCTCAAGGTGTTCTCTCTGATGTGTCACAATGGCATCGGGTGGAATTCGTTCGCGCTTGGGAGCATCATCAAGTGCTGTGCTTCTGGCGCTGATGTCGGAGGGCGCATCGCAGAGGCAGTTCATGGATGCGTGGTGAAGGCTGGACTGGACGCCGACCTGTTTCTTGCAAGCGCAATGATCGACATGTACGCTAAGAGAGGCGCCTTGGTCAATGCTGTCGCGCTTTTCAAGTCAGTGCCGGACCCAAATGTGATTGTTTTCAATGCGATGATTGCAGGATTCTCTCGTGATGAAGCTGCCGTTGGTAAGGAAGTCACTCGAGAAGCTTTGAGTCTATATTCAGAGATGCAGGGCCGAGGGATGCAGCCTTCTGAGTTCACATTCTCAAGTATTCTGCATGCGTGTAACTTGGCTGGTGAACTTGGATTTGGGAAACAGATACATGGTCAAGTAATCAAACACAGTTTCCAAGACGATGACTATATTGGGAGTGCACTCATTGACTTGTACTCTGACTCTGGTTGCATGGAAGATGGATATAGGTGTTTCAGATCTCTGCCTAAGCAAGACATTGTCACCTGGACGTCAATGATTTCAGGATGTGTTCAGAATGACCTTTTTGAGAAGGCACTGAGATTGTTCCAAGAATCAATACGTTATGGACTGAAACCAGATCTTTTCACAATGTCGAGCGTGATGAATGCATGTGCCAGTTTAGCTGTTGCGAGGACTGGTGAGCAGATCCAGTGTCTTGCCACAAAATATGGCTTTAACCGGTTCACTGCCATGGGGAATTCCTTCATACATATGTGTGCTAGGTCAGGGGACGTTGGTGCTGTGACTGGAGGTTTCAGGAAATGGAATCACGTGATGTTGTCTCTTGGTCTGCAGTGATATCAAGCCACGCGCTGCATGGTTGTCGCGAGGGATGCTTTACACATTTTCAATGAAATGATGGATGCAAAGGTGGTGCCTAATGAGATTACTTTTCTCAGCGTCCTTACCGCATGTAGTCATGCAGGATTGGTTGATGAGGGACTCAGGTAAGACTTTCATGTCAGAGCACTCAATCAATTTCCAGTGCAATTGTTCTTTTCTATACTGTACATGCCTCATGTGTCCTCCTTTGATGATCTTATACAGGTATTATGAAATTATGAATAATGAATATGGATTGAGCCCAACCATAAAACATTGTACTTGTGTTGTTGATCTTCTTGGACGAGCTGGGAGGCTAGCTGATGCTGAGGCTTTTATAAGGGATTCAGCCTTCCATGATGACGCTGTGGTTTTGGCGGTCTTTGCTGGCCTCATGTCGTATTCATGGAGACATGGAGAGAGGCCAACTTGTGGCGGATCGGATAATGGATCTGGAACCCACTTCCTCAGCATCCTATGTAATTCTTTACAACATGTATTTAGATGCTGGTGAGCTATCCTTAGCTTCAAAAACTCGAGACCTGATGAAAGAGCGAGGTGTGAAGAAAGAGCCTGGTCTAAGTTGGATTGAACTAAGGTCTGGAGTTCACTCTTTTGTTGCCGGTGACAGGTCCCATCCAGAGAGCAATGCAATATACAATAAACTGGCAGAGATGCTTTCCAAGATAGAAAAGTTGGCGCCCATTGATAATGGTAGCAGAGAGTCAGAGGTCATCTCTAGCAGGGAGCAGAATTTGGTGGGTTGCCACAGTGAAAAACTAGCTGTGGCATTTGGAATGATCCATTTGCCACAATCAGCTCCGATTCGAGTAATGAAGAACTTGAGAGTTTGCCGCGACTGCCACTCGACCATGAAGCTGATATCTGGGAGTGAGAACAGAGAAATAATCTTGAGAGATGGGATTCGCTTCCATCACTTCAGAGGCGGTTCCTGTTCCTGTGGTGATTACTGGTGATGACCTGTAGAATATAATTGTTCTAGGTCTAGCGAAAGGTATATTCATTATGCACATTACAAAATGCAAAATTGGTTCAGGTCTACAGGATGGAAGGAAAGACCGTAACAGTAATGAATGTTTGGCAAGAGATATCTTGGAGTGCAGGAAGTAGTTTATGCTTTAGAGGACATGCACAGCTAACACGATTCTTTTATTTTCTTGGATCCTAATGCAATTAGCTAACTTCTCAAATAAGCAAGAATTGTTGGATCAGCGTTGAAAACTATTGGCCTGATGTTATACTCATCCATTCATCATAAGTAAACTGGTCGGTGTGATATAGTGTTTAGAGCATGGAGCCAAGATCAATACAAAGAGGCACACGTACAAGATGATAAGAAAACTAGTTGGAATCGCAACTCACAATTTCCTCCTAGTATTCATCCAAGATAGTGGTTATCTCTTCATTTCAGCTGTACTCACACAATTAAGAATGTTTACATATATAGACCACGCAGGGCCATTAAGCTAGCAGCTGAAAAGACTAGATAACTCAAGCATTAACATATAAGACTCTTATTCTTCATAGGAAAAGTAAATACTAAAACAATTAGACTTCCTTGGTCTTTAATCTGCCCGTACTGCACAACTTCTGCATGTGTGCAATAGCTTATTTGTCTGCATCACGGTGCCATAGGTACTTATCTTAAAATGTCATTGTCTTGGTGTTAGTTGTGTAATTATATTTGGGTCTCTGCTAGCTGTGTTCTGTACGTCGCTTTAGCCATTTAGGCCTGTTTTGTTTTGTCAATGGCCGCCGCCTGCACCATTTCAGAATTGAAACCCGTGGACGTGGCATGCCAATTCTTATTTCTTAAAATAAATGGCGCTCCATTGACATTTGACTTTGATAAGTTTGAATTCTGTTTGAAAATGATCGACCCATGGCGAATGGCTTATTTGAACAAGCCACCACACACGTTTAGACGTTTTAGTCAGTATCGTCGGTCATCGCAGAAACCACCAATCAGAGCTTGAAAGCCAAAAAAAAAAAACCAAAACAGGAATACATAAATACCATTCATGGTTCCGTGCAATGGGCTCTCAACTGATGACAGCTGGGCCCGGGCCGTTCACCTGTCAGATACTCCCTATCACCACCGGTAATATTTCTGACGTAAGCCTATAGGTCACGCAGTGCTGACCACGTGCTACGTTAAAAAAATAATGGAGGCAGCAAGAGTTGAAGTGGCAATCTTGCGCAGGAAGGTCGGACAACCTTCCGCAGCAAGAAGCTTGGAACTTGGAGGCCCCTCCACGTACTCCACTCTCCCATCCCATATATAAGTGGCCAAATGGGTGTTTGCCCAGAGCATCATCCATCATCTGCCATTCCAAATTCCCAATTTCAAACACAAGAGCAGTTAAGACTGTCAAGCAAGCACACAAACACCCAATTGTCAGGAGAAGCAGACCATATGGGACTGTCCTGCATGCCATCGCTCGCCAAGGTGTTCCCCAAGAAGCCATCCTCACCATCTTCTTCTTCCATCAAAGATTCTCATGACAATATCACCAAGAAGCAGCAGCAGAAGAAGCAACAAGGAGTGAAGCAGGATGAGGGCAAGAAGAAGGAGCAGAGGAGCAATCTTGACAAGGCTGCCTCCACCACTCCCTACTTCCCCTTCCATTCTAGGCCAGGACTCCTCTAGAGTCTAGTCTGCCTATCCTCTCCTCTGCTAGGAAATTCATGTACTGTATTGGTAAATCCTAACTTATTGGATTAGTAAGATGTGCCATTTATGAACTGGAGGAAATTCATGTGCCATTTAGGAAACTCAAGTACCTGATAAAACTGTTAAGTGCAACAATCTTGTGACTAAATGCTACTGTATGTTTCAAATCTCCTTGTTTTCAAATCAAGTGGCAGTTACTAGTTGCAAATACATCCTACTGTTAACCTGCACGCAATTTACAGCTATGTACTATGGAGGACGTCCTAAGTCCTAATTAGATCATATATTTACCCTAAGTCATTCAAGCGAAAATTTCTGCAGATCCGGGACTTGCAGCCCCTTGTTCCTTGTCGAGACACCCAGGGTCATACCAACAGAAACAAGGGTCTCCAGTGACCTTTCACTGTTCGCCACAAGATCAGCATCAAATTGGATTGCATCCTGCCACAGAGTCAACGTTTCATGAGCAATAGTTTCATTTTAAAATTTGTACATATGAGTAAAATGCACAAATAGATAGGAGCAGAGAAGCATGACAGAACCTTCTCGAAGACACATATCACTGTGCTCCCTCCAAAGGAGAAATACCCAAACTGGAAGAGAGAGAAAAAAAAAAGATGGAACAGATAAATTTACACCTTCATACAAACATCAGAAGAAATTATCACAATATATTAAGAGGAAATGTATGAAAATACCTCATCTCCTTTGTGGATGTAGTCACCCTCTTTTTCAAGAACGTGATGCTTCCTACCATGGTTGCTCCTATCGCAATAAATGCTACCTGAACCATGCCATCAGGAATAACAAAAGTCATTGCATGATGAGTAAAGGACAGCTAAGCTTCAGGCTGTATTGACTTTGACTTTATTATCAGTTCATCTCAAAGAAATGGCAAACACGTCAATCATAAAATATATTTTGGCATTCCTGTTGCTCCAAAAAACACGCAGAAACACCCCCGATAAACAATCAATTTTAACACACAATGACAAATTCAACCGTAGCATCAGGTCAGACAAGTCCATTGCGAACTACTTCAATAAATACTGGGGAAGATTCTAAACTACGTGAGCATTGGACACCCTTTTCTGTTGATTTTACTGACAACTTTAGGAGGTAAAATTAATCCAATATTCAATAAAAAACTGATCCAACATTCCAACATAAAGAATGGAAATGATAAAAAATGTGAACCTTTCCAAACTCGGAAGTTGATATTATTGAGACAACTCTTTTATTCTCAGTGAATACATTGCAATACTTGCTATTCACAGCAATGGGATTGACCTGTCAAATGCAAATACACCAGCATCAGTAAGATGCTGAGAAATGACAAGAGATATAACATAACACAAACATGCTGATATACTTCCGATATAAGTATTCTATACCGTGTACAGGCACCCAGGAATTTCCACAAATTTCTCCACAGTTCCTGAGACTGGCACATGAAACCTATGGTAATCCTGCAAAAAACAAAGTGTTAATATTCATGATTCCAGAGTATATTTTCGACAAAACATTGAGCTTTTAAAAATAAGGATTTTTATCTTAACAAGGAGATTAAAAGCTGTACCTGAGGTGCGAGCCGGAAAATGACCAATGATCCATTGCTTAAAGCATCTGAGTGCACACTTTTCCCTAGGAGACCATCAATTGAAAATTTGCGGCCCTAGGAACAGAAGGCATATACTACAGTGAGACATCAACTAAACATTCTACCATATGAAGGATCACACGTTGTGCTTGCATAGACATGTCTCAATAAGTCTCATCTCTTAGTGAACTAGTGCCTTTACCTTGATCCAAAGCCTTGTGCTCTCATGAATGGAACTGAAAGCCATTAAACGGCTATCAGCAGCACAAGTAGCAACACTGTCCTGGTCACTATGTGCAATTGGTCTGGCACCAGGCTTCAGTCCTCTTATGAAAAATTCATTAAAAGTCTACAGAGAAAAAAAAAAATTCAATTCCCCATACATAAGACTTTTCAAAATCAAATCAAATGTGACATCCCATCAATGTCTATTATTACTTCATTCGAAAACATTGGTGTTATAGGAAGTCCAACAGATAGTAAACATGGTGGCTTGAATTTCTTCTATAGATACATACCTTAAAACTTTCAATAGGGTCCTTGACCTCATCCATATTAATTTGACCCTGCATATATATACAATGAATATCTAAGTTGACAAAAATGGTTTATGTAAATGCAAATGGTCAAATTACATTCAGAATTTCAGATACATAAGCAACAAAATGGATGAACAGGTAAATATCAAGACCCAATGACTAGCACTTTAGCAAGAATCAACAGAGATAGTAAAGCTATTGACGAAGACTCATCCATGGACCAAATTTCCACACAGTTACATTTGAGCTGAAAAGTAACAGATAAAGACTGATTTTTGCTCCCAACGAAAAAACAAATGAAGACTGGATTTTGTATTACCTCCAAGGACTATATAAAAGCAGAAACTGAATGGGGAAAGGGTTTGTTGTTCTCCTGCTTTTGTGTTTTCTATCATTCACCAAAAGCAGGCCTTCAATAACCAGTATACATTTCTGGGATCACACCTTCTTCACATAGCGCATATTAGGAAAAATAATGTTAAAGCTTCGTAAAAGTACACTATTTTTGAAAGTTTTATTCCATATACATGACTTTTTTGACTCCATACTATTTATGTTACTTGAAAATTACTCCCTCCGTTCCAAATTGTTGTCAGTTCACTTTTTGGCTTTTCTAGATCCATTTGTTTTACTATGTATCTAGACATAGTGTATGACTAGGTGCATAGCAAAATCAATGTATCTAGAAAAGCCAAAAGTGAACTACAATTTGGAACGGAGGGAGTAAAAGTGAAACAACCAAATGCTGTCATATAATGATTTGTGTATACTGTATTCTGTAAGTGTTGGCACAGAAAACCGCTGCTCATGTAAGCAATCAGCTCACTAGTACAGTCACACTCACTCACGGCTAGAGGTAGAAGAAGATGAGAACAGAGCACACACAGCACAAGAACCAGCACTGAACTGAACTCTGAACGTGTTGCAACTGAACTTTTCATTTCAATGACTAGAGTATATATACAACTCTTGTACCAGCTATAAGGTACACAAGAGTATGGATGAGATCAAACCCAACTACTCCTACATGACTGGGATCATCCACTACAACTAGTGGCCTATCGCCATACATCTACTTGTACTAATTAGTACATGAAGTAGTTGGCCTATTGCCATACTTCAGCAGTAGTCAGCTGCAGCAGCAAAATAGAAGAGAGGGGCTGCAGCAGATTATCTTACACTAGTGCATTTTCATGTAATATGGAAAGAAAATAAGAAAAACAAAAAAAAAAACTCAGGCAGAAGCTGGCAGTGGCAGTAAACAATTACAACATAAACATGGGACCACAGAATATTTCCACATCACATGATCTCTAGGGTTCGTTAGGTTTGCAAATCATGTGCAACTGTGCATGTTATTCATCAAGAATTAAGTAAAAAAAAAAGGTTTAGTCATACTCTGCACCTTAAATAACTCAAGGAACTTGGGAATATCATTTGCAGATTCTGGTGAGTTCATCTTTTTTTCCTTGCTTCTCAGATAGGTTCTTCAAGAGGTCTTTAACACCTGCATGACAACATTGTGATTACAATGAATGAATCTGTACACTGGCTTCTAAGTAGCCCATAGTTATCTAGGTTACTCTTGCCTACAGGATACAGCTACATAAGCACAAGGGGGTGACCAGCCACAGGAATTTTGTCTTCCCTTTTAAATGCAAGATTGTAATTGCTGACCAAACAGTTGGTTGCTTGTCCATGACTTGCTTCACCAACTAAATATCAATTGCAGGAAGCTTGTTGTACATCACAACAGGTCAATTCACAAATCAGCATTATTTAGTACTCCCTCCGTTCCAAATTGTAAGTCGCTTTGACTTTTTTGGTTCATCCATTTGGTATGTATCTAGACATATTATTGTATCTCGATACATAGCTAAATGGATGTACCAAAAAAGTCAAAGCAACTTACAATTTGAAACGGAGGAAGCATGATTCAATGGTTCTATCCTTAGGAGTGAAGTAAATACAGATAATTTTTGGTGAGTCTATCTAGTGGATCTCAGCATATGATCATCTAAATTAATAGTGGGAACATGAGACGAACTAATATTATTCCATCCAACATACCTGTATTTATAAGAGTGAGGCCTACTTTTGATTGGTATAAAGCCCTCATGGACAATACAATTTTTCCATCAATAACTTCTTCGACTATCCTCTTTGTTCGCCGGTCAAAAACCTTATATCACAGGACACAACATTGATTTAATGAAGGGCACAGTATAATTGCCATATCTTGCATGACTCAAAACTTAAGTTAATCTACCATATGGAACAACTTAACACACCAGAATATGTGAAGCTGTAGAGCCGGAGCGCAAACCAACGTCGTATGTGGAGTAATGTGCCCATTCACTGAGCTTGAACATCCACCTGCAGAGGACAACTATGTGACTATAGTATAGATAAAATGGCAGAAATAAGACTAGACACATCAATAAATGAAGCATCTTACCCATAAGAAGCCTGCTTGTCAGTTAGGAATCCACCAGTCATAATCTGATTACCAGTTCCCTCGTCAAAGCAAAGTGTCATATGTATCATATCATTTATGTTATCATATTTCCCAAGATCTTCACCACAAACAGGGCAGTTACTTATAAGTGGTTCTCTGAAAAAAGAGGGCAGCATAATAAATGATACTGCTATACTTACGAGATAAGCAATAATTAATTTCAAAACATAACGAAATAAAATACAAAGTAGCAAATTGTTACTTTTCTTGTTGATCAGCCAGTAGGGCTGCCAGTTCATCTATGTCAACTATGCCATCGTTATTTGTATCTGCTTGACGGAAAAGCTCTTCAATCTAATTTATGGAAGAAATTAATAAGATGCACTCAACAGAAGGGACTGAATACAGGATACTATTCAAAAAAATGGAATACAGTCTAACCTTTGCAACTGCTAATTTATTACCAAAAGCTTTCATCAAGTCTGAGAATTCAGAGAAGGATAGTGTTCCATCTTCATCATAGTCCTGTTGCAGTGCGGGAAATGTTATGTCTTGCAGGGTGGAACACAAAGAAATAAAGGCAATACACGCAACAAGAAATTGACAAGCATCATATTTGAAAGCATTCAGCAACATTATGATCACTGGGCATTAAAGAGTAGTCAGACACTTGGTAAAAGCAACAGAAACAACAAAACCAGAAGAGATGCAACTGCAGTAAATAAAGCGTATTATAATACAAGTAGACTCATTGCAGAGCATTGTATTTTAGTCAAATGCGCCGAGTCCTAAGTACTTTTTAAATACAAAAACCCTCAGTCCAGGACATCCAAATAAATTTTTCTTTCAACCTCAGTTCTTAGTTTAACAGTACCAATGAGCACACAATTAATATGATTCATATCTATACATATCATGAGCACACAATTAATTAAAAACAGCATGCATGCTTCCACTGATGTGACTCATAAGTAATAATCATATATGAAGACATGGTATGAGTATTAAAAGAATACCACTATTGCTAAGACACGGCGGGCAAAGCTTTGTTCTGTTTCAACAGGGTCCTGCAATAGAATAAATGGACAAACATAAAATCAGTACATGAATGGTTCTTTGTGAGTTCTGATTAAAAAAAAAAAAAGTAGACATAATAAAGAACAGTTACTTCGATGTGGCATGAGATGGATATGCTGCCCACGGTAGTATTGGGTGATGATGGATCCAACAGAGGAAGGTCCTCAGAGTGTTCCTCCAAGTCCTGTAACGGAAAAAATTCAAGTTCAGGAGCATTCCCAACATATACATAACATCTACATTAGGAAATGAAAAGAAAACTCCTAGTCTTAGTCACCAACAAGCGGAACTAGTATCTCCACACAAAACATTCCCACGGGTCTACTCTAGCTAAATGGTATGAAGCCTACTAGACTGAAGAGGACATGAGCCTCTCCAAAAGAAAAGAAAAAAAAAAATAAATTGCCTGGATAAGGAGACAAATATGATTTAAGGATGAGATGAACAATAGTGTTACCTTAGTAAGCATTTCGAAGAGATCAACTTCGCAGTAACCAACCAAAGTATTCTTTGAAAATCGGTTCGTCTGCAAAGTAGAAGGCATGCAATGTCACTGTCTTTTAATATAACTTCACCTCCATCAATAAAAGTTGAAAAGGCACTGTCTATATACTTTAATATAACTTTACTTCCATCAATAAAAGTTCTTATGAAGCTGTCCACCAATACAGGTATGCACCTAGACTCTTGGTGCTGTAAACTGACATGTGATCTTTCTGATTAATCGAAAGGCTGGGGCACTTTGCCCTTGAACTCTAAAAAAAGGTATGCACCTAGACTAGCATGCTTTTAGTTAATCCAAGGGCAGACTCAAGATGCTTTTAGTTATTCCAAGCGCCACATACCTCAAAAACAGAGATACGTGCAATATGAGGTCCATTTGTCTCCACTATGACCTTCTTTTCCTGCAAATTATCAGCATTATCATAAAAACTGCTTAACTAGATGCAGAAGCAATCTTAAATTGGTATTTCAGTAGGTTCAGAGAGGAAATGTGAGGCTCACTCACCGAGTCCCACACAGGCCTGTGCGTACTGCAAGAAAAGGAAAAGGTTCACATATTCAAATCAAAAAGTGGTACTAGTACTAGGTATTACTGGATACTTGGATAGTAAGTATGTCTCATTAAGGTGGTAATAAATGCATTTCAAATTAGAAGGAAGTACAGGCAAAGCCAATTCACATTATGAAGTGGCTAATAACAAGTTTCTCAGTAAACCAGCGTTGAGGTTAAAATCTACTAAATGGAAGGGCACAGACATATGCCATTTGAGAGTTACCAATTGGGGGGAGTCGAGGGACACAGCACACAGACAGGAATATTTATTGTTGCAGACGAATGGAATGGAATGGAATGGAATGGAACAAACATAGTAGTAAAGGTAGTGAAAGGCAGGACGACGCACTTGTCGGACGTCTCGGTGCGGTACGTGCGCTCGCCGAGCGACAGGCACGCGAAGAACTTGTCCTTGAACTGCATATCCGCCTGCCCCACCGACCGAACCGGATCAAACACGGAGAATCAGAATCAGAGTGAGAGATGCGATACGAATCAAATCCACGGTTTGTGCTTCCACAAAAGCGGAACAAAACATGGTACTAGTAGTAGTACGTAGCAGCGGAGTTGTTGCAGCGCGCGCGCAGCCTAACTACGTACCTTGACTATCCGGATGCGCGCGATGCCGGCGAAGTCTTCGGCGGTGAGGGCTTTGGAGGAGGCGGAGTCGTCGCCGTTGCCGCCGCGGCGGCGGTGGAGGCGGTGGCGTAGTCGGCGGCGGAAGCGCGCGAAGCGCGAGGGCAGCACCTCGCCGTCGCCGTCGCTGCCATTGGGACGCGACGCCGTGTGGCCCATCCGGTTCGATCGGGACCGCCGCGGCGTAGTGGGTGTTGTGGGGACTCCGCTGTGGGCGTCAGACAGACGAGACGGCTGGGCAGCTGGAGAGGTTGGAAGAATCGACGCCCGCTCACCAATAAAGCCGAGTGCCTTTTGAATCCAGGCAAGGCAACGCAACTGCCGCACGCGCACGCCGGCCGGGACGCGTCGTCGACTCGTCGCCCGGCCGCGGGCTCACTGGACCCACGAGTCAGCGGGGGTTTCGCAAGGTGGGCCCTGCCGACCGCGCAGCGGCTTCCGTTCCAGTTCCGGTCGGCACGGGGTGCGTTGCCACGGTCGCTGCCGTGTGGTCCCAGGCAGTCGCAGGACCGCGTCTGCTCTTGCGAAACCTGCCGCCGTCGGAACACCAAACGGTTCAGGCTCTGACACCGTGGGCCCAGAGTGGGTGGCCACGTTGCACCAGTGAAAAGGTGGACTGGGCACTGGGTTGCAAGTCAAACCAGTGTTGATGGCGTTGGTGGACCAGGACGCTTTTGCCGAGATCTCACTTTCTTTCACCTGGGCAGAGGTTTTTGTGCTCCACTGCTGCTGCCTCTATCCATGGACCATCTCCCTCTGGAGTTTGTTTTGTTTTTTTTCAGAATGGGAATCGTCCAGGACAGTAACAAAATTATGACGGCGATTTATGACGTGATGCACGATTATATATAAAATAAAATATCAGCAAACCTTTTTCTCTTGCGCTTGCATTTTGCTTACGTTTTTTTTTGGCAATGGAAAGCAAGGACTGAAACTAGCTGCACATGCTGCATGGCTCACCATACTAGCTGGAGTTGAAAGGATGTGTCTTTTCACATGTTTATTTATGGTTGAAATTCTTATGGGTTAAGCAACCGATAATGCAAGCGTTCCCCTCCCAAGAATACAAAAATTATTATGTACCCCTTTTTATTAAAGAGAGAGCAACAGTCAATTCAAAAAAAAAAAAATAGAGAGCAACAGGTCCGATGTAGGGGTCTGTTTGTTTCCGCTTACAATGTTTATTTAATAGTTTTTGTTTAGGCCAACCACGCTGAAACCGATAATGGCAAGATAAAAGGCCCAAGAATAGACGCGCAAATGTTACGTAGTCTTGAGAGAGCAACAGACGCCATTTTCTTCTTTTCTTCACTTCTCTCCCTCCAGGTAGGCGTCGTCAGGTAATCCCGTAAACGCCGTACACGCGCGTTTGCTAACACTGCGGTCACAATACATATAAAAGTGAACTGGAATGCCACTTATTCGTGAAGCGACAAAATCCTTGCGTCTCTCCATTGCGATTCTCGGCAAGGCGCGACCGGTGGCCACGGAAAACCGTAGAGTAGGCCTAGTAGCCGTACAAGGAAGGAAAAGTCAAAGTTAGAGAGAGCTCTTGCGGTCCAGTTTCACGGCGAATTTTTTTTTGTAAGGACGGCCCACGGAGAAAAGTGGCTGGAGCCATGGAGGAATTGGGCTAACTACGGGCCATCAAGAGGAAACACACCCGTCCGCCCACTCGATCCAAAGCGGGCTCCATTTGTGTGCGGCCCGGTTCGCAGCACACCAGGCCCAACTTGCTGCGCGTGCTCGGTGCGCGTCCCTGTCGTAGTATTCGCCGCCGTCTTATCCGCCGGAGTGTGGGTGTGGCTCTTGTCGTGTGGCACATCCATCCAGACCTGCTTCTCTTCTGGCTGCCACTGCCACCAGGCTGCTGAACAATCTCGAGTCACGCCATGGAAGCCCTCGCCACGACGCCCCGGGCGCTCTTCGCGCGCGCGTCCCCGCCGGCGGCATTATTGGCCGCGACGGCGGCGGCGGCCCGGCGCCGCTCTGCCGCTCCCATCTGCAGGGCCTCCGCGGCGGCCGGTGAGGAGACGCCCGCGGCCGCTCCCAAGGCGGCAGAGGCCGCGGCGGCGCCTAAGAAACTCCTCAAGAAGAAACCGGTCTACTCGAGTAAGACAGACGGCACCATCACTACTACTTCCTCTCTCTGAGCTCACACGCCATGTTCATTTTCTATTTTTCATCAAAAGTCAGAGAATGAATACACATATGGTGGATCGCAAAAACCGTATATTGTTTAGTTCATTGTCGTGTTGTAGCTATAGTGAGCTCGATCAATGAACTGAACTGAACTGGACTGGACTGATTGTGTTGTGCGTGCATGCAGTGAAGAAAGGGCAGATTGTGCGCGTCGACAAAGAGAAATACCTCAACAGCATCAACGTCAGTAGACCCTCCAATAATTTGCAAAATGCATCTCATTATTTGTGGTGGTACTACAACGTATATATACTTTGCTGACTAGTGTACATGATGATCTGTACGGTTTCAGTATTTGTCAGTGGGACACCCACCCTTCTACAAGGGGCTGGACTACATATACGAAGACCGCGGCGAGGTGATTAATTTGCCTTTATCACAGTAGAGATTTACTAATTGCATATATGCTTGCCCATGTGCACGTATACCTGCTGATCGTGATCGTCAATCACTTCATCAACACAGACCACAGTGTATAAGTACAGTAGCTGCAACTGCTAGCTAGCGTGTTTCATTCTTCGCTGATAGAATCGATCTTCTCGATCGTCCTTTAATTTGATACCAACCAATGCGAGTGTGTGCAGGTCTTGGACATCAGGAACTTTGAAACCGGAGAATACGCGCTGGTAACAATTCTTCGCTAATTACTACTCGATCATCTGCATGCTGCTTCAGTTCATGCTTTCTGCATGCCTGCAGCAGTACTATATATGTTCATTCAGACCAACACGCGTCTTGGTGAATGAATGAAAACAAAAATTCGTATTCCTCACTCTTTATTTGCATTCAGATCGCTTGGGTAGGGATTCCGACTCCACCGGCATGGCTACCGACATACATGCTCATCAAGGTATCTAATTCTAATTTCTACTGCTATCACTTGACTAATTTATTTTGTTCTGCTGCATGAGCGGCCTGTAGTCTGAATAAATTAATTCAGTGGAACAGTAGAAACTAGTAGTAGTCTAGTAGATTCAGGTACTGAAATCAATTTCCAATTTGCTATGCATCATCTCTCACTCTGTGTGGTGTAATTTGTTGCATTGCAGTCGGACAAGCTCGACTACGAGAGGATATGATGGCCGCCGCCGGCGTCCCAGTCGCATGGCACTATAGCACACCGCCCAACCATGCATGTTTCCTTTCCTATCCTTGGGGTCAGGACACTGCAGTGCTGTACATATAGATGCCAATGCAACACACAGTCGACAGTCAATTCTACCATTCTGTCGTGTTACTCCACACCTCAGCTGAAATTAATAAGGAAGGCATCGAAAGTCGCCATGACAAGATTCGTCATTGCTGTTGTACAGCACTTCTTATTATATGAACTCACGTATCATACTACCTTTTCATGTCACTTTGCCACGATCCTAATTTCGTAACCAGCGAATTGATTAATGGTTATTTCGTGAGAATCATAAGCTTAATTGTGCTGTTATAACATCTAATTAGTGTTTAGCACTTTGCCTCATCCAGGGTTAAATTGGTCACCCAATATATTAGGGATGAAAACAAACGGGAAACGGACAAAATAAACAAGACTAGGATTAACGGACAAAATAAACAAGACTAGGATTGTTTAGAATGAGAATGAAAACGGGGTATTGATATAATGCTATATGGTTTAATATGCCTATTCGGTATGTTATGAGTCAAAGTGCATCATTGGCTTCTTGATGCCCTCTCATCAGGATATATTTAAAGTGTCGCGTTTCAAAAAAAAAAGTGTTAACCTAATGCTACAATAGTAACATTTTGTCCTGCTTCCCATCATGTTTTCATATTTTTCCACAAAATCGTCTAGGCCAGATATCAACGAATTTTGAATGCATAAGTTAGATGTCGCTATCTGGCGTGGCTCCTCAATCAAATGTTCCAAGCAAACATACCCTAAATGCCACCGCACAACTGCGGTACCACAAGATCGCCATGATGTTGAGATGAACTCCGTTCAAGGGTTATCCTAAATTGACTACCTTATATTCTAATATAGACTCCATCCTAACCACAAATCTCCCTAAAATATTTCTCTCTAATAGCTCCTCTATCTAAAATAACATGTAACCCAAAATTTGATGAGAAGAGAAGATGATCTAGGATTCCATTAAAATAGGATGTTGGATAGGGTAGTGTGATTTTTTTTTCATAAAACATCCTATATTGAACTTATCTAATCAAAATGTACTTCATGTACTGTAAAATTATTTTTTAAATAAAAACCTGTAGAGAAATACTTTTTTTTTTTTTTTTTTAGCTACTAGGCTAGCATATTCTTGTTATCCATATATATAATTTATCATGTGCACTTAGAAATTGTCATATAAATCTGTCTTTTACTTAGCTACTCAAGGTTTGTTTGATGCCCATGGTTAGTTATTAGTTGAGGCTAGCTGTGATTAATGAGTTAATTGGCTAGCTCATTAATCACAGATAGCCTCAAGTGATAACTAGTACTTATAGTTGAAAATTTTAATCTGCCCACTAGCTATTCTGTTTAGATGTACTATAATTATTTTGAAATATTTTTTAACTACCCACGTAGCAATTAGCCATCGTATTCTGTCCTTAAATTTGAGAGTTACCAATGTTCAAATTTTCAGAGTTACAACTTATTACAAGTGGATTTTTTTAAAAATAAAGTGGAGAAAGAAAACCAAAGACAAGAAAAGGGGGAGGAAACTCGGAGGAAAGGAAGAGGGAAGAGCAAATGGAGACGACGAGGGTCGCAGGAGTGCCCGAAGACGAAGAGTCCGGCCTCCTCCCCGCCCCGCTGCCGGTCGCCGGCCCTCCTCCCGCGGGCCCCGCTTCCCGCCTCCACCGGTGGCCTGGGCGACGGTGGACGGCCCCCTCGGGCTGCCGCTGGAGGACGCGGAGGGCCACGCTCGCCGCTTCTTCCTCTGGGGTTTCGCGTGCCTCCCCTTCCTCTGGGCCATCAACTGCTACTACTTCTGGCCCGTCCTCCGCTCGCCGGCCGCGTCCTCGCCCGCCGCCTTTGCCCCCATCCGCCCCTGTGAGACTGCGATCCCTTCTCCCCTTCCTCTTCTCCTCTCTTCCTTCTCGCGCGTGAGATCTGATCTTTCGTAATGCTAATATGTGAGGTGAACTGCGTTTGACCTGTGCTGGGGTCATAATTTAGGTTCGATTGCCCGTGTTAAATTGTAAATTGACACTAGCATCACTTAGACGTTGTATGCTGAGAATATTTCCATTATCCTCTATAACTTTGTGCAAATATGTAGTTGTAATTCTTAGATGATTAGATTATCTTAGTATATGTCCGGAATTGGATCGTTTTTTGGGTTCAAACTGGAGGCTACTGGCGATATGTGCTATTTAGTTCAGGGAAACATTAGTTCTATCTTTGCACTTCGTTTAAGTTATGGGTTGTAATCGAGTATTGCTTCAAATAGCATCATTCTTTTTTGTGTAGTCATTTACAAAATCAATACTCAAGTAATTTTGGGGAGATACAACAGAATACACATACTCTTGTTGTGAAAATAACAATGATGGCACCATTGTTTGAACTGATTTAAGGCTTCTCAGTGGCATACTGTTATTTGCTATGAGTTGTTGTGAGCTTCACTGGGATATCTATGGGATAGATCCAAGTTTTTTTTTTCCATCTGAGAAGGCTTCCACATTCTTACACCTCTTGAGGATATCTGTCTGGTTCAAATTCAGTAGAACCACAATACTCACATGAGCTAAAGTGTGTAACTGATCTCGATTTGTTTGTTGATTGGATACGGCCATTATAAGGTTAGAATTTCTTTGTAAACTGTGTATAATCAGGAAAGAAATATTCTAATAAGAGGTTATCTGGGTTTAAGTGGTCATCTGCCTTGTCACAGAAGAGGATCCTCACTAGTTTGACTGCATTATAAATGTTATTATTTCACTTTTCTAACAAGCTCAACTATCCTGGTTAGATGTCATTTAGCCATTACATCACGTGGTGACCATTTCCAGCTTCTTACATATGTGAGCATCTTTTGCAGATGTCGTGCGATCGGTGATTGGCTTCACCATCTTCTCTGTTGTTCTGATCACCTGGGCCACAACATTTATCGTTGGAGGTGAGCAGTTATTTGGACCAGTGTGGAATGATCTGGTGATGTACAATGTCGCCGACAAGCTTGGCATCAGTGGATTCATGGGATAAGCCTGCTATGTCTTCCTCACTTCGACTGGACTTGCTCCAACCAAGCGTGAAAATTGAAATGATCTGTTCTATGGATCTTCCGAGGAATTGCTACTATCTGATATACTATATTATTAATTGTTGACTGGCCTGACTGGTTAGAACGATGTTTAGCATAGCCTGTGTTGTAGACAGAATATGGATCGATGATTATGAATTTATGATTATGATGATAAATTGAACTCAATCTGTCTGATGGACAATGTTTTTGTGCTGGAGACGTCCTGGGATGCATTTTGACATAGTATGACGTTGCACTTAGCAGTGTTGTTGTGTTGTGTCTAATTTTGCGGAAGCCATGAGGCTATTAGACCTTTTCTAAAATCCTAAATTGCAACAAATAGGGTAACTGCATGGCGTGATGAACTGGATGCTCTGGAATCGAATCGAAGGGATGCTAGCTGCACAGACGCTGTAGTTGAACTCGGTTTTTTTTTTTTTTTTTTTTTTTTTTGGAAAGCTTGTTTACTCCAACTCTGGGCAGATCCTCAAAGACAAGGCTGGTAACAAATTCCTTTGGGCTCAGCCCAAGTTTTATTTTAAGGCGCAGCCGAACAAAAAAAAAGAGAAAGAAAAGATGAAAAGGAAAGGAAGAAAAGAAATGCTGGGCTTCCCTTTGGGCTCAACCCAGGTATTCTTTTTGGGCCAGACGAACAAAAACCAAAAATGATGCGGTGAGCGTGGATCGAACACGCGACCTTCAGATCTTCAGTCTGACGCTCTCCCAACTGAGCTATCCCCGCTTTGTGACTCCGATTTCATATACATGTAATTATACTTTATCCACTCATGTAGACTTTGAGAACTCAGAATTGTTTTTTTTTTTTTTTTTAACCTAACTCAGAATTGATTTTGATCCAAGCTCATGTTCCTGCTAAGCCTACTCTAGAACACCTGTCCTGTCGTACATGCCTACCATATGACGCAGGAGCAGCAAACAGTCAACTAATGGAACTATAGTACATAGAAAAATCAAGATTGGTTTGCAGGTTGTTCTAGGCCAAGCAACTAGTTCGTTAGTTGACTGGCCGGCTTTCTTTAGTTTTGGCAGCCTACTTTTATTTTTATTTGAAAACTTTCAGACTTGAAACCGTACCTTTTGCCTTGAGCAAACAGGCCAGTGCACGTACATTTCATTTTCAATTTCCTAACCCTTTGGACTTTGTCCCTTGAACAACTAGAGTTAACCTCGCATCTAAAGTCAGATGGTGAAGGAAAAGTCAATAACTGTCTCTAGGTCATGTCAACGGGTGGTTGGATCGTTAGGCTGGATTGGATGGCAGTGATGTCACACGCACGACGACACACACCTGCTCTTCACTTCACCAATGCGAATGCACGCAGAATTGCAGATGCAGGCCGGTTCCTACCGGTATTGTACTGCAAGGCGGCCGGGTTATTAGCTTGTAATAACATTATTGTGGTTGCTGGATGTTGGTTGCTTCATCTTGTCCTGGATTGCCAAGGCTAATAACTATTCTACAATATAATATAATTAACAAGCTGCAGTTCACTGCAGCACAAAACAATGTGATCAAATAAGCAATAAGCAGCACCGAACTAGTGTGTGGTTGGCTGCCTACTTGATTGTGTGTGTACATAAATATCGATGATCACATATATATGGGGCGAGACCGAGACCCGCATGTGTATGTGTACGGAATGCATATTGTGCATACTGGCCCATGCATCCAGTTACCTAGCTACCTAGCTAACTGGATCCGTGTCCGTTTCTTCTTTCTTTTCCTACCAATCCCTACAATAAATCATTAGCTAGCAGATGGAACAAGCAAACAGAAGATCGAAAAGCAAGTAACCTGCTTTTGTAGATTAATTTAGCATTAGTTATCTTGATCGGTCCGTACAACATATATATAGGAATGCAATCATGCATGAGCTGGTTCCATTTGTTTATGAATTGGATAGATGACGATATGGGATAGACGATGGTGTCGGATCCAGTCCATTTATTTATTTGAGACCATATATATCCAGGCAGCATGCAGGGCGTCGTACGTACGTGCAAATTATATTATCCTCGATCATATATATATATATATATATATATCTTTGCTCCCTTCCGCGTCGTGTTAGTTGAGTTGGTGGATCCCAGTAGTAGGTGGAGTGAAACACTCCCCTAAGTCGAGTTGAGTGGGCGCCATTTGTGGTGCGAGTTGAGTTGTTTGGTACCTAAGTGTGCTTGGGGAGTAGGGTACCCTCCTCATCATCTGTATGGTTTTTCTCGCCCGTTTTCCAAAAAAAACTGGGCTGGCACTTGCCTTTTTTTTTTTCGCCTAATAGAAATCGCGGCAAAGCTTTTGCCGCCCCTTCTAAAAAAATATATGATCGGTCAGTTTGGTCCCTTGATGGGGCTAGTTATTACTAGCGTAGTGGCAAACAACTCACCATCAGGATTCAGGACCGGCCGGAAATACAAATATAGATATGCCGTCCAATTGGCATGCAGAATTACAACTATACTTGGATCGAGTGATGTTTACGCATGCATATATATGATTATCAGGATTCAGGCCGCGGCCGGAGTATATATGTTGAGCTTGGATGCGACGTACGCTTGCTCTCGCAATTGATTCGTTCTGATTATAATCTTGGATCGAGTGATGTTTACGCATGCAATTATCATCAACGGTCGCTACCTCATCGTGCATGCATCATTAATTACATGATGATGTTTCTGTCGTTTTCTCCTTCTTTTTTTGATCAGTTCGTTTTGGCGTTCTCACGCTAGGAGGGCTTCATGTTCATTGATTAGAATGCTCACTAGGAGCAAGGCCAGTAATATACAGTTTGTTACCGGCTATATGAATATTTACAGTTGTTTTTTATCTATGGGTGTGTTTAACACCCCAACTTCCTCCCCAAATTCACTATGCAAAAAAAAGATTCCCCATCACATCAAAATGTCGGCACAGATATCGAAAGTACTAAATGTAGATGAAATCAAAACCTAATTACACAGCTTTTTAGATGTACATTCATGAGGCGATTCTTTTGAGCCTAGTTCTGCGCCATGATAGGATAATATTTACCACTAACAAACGAAACGTGCTACAGTGTACGATGAGACATACCTGTCACATCCATCCAAATTTCAACCCCAAATTCGGGGCTCCAAACACACCCTATATAGTTAGCTCTTCAGTTTTAGTGAGCAGTGTACAGATCGTAGCAGTTAGCTAGCTGAGAGCACGACGGAAGGGCCCACGCAGAGCCTAGCTAGGTGTCCTCCTCGTACCGCGTAGGCCCACATATAAAAGGAAATCGAATGATAAATCACTTTTTGCATCAATCTTGCATTTTAATTAATATATAACTTCACTTTGGAGTATTATGGCGAAAGCGACGGGCCGATCGGGGAGATTCAGTAAACATAGCGACAAGGACGTACAGAGGCAGGATGGGGCCCGGAGAAAAGCATGACGATAGCTGCGTGCCTTTGCTTTACTGTCTCCAACAGCTCACCTAAAGTGAGAGGCAAATCCAAAATACATCGTGCACACGGTTGTTTTAGGTGCTTAAAAACCGCCTCCAACAGAGGAGGCAACGCACGACCGATTGTGGGAGAGGAGGAGAGAGGGAGCCGATATATCGGTCGTCTCCTCGCCGCGAGGGAACGGCAGTGGTGGGCCCACGATTGCTTGGGGCGAGGCGGGCGGTGGCGGCGCCTCCGGGATCCGCCGCAGCGAGCTCCCGGTGGTCGGAGTTGCCGAAGTCGAGGAAGAAGCCCCGACCTAGCCGCCCGACGCGCATGGGCTCCGCCCGACCCGCCTCCTCGCGGGCAAGCTCGGCACCGACCGCCGCCGGCGAAGCGCATGGGCTCCGCTAGCGGCTTCAACGCGGCCTCGGCCGTCCTCTGTCTGATCCAGGAAGAAGAAGAGCGTCAACACAATTTTGTTTCTCTCTCAGGGTTCCTGATGTAAAAGAGCCAGAGAGAAGGTATTTTTAGATATGGTCTTAGTTGATTTTAAAAAGATCAAGGGTCCTTTGTGCAAAACTGTTCGACATATCCATCCTTTCGCTCGGTCTGCTGTTGGAGACGTCTCAGCTATGCGTGCCGGATATTTTACTGTAGCGCGCTCAAATCCTCCTACGCATCGTATGTTTATAGGGTATCTGTTGGAGACACCCTTACTGCCTTAGTAGTAGGGTTTTTTTTTGCGCTTTTTGCTACGCCCCAGCGCAGCAGCAAACTAGCAAGCTAAACGTGTGTGTGTGTAAAACTTGGGCTGCGGGGAAGACACCCATGAGCTATTATGATTAAGTAGAGGGCTCTCACCTTAGCCCGAGAAAGCCCTCAAATCCCATACCCCACCTACACATAGGGCCTGTTAGCCGCAAGAGGGTCAGTCCAAGTACGGGACATGTGATGAGGTTTTTTTTCACACCGTCGACCAGAATTTCGTCATTGCTGGACTTTAAACCCTAGTCAGGGGGACGCCATCCAGAGACTTGACCAACCGGTCTAGCAATTGGTGGCCTAACGCGTGTGTAAATAAAGCTCCTATCTTTCAACTTTCAACTCCTGCCGCGTTTTATTAGCTGTACTAGACGTGACCAGCCCTTTGAAAATCAGAAACTCGATCGACCATCAAACGTCCACTCGTGCGGAAGTTATTTTCAAAGGGCATTGAATTTATTTGTTGTCTCATGCGTCCATATGTCCTCACTAGCTAGAATCTTGTTTCCTTTCAGACCTCATACCCACAATAAATTAATATTAGCCGGTCCACAACAAATATACATATTATTATTTAGAGGGTGTTTGGGTGTTTGGTTGCTAACTTAACTTGATGATGCTGCCGGCTAGGCAGTTTTTTTTTCTAATTAAATAGTTCGACGTACAAGCTTACAACATGTACGCACACTCACCTTAATCCGTACACAAGCTAGCCCTATAAATATATCCGAAGGACTGAGCCTGGATCGGTAGATCTGGAGATTTCTGAAGTCACCGTTTGTCCAACCCTAATGCTATTTGGACTAATTAAATATGTTTTCAAAGATAGTATCAAACAAACAAGCTTATATTTGTAATGGTTCATCTGAAATCAAAGCATCGAGAAACTCACGCCACAAGGCGTGTATGGTCCTTGTGGTTTCGTGGCAAAAGAAGTTGGCACGTACGTACCAGTATCTGTATGAAGCTTGTGATGCTGAGAAACAATTGAATGAATCAACACGGATTGCATCGGTCGAGTTGCTGGTTCTCGAGTTTTACCAGCACACTATTTACTCTAATCTTAAACTAACTCTAACTAAAAAGGTGTTTGGATAGAAAGGTTAGATAGATATTAAATATATTTTTTAAATCATTAGGTGTTAGTGGAGGGAGAAAGAAAAGACTCTTTTAGGGCTCCTTTGGCACATAGGATAGTCATAGGATAGGGATAGGAAAAATAGAGGATTTGAGGTGGCACGCTGGACTCTTCCTATGGAATTCAACCTATCATGTGTTTTCACGAAACAGCCTTTGGCAGCGCATGGGTGAAACGCAGGTTCCAGTTTTTTTTAGATAAAAAGACACAGGAGCCACATTATTGGGCCCCACAGCCGGCCAAATCTTATCTTCTTTCTCCCCCGGATCCACACGCACACCTCGCAGGGATGAGAACGCGGGAGCTCCCAGCCGCCCCGCCACCCCTGCTCCACGCGGAGGTCAGATCGCCGACTGCCCCTGCTCCGCCCGAACGTCGCCGGCTGCCCCTGCTCCGCCCAAACGTCGCTGGCTGCCCCTGCTCCCCGGCCGTTGCTGGCTGCCCCTGCTCCGCCAATCCAGGCCTCGGTGCGCAGGCACCGCACGCGGACACTCGAGCTCGCCGGCGCTCCTAGGTCCCCGAGGAGTGGTGTTGCGGGCCTGTGCAGCTTCAACGGCGAGGAGGAGGGCGATGGGGCGCGCTGGGTGGGCAGGCATGGCGGAGGCGGTGGACAACGCCGGACGAGATGGGGCTCCAGGCGCATCCTGATGGGTGGGCAGGCATGGCGGAGGCGGTGGTCCGGCAGCTGGAGGACTTGGTGGCGGGAAGGAGGAGGACGTCGTGGGGCGCGGCGGCGGCGGCTTGGTTTCAGCAAACAGGTGCTAGCGTCGCACGGGAAGGAACTCATTTCGCGCCAGGATTCTTTCCATGAACTCCAACCTCATGCTTTCTTTCCTAAGGAATCGAGGCGTAGGAATGGTTTCCTGTGGAAAAATTCCTTCGCTTTCCTACAATCCAAAGGTCAGGGAAGGAAACATTCCTACGAAATTCCTATCCTCTACTTTTCCTGTGTTTCACCTTCAATCCAAAGGCCCCCTTAGTGGGCCAACTATCCCCAATCTAACCTTTGTTTAGATCCTTTAGACCCCCAACTAACTTAAACTTTAACTCTAACTCATACTAGATCTAAACATGCCCATTACATATAGGCCCATTATATATATGCAGCAGGCAGCTAGACGAATTAAATTAGTTTAACATTCGGTCATGAAGCTAGAATTCAACGGCATTTCTGGCTGGATAGGAGGACAGTACACTCAATTTCCTTCTCTTCTTCTCCATTTATTTGAGTAAGCAATCCTTGTTCGATAATCGATTTTTTATAACAGCTCCAGTTGTCGTCACTGAAATCAAATAATTTAAACGTACGCCACGCACCAACTCCAACTGATGTCAGTTTCAACGTCCGTCCACGATCATGAGGCACTGAAATGCATGAACCAAGCAAAGACGCGATCGAAATGGCAACGCAATCACATGGAGAGATTCCATCTACTATCTCCCACTCACTTCTCACTCACCAGTTACCAGTTGAGGCAATCAAAAAATACAATGTGCATGCAAGGACTCCACTTTGGTGTCAACTCAAAATCGTTTGTGGCAGCAACCACCATCGTGCTATTGCTAGCTGTTCATCATTTTTCACCTTCCTTGCTCGTTGCTGTCACCTGGCTGCCTTTTGCCATCTGCTTACTTTTCCTCCGATCCCCTTCTGTTTACGTACGCGCCTTTGTGTGGACTTTGCATGCATTCCAGCTATCTGTTGCTGCCACCACTAGTACCATCTATCTAGTACTTTTTGACTTGCATTGAGTCATGCTTTTTAATTTTGCTCTGAAATTGACACATGCATACAGCTGCAGGCCATGAATTTTTTCCATAATTGTACAATTACAAGGGTTTGTTTGGCACCACTTTTGCTATCGTGTTCCGGCCGAACGACCTCATCAAGACTAGGTTTTCAGCACCCTAAACAAAAGAGTTAGCTGTTGAAACAAATTAAACTAAGAGTCTCTTTGACAAAGCTTTTAAATGGTTTTAGCTTCGTTTTCACCATGACTTCAAGTGTAGTCTTGCCAAACAAATCAATCAATGAGCTGAAACACGATCGGAAACTATTTTTCTTGTATAGGAGAGGAGTGAGACCAGTCTAATGTGGCCATCACCTTTTTGTAGGCTTGTGGGGGTCCGGTGAATCTGTATTTCTGTGATGCCAGAGTACGTGGCCTTAAACATGTGGCTTCCTACCGGCTCCTTCTCAATTCCCTTGCTTTAGGAATGGAAGTGGACATAAATTTCAGAGCAATTACAACAACATTTTACTAGTAAAACCGCTTTTGCTACTAAGTATAATTTTTTAGACGGCATAATAAACGAGCTAGAGAGCTAGTGCTATTTTTAAGTATAAGATAGAGTCCTTCCTATTAATAGACGCTGGCAGCTGTGGTGATGCTAGGTTGTGTCAAATTATGCCAACATCAAGCCATGCCGTTTCTGATTCTCTTTGATGACCCCCTCTTGGTTGCGGTTCCCTATTTGGGTTTGGCATTTACATATTTTGTCAAAAAGCTCAAAAATCATCCTCCAACAGTTTGATATTCTTGTTTGGCATTTGGACGGTGCTTGCGCGCAAAAATGCCAAAGATCGGAGCCTTTGGCATTTGGAACGAGGAGTTGGCAAATAAGCTCAAATGGCAACTCCAAAATAGCAAACCAAATTCGGTCGGTTCTATAGACCAAACAAGCCGTTTAGGGAGAGTTTTTCCTGTATGTCCTTATAAAAATTTGCTTGGTCCTCTATGCCGTTTAGGTATAGACTGTATAGTATAACAATATCCTCCATCATATGATACGCCTCGCGGTAAGTAGTATTTTCAATAACCCTAAATCCATGCCGTAACAAGTTTTTTGAAAAAAGAACATCATCAAAATCGCTATTTTTTTTAAGGATGTGATGAATCGATTTCAATATAGTTCTATACTATGAGTGACTATGTATATACATGGGCATATTTGGAAAAAAGAAAACTATGATAAAAGGAGGATATTACGGTCCAATTTTACTACAGAAGAGTATATAATTGCTATGTAGTAATACAATCACAAATGTTAAAATAAAATGTAATACAATCACAAATGTTAAAATGAGAAATCAGACAAAAGAAGAGGGCGAAATAGCAAAAAGAGAAGAAATTGAAACCGAAGACAAAAGGCACAACTACTCGTTCCATTCTCGGAGCGTCTCCGCCGTCTCCGCCTCCACCCCCGCCGCCTCTCTTCACGCGCTTTCCAAATCCCGGCGCCGCTTTCCATCACCGCCTCACCGCGCGCCGCCATACTTCCCTCCCGTTGCCGAACCCGAGTCGGAGGCGCACGCAGCACGCCCCGGCCCTGCCGCCGTCCGTACCCTGTTTATAATGGACGACGAGCCACCGGAGCCCGCCGTACCCGCACGCGTCCACCGCCTCCGGAGCTAGGATTTCGCCATCTCGCGCGGCAATGGGCTGCACTACTTCCCACGACGCCTTCGCCGCCGCGGTCACCTCCCGTTCCCGGTCGCGCCGCGCGTCCGGGCCCTTGCCGCGGGGAGGAGTAGGAGGAGACCCCGCCAAGCTGTGCCGCGAGCGCGTGGCGCTCATCCGCGCCGCGGCCGACCGCCGGTACGCGCTCGCCGCCGCGCACGCCGCCTACTTCCGCTCGCTCGCCGCCGTGGGCGACGCGCTGCGGCGCTTCGCGGCGTCCGCGCTCGCGCCCGCGACGCCCGCCGGGTCCTCCTCGCCGGTTCTCACGCTCCCGCCGTCACCCGCCAAGCCGGTCGCCGCCGCCGCGTCCGCCAGCCTCCCGCCGTCTCCGTCGTCCTCGTCGTCGTCCACCGTCTCGCCGCTCTCGCACTCCCTCTCCGACGAAGACCTCCATCTCCATGACCTTGACGACACCAGACACGGAGGCGGGAGCGAGGAGGCGTCGACGTCGATTTCCACGAGGTACCACCGCCATTTCATGAGGAGATCGTCCACCGTGCCCACCGTGGTGTACCAGGACCCCGACGCCCAGACCCAATACACCACGGCCGGGGCCAGCTACGGATACGCCTACGGCGGCGGGTACGCCAACGCCTACGGCGACAGCTACAGCGACGGGTCGGCGTACCCGTACGGGCCTTACGGCGAGATAATTGCGGGAGAGACGCCGAGGCAGCCTCAGCCTGGGCCGCCGCCTTCGCCCCCCACCGTGGAGACCTCGCCGTGGGAATTCTTCGACCCGTTCGCACAGTACGACCATTTCATGGAGGACTACGCCCGAGGGGATCTGCCAACCAACAGCCCCAGCTACGCCGAGGCCGAGCTGAGGAGGATGGAGGGGATCCCGGAGCTTGAGGACGAGGTCGAATTAGAGAGGAAGGCGGAGAAATCCAAGCCATCGACTTCCGGGGTTTCTGATCAGGACATCAAGGGGAAGGGACCAATTCAAGACAATGCCGCTTCAAACGGCGATTCTTCTGGGGGCAAGCTGCAGAGGGATGCCACTTCAATCATCGATTCTCCTGGTGGCATGCTGCAGAGGAAGGGATCGGAACCACCTCCTGGTGGCAAGTTGCAGAGAAAGGGGTCAGAGCCGGCTGCTGATGCCGAAGGCGATGGAGGGAAACCAGTGTCCGGGAATGAATCCGTGCCAAGCAATGCCAACTCGAAAAACAAAGAAGAGGAGAAGAAGAACACGGTGAGCCTAAAGGGCACCGTTAGCAGTGACATTGATGGCAGCAGCACCAGTGCGAAGAAGAAAGGTGTGGCCTTCGAATTTGAAGCAGAGCAATCCATCAGAGCAGAAGGAGGAGGTGGGGAGAGCCATGGCAAGTCAATCCGGTCGGTGGTCAGCAGTGAGCCATTCTCGCCATTGCATCATGGGACGAGGGATGTCAGAGAGGCGATTGATGAGGTCAAGGAGCTATTCGATGAGGCAGCAAACTGCAGCACAGATGTCTCAAGGCTGCTGGAGGTGGGGAAAATGCCTCCCCGTGACACCCCAAGAGTTCTTAGATGTGGGTAATGCATTGCTTTATTTCAGTGACCATGCTTGAAATTTAGTATTTTAGCTTTGTTTCTTCTTATATATGTGCTAGTGCATTGATGTGAAACCATTCATTTCCATCTTTTGCAGATATCTCTTCTGCAGTGATGGATCCGCTAGGCCTTACTGTCTCGACATCGTCTTGCCTCCCGAAATCACATGGCATGAATTCAAGAGCATCAAGCAGCAAGGCAAGCACTTCAGCTTCGTCAGGTGGCCATAGCAATGAAATTGGCCACCTCTCATCAACTCTTGAGAAGCTGTGGTTCTGGGAAAAGAAGCTCTATGACGAAATTAAGGTACACACTTTGTGCTCTCAGCAACAAACTTATAATAATTGAACTAGTTGTGTTAGTGTATAGGACAAGAAAATAACTTATAATTGAACTAGTTGTGTTAGTGTATAGGACAAGAAAATGTAGTCGCTATTTCTTATTTTGTCTGATTTATTGCCAAATATCTGTTGAACATCGTTAGGTGGTTGTTCTAGGATGAAGAGAAGCTACGGATGAAGTACGAGAAATATTACAGAAGGCTGAAATCCATGGATGAACGAGGCGCTGAATCAAGTACAATTGATTCCACCCGGTTGTCTGTAAGGGATCTGCAGTCCAAGATCAGCATCAACACCAGAACAGCTAAAGCCTTCTCGTTAAAGATACAGGAGATTCGAGATGAAGAGCTTTACCCTCAACTGGTTGATCTCATCGAAAGGTATGAATACTCCCTCAAACTGTCTTTATCTTCAAAAGATTGAATTTATCTGATCCATATGATTTCTTATTACAGGTTCAGAAGGTTGTGGAAAGCTCTTCTGGAATGCCACGAGAAACAGCTATTAGCCATACAAGACAGTAGAATCAATCGGCTCAAGGCGATGGCTGTAAGCCAATCTGGTGCGGAGGCCTCAAGGGATTTGGAACAAGAGCTCAGGAAATGGTACCGTTGCTTCAACAAGTGGATGAGCTTGCAAAGATCTTGTGCTGAGGCGCTGAATGAATGGTTGAAGAAATGGCTCCCTGAGCTGCCGTTGGAAGTCACAGCAGATGGGCCCCTTCCTTACTCACCAGGCAGGCTTGAGGCACCACCTGTGTTCATCATTTCCAATGATTGGTTCCAAGCAATCGAGATGGTCTCCAAGAATGATGTGCTCAGATCAATGGACCAGTTCTCTAAAGTCATCCATGAATTCAAGAAGAGCCAAGAAGATGAGCAGCGACAGAAGCGGAAAGCCGATCACGCTTCCAAAGATTACAACAGAAAGTTTAAGGATTTGGAGGAAGAACTTGGTCTGACTACCATGGAGAATCACCGCTATAGCCATGACAACCGTGTAATGGACTTGGAAAAGTTGAGGAAAAGAAGAGACGAGGAGAGCACTAAGCATGACAAGACCCTGAGTCATGCTCACGTCGCAGCTTCAGCTACTCTGCCTATTGGTTTGGTCCCTGTGTTGCAACATATCACCAGCTTCTTTCAGAGAAATCAACAGGTCTATATGGGAATCAGAACCAAGGCGCCTGATGACACATTTGATTAGTCAGTAGTACTGCATTCTTCTGTATATAGAATTACAGATATATCAGATGGGGTTTAGGCTTTTTGGCTGACACTACTCTTAGAATGACTTTTACATAAGTAGCAACTAATTCATATATATCAGATGGGGTATAGGAGGGAGGACTACTAATGATGTTTATTCATATATATACTTACGACCCAGTGATTTGTCCATTTGAGCCATTCAACACTTTTTGACGTCAAAATTAATGCTTACAGACGCATTTGCCAGTCTGTTCTAGTAATTTCTAAGAAAGGTGTACATATAGACCCATGAGTCCATGACATGAAGGGTAGTCACATCCAAATCCACACCACATGCATTTGCTCCTCTTGTACTGTACAATTCTTGCCGCAGGCGTCCATAATTTCTCTTTGAAGAGCATACCTCAATGAACTTGCTGCTCCCAGCCTCCCAGCTCGGTTGCCTGAACTAGCCACTTACTCTGAAGGTTCATCTCTCAGCTGGTCTTGCTATGCCCTGTGGTTCTCTATTTGCGGCTGTGACTAGTACAATATAACTTAAATGAAATGAGACCACAAAACTGCCATCCCAATATGCATGCTTGCAAACATGGAATGAGATGTAGCCGGAGTTCTGTCAGGATCATGGTTTTTTTTCTATGACCAAGCTGCAATTTTGGGCTCATGCTTGACTGCTTGTACATAACATAAAGTTACTAACAGGATGTGGCCAAGCAGTCCAAATTTGTAGCAATTGATATCTTTAGAATATCGAATAATGAGTTTTTCATTTGAAAAAAAGATCGAGCTTATTATCAGGCTTAAAAAAGGACAATTATTTAATAAATTGAGAACTGCACAAATAGTGTGTTGTGTCCAAAACACTGGGTACAAAACAGAGGTTTTATATTCTGTTTGAGGCTACATGACTGGCTACATGTGCATGTTGGAACTTGGAGCCCGGCAGTGATGGACAATTATGTAGTAATGCTTAATCTTCCAAGACCTCACGTTTCAGACGCAGTTGGTGCAGGCGTGCAGCCGTCCCTGATTACAACTCGGCAAGGAAGCGGGACAGAGAAGGCTCAGTCACAGGAGAGATGTGCAGTCGACGTACGAGGGCGATGGCAGGCCATCTGATTCCGAATCATATAAGGTCGTGTATACTTCCTTCCCGGACGCCCGTGCAGGTTTTTTTTTTCCCCGTCGTCCTCTATTCATCCGTGCAAGTAAATTCCGGCCAGATTTATTCGGCATACATGACTACGAGACCAAGGTGCTCGAATTTCTGGAGCGAAGCACGGCCCCGATGCTGGGAATATCTGGCATGCGTGGCGTCGGTAAAACAACTCTGTTGCGTCTTACTTGGCAATGCTACCGAGAGCAGCACTTGTTCGGATACGTCTTGTTTACCGAGGCAGGCCATGGTTTTACGGCAGATATGCTACTGGGTGTTATTGCTAGGGGTATTGGCTGGGGTCATATCCCTCTTGGCGATGGGTTTATGGATGCAGCGACTTGCATCTCCACTTCTCTCCGATATAAATCGTTTCTATTGCTCATAGACGATGTGCCGGCCAGCTTTGATCTGGCCGCTGCTGGCTTGCCGACCACACTTGGTCCCCGACAGAAGGTGATCTTTACCACGAGGGATGACTCTATTTGTGCTGAGATGGGATGCGCGGGAAACACCATCCGGATGAAGCCTTTTGGAGAAGCTGATGCGTGGAACTTGTTCAAGTACCATGCTGGGGCAGAAACTATTGATTCTAATCCAATAATCAAAGAGCTCGCAAAGGAGGTATACTCACCATATCCTACCTGCTTATTACATGCTTTTTGGTTAGTTCAAAACCACAAAACATAATTCCGCCTTTCTCTTTATTGTTGACTTTGTGAATGTATTTCTTGCAGATAGCTGCCAAGTGCCGCGGCTTCCCAAAGCCTTATTCACGGTTGCTCAAGCTCTATCAGTTAAAAACTGGATTCATGGATTGTCGCGAATGACTTGCTAAGCAACAGCTTACCAGACAGTGAAGGATATCCCTGTCTGCAGTCTTTTAAGGAAGAATTGTGTGTTTAGCTAGTATTCGCCTCTGATACATCTTATTAACAAGATAGGAGCGTATCTTTAAGGTAAAAAAATTCCAGCCCTGTAATGGCACCTCTTGTACGTGTTGCCTACTAAATTGTCTTATATATATAATATAATAAATAGTTATCGTCTCTAGGATGGATGGAATAACAGTTGTCTTGTTAATTCCCATCTAGTCATGCCTTGTCATTCCACGAGCGACTTGGCGTTCAAACTAGTACCCGGGCCGGCAATGGCATGGCAAACGCCAGACAGCAGAGCAGAGAGACCATCCATGGGTTCCCGCGCGCCACGGTGGCCTCCGGCGGACTTTGGCGTGGCCGTGGTAGGAGTATATAGCATGCTTGCCCCTCCATGGACGATGAGCTCGAACCTCATTGGGAGTGGGGATCAGAGTTCAACGAAGATTTTTTTTACTGCATGTAGCAAGAAAAAAAAAATAAACCATGGTCGCGTTGCATGCAACGACTGACACTCGAGGTGTGTTTGGGCATGGCCTCTGCACTCTTGAGTCTTGACAAGCGGTTGCCATCATGCATGCCCATGGTAAAGTTTATTTTGCCCTGAGTAACATTCATTGACACATGGAGGTCGAAGCAACAATGGCGGCGCAGGGCGTAGGGGCCATCGGTGATGAAGTCGTGGCCGGAGCAGGGCAGACTGATCAACGGCTGAGAAGGAATCGGGTCTGGTTGCTCGCGGGGTTTACAAGTCGTTCGTGGACAACAATACAGAGCCATGCTTAATTTCTTCAACTGGCAACAATATTAATTGAACATTTCTCTTAAATGATCATTTGTTTAATTTTTTTACTTATATTATTAAAAGTACTCCTATGTGATGCCGTACTGAATTCAACGTAACATTAACACGAATGGACACTTATTATTAATTAAACTACTAGGTAGCACATAAGCAATAATAGATGCCACATACTCATAATTTAGTCCGCACATATAACCCAAAATAAAAGTTACAATCATGCATTGATGAATAGCTAGGTAATGCTAGTGCACTGATTGAAGCTTCAAAAATATCTGTCGTCAAATTTAGGACAATGGCCATCATCATCTGGTAGATACTTATATTTTAATAATCAAAATCATATGGGTGAAGATCCCAGTCCCAGTTATCCACCAAATACGGGTTCCAACTATCCACATAACCACGATCAGATTTAAGAGCCATAATTTGATCAGCAACAGTTGGTTGATCCATCCAACAACCATCATCAGAATATTCATCATCAGAATATTTATAATCAAAATATTCATCATCAGCATGATCGATATACTCCGCATAACAAGCATAATCAGGGTAGGAGCTGCACCTTTCCAATGGTAGCGGATGCCTTGGAATGTCCATGGTGTAATTGCTGAGGAACTGTGTTACCGTTGAAGGGCGAAAGCGGTCCGTAAATCCAGAGATAAATTCAGGTTCTTCATCGCCACTTGTTCCAATGGTAAACTTGTAGATGTAAGGCTTGTTACGTTCAGTGAGTTGAAAGTAAGCACAGTTGGGATCAACAGTTGGGAAGCGATTGGTGTCAACGACAAGGCACCTGACGCCCAGGAAGAGGGCTTGGCTCCCGATGCTCTTGACCCTCCGCATAATCTTCCCAGCAGCGTCAATCTTGAAAATACCCATTCCACGGTGCCGCTTCAAGACAAGCAACATATCCCCGCCGGCAACCACGACCGCATAAAAACGGTAGCGCTGCCGCTCTGCCTCCTCCGACCGAAGCAGATCTAAGATGGATACATGTTCATGGACGATGGCAGCGGCTATCTGGGGCATCCTGCTTGCAGGACAGCGACCGTAGCTCTTCTCGGAGAAAGATTCGCTCTTAGGGTCGGCCCAGTACACACGGCTTGTCGCGACAGAGACCAATACCAGAGTAGGTGAAGAGCCCACCACGTCGGCAGTGAGCCGCGGCCCTGGTTCGCGCGGCGGCAGTGGTGCCGCAAAAAGAATCAAGGAGCCGGTGAAGGGGTTGAGGACGCTGACGGCGTGCGGGGGTTCCCTGGCCGCCAGAACGAGGAGACCGTCGGTGGTGCTTGTGACGAAGGCGTAGCCGTCATGGTCGTGGAGGAGCAGCAGGTTCCTGCGAAGGAAGCGGCCAGTGGAGGTGTTGACGAAGAGGAGTCCTCCGCCGCCGACGGTGATGGCGGAGGAGGGCCTGTGTTCATCCAGCAACACCCACCGGGATGGACGGAAGCGGGGGTCGTGCTGGTTGCTCCCCGGGTCGGCGGTGACGGAGCGCCAGTGGTGGCAGACTGCGCGCAGGTCCGCGTAGCAGTCGAGGTCGTTGGTGGCGAGGAGGCAGTCGGCGACACGGTTGACGAGGTCCGCTGGAAGCGACGACCAGCCCTGCGCCGCCATTGCTGTGTTTCAGTGGAGTGGCCTGTGCTGTGTGTTGTTGGGTTGAGGTGGGCAAAGGGAGCAGGGAGAGAGCATGGAGTGGCGCTCTGGTGCCTAGGGATAAATAGAGGAGATTGAGCGAGGAACGAAGAGCCGAGCAGCGGGAAGAGGAGCTGCTGGGCGGCGGACGAAGTCAATAATCGTTTGGAGTTCCGACTTCCGAGGGGCCTTTTTTCCCCAACCGTCTGGCCGGCCAGGCTTTATCCTGTGGCTCCGTGTATTCCAAAATTCGCGCCCCTTTTCCTATATCTTTCCTGATCCAGCTTTTTGATTCCTAGCTTTCACATTGACTCATTCCATTCCCAACCTTCCTACTGCTCTATTCCCATCTGAATGTCTTCTCCGTCCGCTCTCTTCTCTCCGTCGCCTCTCTTCGCCCTCTCTCTCTTCCGAACCACCGGCCCTTCTCTCTCTCCCCCCCACCCTCTCTCCTCCGTCTTCCCTCTCTCCCTCGCACTCTCTCTCTCCCCCCTCTCTCTCTCTCCTCTACTCGTCTTCTTACTCAGATCCAACACCCGTCTCTCCCCCTCATCTCTCTTTCAGATCGATCTACCTCTCTCCATCTCTCTCCTCTCTCCCATCTCTCTCCCTCTGGTTCAACGTTTCAGAATGATATTTCTCGAGATGAATTTGTGTGTGTTTTCTTTTCAGCTCTCAATCGGTTTTTGTACGCGTCTTACGTCAACTGTTGTTTGCATCCTCTCCGTTTTATTTTTTTTTTTCTATAATTTAATCTAGTGCCGGAGCTCAACAGGTTCGTAACAAATCCCATCCTCTTTTTTTTTTTTTCTCTCTATTTTTTTCATTTATTGTGGATTACCTTTGCCTTACCTAGGTCTATTAGAAATTTCAACTGCGAACGATCATTTCATACTACCACTTTACTAGATATATAAAGAGATTAGGTTGTATATGTACTTGTTTTGTTCGATCTGAATGTTGCATTTGTATTGTAGAGCTGTTTATTTCAGATCCTTTGAGTTTGTTTATCAATTATCCATCATGGTATTTTCTATTATTATTGTTGACATATGTCAATCCGTACTATTATCTGTAATTATTGTATTGTTCGATCCAATGTCAGTTCTGGGTCTGGGTCTATCACTATCCTGTTCCATGCTTTTCAAACAACCCAACATATTAGTTTGTATACACGTCAGGAAAGATGCCGAATTGGGCTAACCAAATCAAAGAGCCATGCCTTGATTATTTCCATACTGTCTACAACATGATTGTTTCTAGTTAGTGTTCCTGTGATTCATAACTCAGAATGTTAACTATTTTATTCTAGGCTATAGAGAGATTAGCTGTGAAAGTGGCAAAGATAGCAGACAAGAATTTTTGGGCTGACTATTTTGCCAGATTTTGTTTCTACATAAAAGGTTGACTCTTTTTGCATTTTAGTTGATTTTGTCAAGATTTTGGCGATTAGCATCATGAGTCTATGCAATGCTTAACGAAGTAAAAGTTTGTTGTAACTCCATAGCTGCAAAATGTGTACATTGCTGCTTCTTTCCATTTTAGATTAGTGTTGCTGTTGTAGTAATTCCAATGGTCTTTTGGATTAGTACTCCAAATATCACTAAAATAGTTGATATTAATAAAATTCTGATTATAACATGTAATATATGATATATGACTGTGTAGGAACCTGTGGGCCTTGATGGCCAAGGTTTCATTGTAGTGGCATGTTCTATCTAAATAATTTGCAATGCCAATTTTGAGTTGTTGGTATTGAAATAGGAATGACTAGATCTATATCAGTCCTTTGGCTGTTTTTAGTCTTTGGTGCCATCCTTTGCATTTGGGGGCTTTTACATGTCCATGTATTGAGGTGAAAAACTAAACTAATTTATTTTGTGTAAGTCATGTCAAGTACTATTATTTTGTGAAAATCCCGCCACTGTTTTAGCTTGCAACAAAAACACTATTATTTCTATCAATGTTTCCTAGAGTTGAGCATCTGGGGCTTTCGTCGATGCACATTTCCTATTTCTTCAACCTAGAATAGTGTAACTATTTACCATGTTCAGTGAGTTGCTTCTGATGAATAAAACATTGCACCATCTAATTCAGAGAATTATTTTGCACCATTCATAAGTTTAGTTGTCCATATTTACTACTAAACTGAAGAGGCAGATTGGGGGGTAGCTGATCCTGTAAAAACCGCTGCCCATACTCTGCTGTTGTTTGAAGAACAGGATTTGAAGTTTTAGTCTGATGTCCAGTTGGTGTTTCTTCTCTGTTAAGTTTGCTTTCCTTTTTGGTAAAATAATATTTGCGCCACTGCTCCATTCATCGCTACTTTTTCTAGTTACTATGTTATAGAAATATTCATTTTTTATGGTAGCTATTTGAACTCAGAATTCATATATGTTTTTGCTTAGTTCTATGCCTTTTGTAATTAATCTAGGAGTATAACCACAAAAACTATCTTAGATGGCTAGATACCTCACTATATTCTCAATGAGTGAACTCATGGCTGCCTCTATTTATGAAAGTAGTAAAAATCATAGATTTTTAATGCTTAAAAATCGAGTATGTTTTCATGAATCTTATACAAACTACTTATGAGGCTACTATGCATCTGTGAAAAAATGTCTATGTTTCATAAAGTAAATTGAAGACAAGGCCAGTAGGTTGGTTGTGGTTAGGTTTCTCTGAATATATGCAGATTTTCTTAATCAAGGTTTGGGTCATGCAAATAGTTCTTAATTCAATATTAAAATCCCACTATGGGGATCTTCACTACAGTGAGATTTAATAAAAGGTTTGGGTGATGCGAATAGTTTGTTTATTTTTCTTTTTCCTCACAGACAAGGTATCTGGCTCAAGGATAAATGAAGGCCGTGCATGTTTCCAGGTGCCCTACCGATCTTATAAGAAGAACAACATATGGTTGGCTATGTATCTAGACTATCTCTTAAATTAAATGCATCACTCGATGAGCATTAATTAGGCTGGGCCATTTGCTCACTCTAATAGTGTTTTTTAATTAGCCTGGGCCATTTGATCATTCTAATCATTTTTTTAGCGTCACACGTGCCTTGCTCCTGTGCTCCTGATGAGTTCTTGGGCTATTTTATTTTTTAACAATCCTGCTTTTATTTGTTACATGGTTTTCAGGTTCGAATGAAAGGAATTTTGGTGTTTCCTTCCAAGTACCATTTTGAGATTTAGCCTACCAATGTTTGGCACTGTGATATATTGGTAAGTTGTTTATTCCATATTGCTGCTGATGCATGGTCACTAATCCATGTTTCTTCGTGCTTTACTTCGCTGTATACTGTGTTATAGCACCTTCTATCTGGAATTGGCTCATGATATATTTTGGTAATTTGTACTTACGAATTGAAACTCATGCCCTCATGTCTGTAAAAAAGCTGCCTTTGTTTGTCTCCATGGTAATGATCTCAGGACCTACTTTCATTAGTGCTCACTGTTAGTGTATATGAGTTAAGGCCCATGAGGCTAGGCCCATGTGGCCCATGTACAGCAACTATATTGCCCACCCTTCTAGGGTTTGGAGGAATAGACAATCATTCACTCTCTAACATGGTATCAAGCTAGAAATTTTTCTTCACTGTCTCCCAGCCGCCAAACACCATGGCCGGCCGGCCACGGCGCCCGCCGCCCTCCCGAGCGCCTCCTGCCTCCTCCCCTCCTTCCTCTCCCTTTCCTCCTTCCCCCCTTCCTCTCCTACTCCGAGCGCCGCCAAGGGCGTGTGCGCGCGGCTCTCTTCCCGGCGCGAGCACACTGACGCCATGTTTTTCGTTTTTGTTTTTCGTCGCGGCGCGGGCGCGGGCGGTGGAGGCGACCCGCCGGCCCCTTCCTCCTCCTCCGGGCGCCGCAGACCCTCTCTCCTCCTCCTCGCGCGCGCCGACGGCCCCCGAACCGTCTTGCCGGAGATCACCACCGCGGTGTCGCTGCTTCCGCCGCCGCAGCTTCTTCCGCCGCCGCCGCCGTGTCGGTCTTCTGGAGTCGGGCCTCGCCCCATCTCGGTCTTCTTTGGGCTGAGCCGCCCACCTCTACAACCCCGGTGGAGGTTTTGGCATGCCCCCCGCACGATTTGTCTCCGTGGCTGCTCTTCGGGGCAAAATGGCGCCCGGGAGACGCTGAGCTTGCCCGTGCCCTTCCGGCGGCAAAGGTCCGAGCTCCGAGGCGCGGGGCGTGTTAAATGCTTCTTTGCCCTCGCTTGGGAGCGCGGCGCGATGCCGCCGATGCTCTCACTTCCGGTGGCCGAGGCGGAGCGGTTCTTGCTCGGTCCCTCCGTCCCGCCCCGTCTTCGCGAAGCACGGCGCCACCTCTTCCTCCCCCCGCCACACCCCCTCCGCCCCTCTCCACCGCTGCGTCGACGAGGCCCCGTGGTCGCCTACGCACCTCCGGCCGCCGTCACGAACGTCAAGAACCCCGGTCACCGTCGTGCCGACTCCACGCACACCTCCCTACGCCGTTGGCGTGATCGGATGCTCCTCGCCCCGCCGTCGCTCGCCATCGGCGACCACGCCCGCCTCGACACACCCTTCGCGGCGCGGGATTGAAGACGCTCGCTCATCTGTCTGGATCGTTGGGACCATCTCCTCGATATCCGACACCGTCCCGAGGTCGCATGGTTCGAGGGTCACTTCCACAAAGAACGCCGAGGCCCGTGCCCTCACACTCGAGGCCGACCGCCGCACCTTCGCCCGGGGGGACCTCTCCGCTGGCGACCACGCCCGCAGATGAAGGTCAAGGCCGACGCTCTTCGTGACATTGGGTACCCGATGGAGGATCGCCAAATGGTGCTCAACCTCTCCTCAATGGTCGGTTCGCGCACCGAGGAGCTGCACCCGTCGACGCCGTTCCCCACCTTCCTGCATGACCTCGTGCTTGAGGAGCTCCGATGGGGGCCGTGCCACATGCCCCGCACCGCCCGCTCCGCCCCGGCGCCGCGTCCTCTACTTCCGTGCTGGCTGCCCCGCCTCCTCCCCGGCCGGCGGGGTGGAGGTGGCCGGTGGTCGCCCGTCGGCGGCCGTGGTGGCGTGGTGGTGGTGGTGGCGCCGGGCGTGGTACCGGCGGAGGCGGAGGCTGGACCGGGTCGTGGCGGACCCACTCCACCGCTTGCTCCACTTCCGAGTTCGGTGCGCCCCGTCCCTCCTTCACCAACCCATGGACGGGCGCATCTCCATGTGGCCGCTCACGGCGGGCGGCGGGAACACTCGACCTCCACCCAGGCGGCCGCCATATACTCCACCATGGCTCCTCTACCGCCGACTGGCTCCTCCTCCGCCTAGCCCGTCCCGCGGGGGGTGGAATCGGCGGATCGCTCGATCCTTGACACCATGGGGGACACCGCCCACCGAGTGGATTGCCGACTTTCCTACCACACCACTCCGGACGCCGGTATACTTTCGACTCGCCGACCTCCCCACCCCTCTTGCCCTTCTTCTATCATGGTGGGGAATGGTTCCCGTCTTCCGGTCACCTCTGTGGGTTATCCGGGTCCTTTTTAAGCCTTTCGAATGTTCTTGTTGCCCCTCGGATGGTCCACAATCTTCTCTCCATTCGTCGATTAACTCTTGTTCTGGCCGATTTGACACTTCGGTCTTATCGTGAAGGATTTGGCTTCCCGGCGACCACTCCTCCGATGTGAGAGCACGGGACCCCTTTACACTCTTAAGCTTCCGTCTTCCGGCTCTGCTCTTTCCGTGACGCCGTCTTCTACCACCCGGCACCGCCCGGCTTGGTCATCCCGGCGCGGCGTTTTGGCTCGGCTTCGGTCGTAGTGCGGGACATCTCTTGTACTCGTACTCATCTTTGAGCATCTTTGTCATGCGTGTCGGCTTCGGTCGTCATGTTAGACTACCTTTTCTTCTTCTTCTTCGCGTGCTACGCATGCCTTTGATCTTGTACACCGTGATTTGTGGACCTCTCTGTACCGAGCATTTACGGGCTCAAATATTATCTAGTGTTGGTTGATGATTTCTCACATTACTCTTGGACTTTCCCACTGCGTGCTAAGTCTCGAGGCGTTTCCCACCCTCCTCCACTTCTTTGCACGGGTGTCCACTCGGTTCGGTCTCCCCATCAAGGCCGTCGGTCACGACAACGGGCGTGAGTTCGATAACAACGCCTCTCGTTCGTTCTTCCTCTCGGGGTGTTCAATTTGCGCATGTCTTGTCCGTATACTTCTTCCCGAGCGGCAAAACGGATGATCCGCACCACGAACGATATCATCGCGCACGCTTCTTATTCAGCCCTCTCGCCCCAGCGCCGGGCCCTCCACACCGCCACCCACCTGCTCAACCGCCTTCCTTCCACCGCTTGCACTGCGCCCACTCCACACCACGCTCTCTTCGGTTCCCCTCCCTCCTACGATCACCTCCGTGTCTTTGGGTGTGCCTGTTACCCCAACACTGCCGCCACTGCACCTCACAAGTTAGCCCCCCGCTCGACACGGTGTGTGTTCCTTGGCTACTCCCTTGACCATAAGGGGTACCGCTGCTACGACCTTTCCTCCCACCGAGTCCTCCTCTCCCGGCACGTTGTCTTCGACGAGTCGGACTTCCCCTACTCCTCTTCTTCCACACCTTCCACCTCTTGTAGAAGCCGAGTCCCCCGCTTCGACCGGTGGTTCAGCCACCGATTACCTTCGGCCTCTTTCTCTGGTACTCTCGACTCACCGCCACGCCACGCGCGGCCCCGGCGTCTCGCCGCGCCATGCGCGGCCCCGGCCCCCCGCCGCGCCATGCGCGGCCCCGGAGCCTCTTACCCGCGCCACGCGCGCCCCGAGTCTCCCCCACGCCACGGGCGGCCCCGTGTCCCCTGGCCGCGCCACGCGTGCGGGCGTCCTCGCCGCGCCACGCCGCGGCCCCGCCCCCGTGTCGTGCCCCTTCTGGGCCGGGACCCGGCGTGGCGGCCGGCGCAGGTGTTTCGTCGCGCGCCCCGACACCGGTGCCTCCGGAACCGCTCCGGCTCCTCCACCACCGCCTCCACCACGGCAGGTCCGTGGCTATCCGGCGGTCTACCACCCCAGAAATCAGTTCACACTCACCCGATGGTGACTCGCCATGCGGCGGGGGTTCTTAACCGAGAGCGATCACCGGTCTCTCCGCTTCCTTTCTCCCGCCGCCTTGGCGGATCCCAATCCGGCTGCGCGATGGAAGAGGAGCATGAGGCTCTTCTTGCCAACGGGCGTGGGACCTTGTGCCGCGTCCCGTCTGTGGCAATGTGGTCACCGGCAAGTGGATATGGACACACAAGCGTCGGGCCTGATGGCGGTCCAGCGGTACAAGGCTCGGCCCCAGGTCCTCGGAGGCTTCACCCGCGTCCGGGGTTGATTATGATGAGACTTTCGGTCCGGTGGTCAAGCACTATTGCTCTCTCTCGCTCTTGGCGGTTGCATCGGTTGGATGTCAAGAATGCATTTCTACATGGCACCTTATGCGAGACCGTTTTCTTTGCAATAGGTTTGTCGACCCGGTCGGCCCGATCCGGTTTGCCCGGCTCAACAAGTCACTATATGGTCTGAAGCAGGCTCCCCGTGCTTGGTACTCCCGGTTTGCCACCTTCCTTCTCACTTTGGGGTTCCGAGAGGCCAAGTCCGACACTTCTCTATTCGTCTATCGTCATGGAGCTGAGACTGCTTACCTGCTACTATATGTTGATGACATTGTCCTCACGGCCTCCACCCCGCGGCTTCTTCGGTGTCATATCGGCCCCCGCGGCGGGGTTTGCCATGAAGGATCTCGGTCCCCTTCACCACTTCACGGGGGTTCTTGTGGAGACTCGCCCTTCGGGTTGTTCCCGCACCAGCGACGGTATGCTCTTTCTCGGCGGGCTGAGATGACAGCGTGTCACCCCCGTGCTACTCGGTTGATACCGGCGAAGCTTCTGGCGATGTAGGCGACCCTGTGGCGGATCCCTCTTTCCGGAGTTTGGCCGGTGCCTTGCGGTACCTCACCTTCACCAGGCGACATCGCGTCTGCCGTTCAACGGGGACCGCTTCACATGCATGATCCACGGGCACCCCATCTTGCTGCGATGAAGCGCCTTCTCCGCTATATTCGTTAGCCTTTGTTGACTCCGGCCCGATGATCCACCGCCACCCTCCACCGAGCTCGTCGTCTACACCGACGCTTGACCGGGCCGGGTGTCCGGACACTCGCCGCTCCACCTCGGGTATGCGTTTTCCTTGGCGGCAACCTCGTCTCTCTGTCGTCAAGCGGCGGCCGGTTGTCTCCCGCTCCGGTCTGGCGAGTACCTGGGCTGTTGCTAACGGTGTGGCGGAGGCCTCGGCCGTCGACTCTTGGCCGAGCTTCACAGCCCCCTGACCAAGACCACACTTGTCTACTGTGACAATGTCAGCGCCGTCTACCTCTCCACCAACCCCGTCCAGCATCAGCGGACGAAGCATGTGGAGATCGACTTGCACTTTGTCCGAGACTTGGTTGCCATCGGCGCTGTTCGGGTGCTCCATGTACCGACCACCTCCCGGTTATGCTTCACCAAGGGTCTGCCCTCATCGACTTTCTCCGAGTTCGATCCGGCCTCAACGTCGCCCGGTGGCTAGTTGTGACTGCGGGGGGCCCTGTGTGTGTTGATTTCTTTCATGTCCAGTCTTGATCTCCGCTGCGCCGGTAGTTCAGACTGCGGGGGGGTGTTAGTGTATATGAGTTAAGGCCCATGAGGCTAGGCCCATGTGGCCCATGTACAGCAACTATATTGCCCACCCTTCTAGGGTTTGGAGGAATAGACAATCATTCACTCTCTAACACTCACATTTATAGGCATGTGTATGCTAAACGGGCCTTTATTCCCTTTCCAAAATTTAGGCCACCATGTTTTTCGTTTTTGTTTTCAGCCTTCTTTTGTGTTCCTGCTCTCAATGAATGGTTTGTTAAAGGAGACCTGGTCTTCCAAATCTCTGAAACTCACCTTGGGTTCCTGTCTGTTGTGGCCATTGACGCTAGGCCATATGCTTACTGGTGGCCCAAATGGCTGTTGAGACACCGACGTGGCATGGTTGATTTGCAAGAAGAATGACGCCTCAATCACCGTGGTATGTTCCGTTGTGCACCATTCCTGCACCTTCAATGGTGGTGTGGCTGGCTGGTGTCTAATACCTGAAACTCTGAAAGTGTTATGTGCGGCACTGCAGCTTAACTGTTTTTGGATCTTACTTTATGTGGACTGATAATTGGATATTACTTTATGTGGACTGATAATTGCAGATCAATGCTTGATACTGCGACTACTTCACACAGTTTGGATCTTTGGGCTAGTTTGAAACTAAATGCACCTTTTAATTATTTAGTGGCTCAAAAGAGAAAAAAAGTGAACTTTTATGTGGTCCCAAAACAACCAGCCCCAACTAGTCCCAATATGCACCCCATGGATGGGCTATTTATTTTGGAAGGGCTAGTTACATTTAGCCCACCCAGCCCCTCCTGTTTGGATTCCTTTGGGGCTATTTGAGCTAAAACTAGCCCAAACTAGCTCTAGCCCTAGGATCCAAACATGGTCTATATGGCTGTTTCGTACTAAATAGTTTCAGTTATGGTATTGTTAAGCGAACGAACGCAGTAGATCTTGATACTTCACAATAAAATAATATTCATTTTTTCCCCATAATGACTATTCACTTACTTTTGCAATAAAAATCACCTTTTTTTTTCCATACCGACTATTACAACTTAGATACTGTCTTGGCATATTTTTATATATTTATCATTTATAATGATATCGGCGCCATCTCTCACCTATATCTGTATGTAGTTATTTATAATGTGGTGCGATGTAAAGAGTCATGTATTGTTCGTGAGACATAGTTTCTCCTCTCATCTCCACCATTTATTTCCCTTTTCTTTTTTGCATTTCCGATGCACAACCATCTCTTACTGATCTCACATACACTCTTTCTGTAAATAAAAACCATAAGTCTCTATTTGTTTGAAAACCCCAAGTCTCAATTTGGACGATAGAAGAGTACTATATGTCACTCATTGTTCCCCTACCTTTGCACGATGTTTTTTTTGCTGCATGGATGATTGGCATCAACTCGAATATTATAATAACTAATAGATATATTATAATAATTATTACAAATACAAGAGTACAAGACTACTACCTCACACTCGAATGTTTTGGAGTTCAGAAACTAAATATTAGAATAAACAACATCGGCGGAGGCATGTATACCCAAGCTATATCAAAAACCTACTACAGAGGTTCTGGTCTCGGTTATTTTAAAAACCTATCCATCGATCTGAAAGGACTGGAAACTATAATTACCTTTTCAGTCCACTTGTCATGGTATTTTTATTTCGTACATTGTATATATTTCGCCCTTGACCTCGAGTTCATTTGTCACGATACTACCTCACACTTGTACTGTTTGCAGGATGATGGACAAATGTGGAAGGTGTACCTGGATGGCAACGGGGAATTCCCCATCGGGGATCGGCTCCCATCCCCATCCCCGAAGAAAATTCTCCCCATGGGGATCCCCATTTATGCTCGCGGGGGGAGGATTTTCTCCCCATCCCCATTCCCCGCTGGATAAATCTCCATCGGGATCCCCATCCCCGCTTAATGTTGACAATATATATTATTTTATACTATATATGTGACAAAATATCATATTATATGTGACATGATATCACACTATATGGTTTCACATTTTCACCATATATACGTAATATGAACTTACGTTCACGTATTTTATTATATATTCTCGTATAATTATATCATCATTCACATGTTATATTAACATATCAAAGTAAGTAGCATATATACTAGCTTTTATCGGGTCCCAAGGGGAACGGGGATGGGGATGATTCCCCATCCCCATCCCCATTACCCATCGCGGATGAAATCTTCCCGTTAACATCCCCATGGGGATAGATTTCTCCCCATCCCCGTCCCTAATAGGGAATTCCCCACGGGAATCGGGGATCGGGTCCCCATTGCCATCAGGGGGTGTATGTGCAGCTGCTGATTGCACATATCTGTGCAGTTTGCTCAGTGGCTTCTCGAAAGTCCACTAGTTTTGTATATGTTGCATACATGCCTAATTTGCTAACCCATTAGCTTTGTTGTATTCTTTTTGTGGTAAAGAGTGGACAATGGACTTTCATGAGTTGTTTGTATGTAGGGAGAAGTCAAGGTTCATGCAATGTTTGCTATGAACTATAATGGACTGTAAGCTGTACTGTATGCATGTAGGGAGCAGTTAAGGTTGATGAACTGCTATGTAACTACTTGTCAGTTGTGTGTTATTACCATGTCACGGGCATGGTGTTATTTGAAGCTTTGGATTGCAATTGTGTTATGAAGTAGCAAAGTTGCTTTGTGGGTTTGCACCATTTCTCGAATGGATGTTGCTTTTAGCAGCATATTTGGAAAGTGAATTGAGTTGTGCTGTTCAAACTATTTGAATTGGCTGGGAACTTGCTGGTTGTGGCCAGGTGCTGGCAACATCTTGTTGGCTCGCTGGTCCAGCACCAGCGCTAGCCAGCCAATCCATCCCTGCCAAACAGGCGGTTAGTGGTGACTAAGTAAAAATGTTACTAAATAGCGATTGAATTTGAAATTGGCGTACAAATGTAAGGACTACCTTTGTCCAAAAGGATACAACTCTAGAACAATGTTACATTGAAAATATGCTAAGTTCAAGTAATTTATATAAAAATACTAGTATTTTTACATAAATACTAGTTTGTCAAAAAGGACATTTTCATATTATATTTAAATCAAAGTACTAAATATATGTATGTGAAATAAAAAGTATAGTTGAAAGTTGAGAAAAGTGTGTTGATACAGTCGGAGTTTGTTAACTCAAAGAGACGTGTGAATGATTAATACAAAATTAATAAATAAATGCAGCGTACAATATAAATTAAGAAAAATGGATAAATGGCCAAAAGGAAAAAGCAAAGCGAGATGGAGAGAGGGAGAGAGAGCATGGTACATGCAAAATGAGAGTGTGTATGAAAAAAAAAAAAGAGAAGAAGAGGAGAGAGAATGACTGCGCATAGTACAACAGGAAAAGGTGGGAATGGGGAGCTGGAATGGGAGGGTGGGACACAGTGAGGGAAAGAGCAGGGAATGGGAAGGGTGGGAATCCTGCACGGATCTTGAAGCAGTTTGGACGTGCGAGATATTGGCTGGCGGGCCAGCCGGTTGGGGCTGTGCAATTCCGGACTGCACGGCACTGCAATTTACTGTTGGCGTGCTGCGTGCAGTTACTAGTTTCCTGGGAAATTACCACGACGCCTCAACTCTCGTGTGAGCGTGTGTGTGTTCGATTCGGCGAACGTTTTGTGACGTTCAAGCTACTCCCTTTGGCAATGGCATGGCATGGCAAATGCCAGTCAAAAGACAGCAGCCCACAGACCAGCATCCAAACGGGAGAAAATTGCGTGGACGATCAATGCATGCGTCCAACGCCCTCCCGTGCGCCGCCACGTTTGTGTACGAGTGCGACGCGTAGCACCTCAGATTCTCAATTCTCACAAGTTCGGCTCGGGCACTTTGGGCCGCTCGTCTTTCTATTACAACTTTTATTTTTGGCCTGGCATAAGTGCAAGTACAAGCTATTAGAGTCCGTTCGGCTACCCTTCTTTTTCGAACTTATTTTGGCTTGTTTTGGTTTATTTTCTCTCACACAATACTATTAAATCAGCCAAAATCAGCCGGCTTATTAAATCAGAGAGGAGAAAAGAGAGGAAAGCTTGGCTACTATGCAAGCACCAGGTAGGCACGTATGAATAGTAGTAGTGGGTCGTAAAAGAGATTGGTGGGACATGGTCCTCAGGTCCAGGCGGAGGTGTTGCCCGAGAGACCAACTAGCACGCAGAGGTATGCTTAGAGTAGCTAACCACTAATCCAATCGTCTAGTCATATGTCTACCTTGCAGAGATCCGTGGAGGCTGGCGCGATGACGCAGGGCTAGCGGAGGTATTATCTCTGCTAGCTTCATGAAGGCTCGTCTGCCGACTGCATGAGGGCGCAGAGATCTCCACCAACACCGCGATCACGAGACTTATCTGCCCGGAGATACCTAGCCGAAGACCTGGGAGCCGATCAGGCAGGACGAAGCGGAGATCAGCTCAGTGGAGATGCCATCTGGTGGACGAAAGTGGAAGTCATGCCTTAAATGGGCCATACAGGAAGCCTAGAAGCAAAGGAGGTTCAAGACATGAAATGGCGTGAAAGCCCCGTGACGGTGGAGACTGTTGCCTGGAATATGCTAAGCATCAAGATGGGTAGAATTGTAACTAGCCACTCCCACTTACTTGTAAGCTATAAATAGGGGGGGCTAAGTCCTTCATGTTGTTGGTTGGTGAATGAAATTTATTACAATTGAATATTGAGTTTTCCTCACTTAGACAAAAACCTTAATCACTCCCCTAGAGCAACATCCAAGCGGAGATCTTCACCCCGTTGGAGTCCCGAGTTTCAACAGAGATGTATGTGAAGAGTAAAAAGAGAATAAAAATTGTCATAATAAAAAAATATTTGGAGAGACAAAAAGAAACCTAACTATTGTATAGCTGTAAGTTAAGGACTTGTCTATTATTGATCTTTCTCTAATGTTCTCGGCAGAGCGGTTTGTTTCCTTAGAACTTTCTATTGCACTTGATTTTGATTTTGAAGGGAAGCTAAGATGGATGTTAAATCTTGAAGACAAATTCTATGAATCTCTCAAGTCCTACTCATATGAAGACTTACAAATGTATGTCAATGCACTAAATGAAGATCTAAACAGTGATGCGGCAGAAAAACGTAAGAATCTGTATTTTTGAAACTATTTATTCTAAGTACTATTGAGTTTGTCCTTATGATGTTGAATGTTCATGTATCAAGTATTTGCTTCACGAGTCATGTAGTTGATAGAAGTTGTTCCGTTGATCTGCTTTTGATCATTTTATGACTCTAGTAAAATTTGTATTTTGAATTGTATTAATTCTCTTTCTGATATAGCTGTGGTGCAGTTTGAAATTCATGTTACAGCCACCCTTTATATTGCATGATTTTCGTTTTCTGATTTGTGTGTGTTTTTGCCCTTTCATGTCACATGATTTTCGAAATCAAATTTAATGTATCGGGGAGGGCAAAAATTATATGAATTTGAATATGTTCCAGTTTGTGTGTTTTTTGCCCTTTAATTTGCATGTGTGATCAAAGGGATCAAAATACACAGGTGCCCTTTAAACAGGCTCTAAAAATTTACGGACGACTTTAGTTTGTTTCTAAGGTGTGCTTTAGTTAGTCCCCCTCCCCGCTCTCGGCTTGTAATATGTCCCAAAGGTGTAAAACTCATTCGATCCTTTTTTGTGCAAATTTTGTTGTAGGACATCAAACTTTCAATAAAATTGCCTATTTCACAACGCCAACTCCTATATTTAGAGACTACAACTAATCCACTATAGATGGTGTGCATAACCATTTGTCTCATCATAAGCATCTTCAAAGTATGTTCGTCCTCAACGGCCCTAGATAGCAGCTAGCTAGAAGCATATCCACGTAAGTGAAGAGACAACACACAAGATTACTCGTCCAACAGCCCACGTCCTCCAAGACATGGTCCCACCTTCGACTACACACACGTTGTCCAAATCTCATCTCCCATTGACACCCTCACCCCGACCTTAATATCGTTCATGCTTCTCATCGCCCACGCCACCAACCATCGCCCTTTCCCCTCAGGCCATGGTGACATCCCCCCTACCACCAATCATCATCGCCCCGCCACGGGTGTTCGGGTTCCAGCCACGGCACCCGCCTTCTTCCCCTCCCCCTCAGGCCATGGGGCCCTCGCCCCTCCTTGGCCTAGCCGCTACGAGCACTGCCCGATCTCCTTCCCCCTCAGGCCATGGTGACATCCCAACTGCCACCAATCATCATCGCCCCGCCACAGGCGTTAGGGTTCCAGCCACGTCACCCGCCTTCTTCCCCTCCCCCTCGGGCCATGGGGCCCTCGCCCCTCCTTGGCCTAGCCGCTACGAGCACTGCCCGATCTCCTTCGCCATCGACAGGCCACTTGCCTCCCAGGTCAAATCCTTCTTTGCCCGGAGTTGGGGAAGAAGGGTGGGGCATGACTGTCAGAACCCTAGTGTCACGTCTTCTTCGTCTCTGGCAAGGAGCCGCTGCCATAGAGGAGAGAGGGAGGAGCTCACCCGCACGGGAGGATCTGCATGCATAGGAGTGGATAGGAGTTCGCTGGAGGAGTTTGAGCTTCGTCAGGAGCACTGGTATGGGTGCGTATGACAGGGAGAGGGGGAGGGCTGTGAGGTCTACTTGGAGTGCGACGCCGTGTATTTTATGGATTGTGATTAAAAAAATAATGTACCAATGTTCTTACAACGTGATTACGTATGCATACTCCCTCCGGGATGGTATTAGAAGTCGTTTAGGACAGCGACACGGTCTCCAAAATCACAACTTTGACCTCTTATTATTATAAAAAATATTTATGGAGATGTAATATATGTATACTTTTATCAAAATATTTTTTTAAGACAAATCTACTCATATAATTTTTACATTTACAAACTCAACAACTTCAAATTTATATTCTCGATGTTTGATCAAACTTTGTCTAAAACGACTTCTAATACCAAACCGGAGGGAGTACATATGGGGAAAAATATCATATCATTTCCTTTTAACTTATTATAAACAATAGTACGGATTGAATAATTGAACATAAAATTGGATAACATTACTCCATTCCGTCCATAGACGCACTAGCTATACATCGCACGCATGCAAATCCATATAGAGAGATATACTCCTACTCTACGTCTACGGTCGCGGCAGCATATAGTTCGTCCATAGTCCATACTGAAAATTAAAGTGGTTTTAGAGTGTCGAAGCATTTGCACGATTGAAGTCGTTTGGGTTGTTTCAAACTATTGTGGACGCCGCCAATACCCTGTCACAACCCCTCACATGGGCCGGCCTGCTGATGATCAAGCCAACAGGAAGAGCACTCGGGCCCGTCGCCAATCTTCAAGAGTCCACGGCCCCGAGTGGGCTTGTAAGCGTTGTGAAGCCCAGGAAGCAGAGTAGGAAGAGAGTATATCTGTTGAGTGCGGTGAGGAGAGGACTTCAACTTGTTGTATTCTAAGAAAAGTGGAGAGGAACTATCTCAATCCTCGTCAGTTTAATACTCCATCGTACTATCCGGCCGGTGCTGCATATTTTGTATATCTCTGTCTGAACGTACTAGTAATCTTGGAAAAAATCGTCCCAATCCTCTTCAGTTGGATAACTGTCCTCAGGCTTCGTTTGGCTGCCGGTGTATAATATACAAGTGTGAATAGTACCACGCATGGATTGAGTTGACCCACGCCATCCACCCAATACGCGCGTGGGACTCAGTCCGCTGGTGGCCCGGTGGTTCGCGCGTGGGACTCGGTCCGCTCGGGTTGTTCCACCAGTTTAATTACGGCCTTTTTTTTTACCAGTAATTACGGCCATTTGTTTTGATCTCGCTGCTGGACTTAAGATTTCAAAAACTACTAAAATCAATATAAAATACTTGACAATAGAGTAAACAAAAAATCAATATAAAAAAGATCCAGAAAAATAAAAATAACCTAACAAAGAAAATATTAGAAAAAAAAATCAAACATGAATGCGCATGCGCATATGTACTTCTAAAATCCTGCGTTAAAAATTACCAAAAAAGAGAGTAGAATTTCACATAGCAAAAGAGAAATTAACATGCTTGCACAAGGCTGAACACATATTACAGCATGAAATATTTATGAGTGAACTAGAATCATAGATTCAACACTAAACATCCATGTAAAAACAAACACTATTGGAATACATATTGGAATCCCAGTTGTGCTGCCAGATGATGGCATATGTGCAAGATCGAATAATTGAACCTCAACAAAGAGTAGCATTGTTGAGGCATGCCCAATAAAAAAAGGCAGAAAATACAGGGATTCAACAATGGGATTGCTTCGGTTCTGGATTGCATGTAGGTATGTGGCACTGCAACATCGGCCATGAGAATCTCAATCTTTGTCGTTCCAGAAGCATCTTTCATTCCTGCTCCTATTCCAGTAGGCAAGCATTAAAGATAAGTAGGTTATACGTTAGAAATTCAGTAGTTACTACAGTACATATTTGTGAATCCAAGAGGCTCTGAACTGAACACGGTAAAGAGTCATCCTTAAATCCTAGAGGCTACAGACATGTATAAAGCGATCAGCGATGCATGTTAAGGAAATAAATCTGAAAAATGTAGAAACTGAACTTCAAAGAATGCAAGGCAACTAGTTACTCAAAGCAACCTTGAGCTAGTAACATTTAGTTATCCAAAGGTACATAAAGCTGTATGTACACTAATCATATGAAAATAAAGCATAAAGTCAGTTTAGCAAGCAACCTTTTCAGTTTTCTATTTCTTTACTATACAGATTATCAAGAGTGCAAAATGGAAATTCCATGTATGCTTCACGGATAAATTTTACTTTGAAATTCTACAGTTACATTAGGCAAAAATCACTGATAAACATGCGTCAGGACATGTACAAGGAGCAACGTCTCCTTCTTATATGAGACATATCAGCTCTAATCTGAAACCACATTATATGAGAATATGACATGTCAATAATGAATTTGAAAATGTTCAGTGCTATGTGAAATCCCTTCCCAAAGACCCCGAATACATGCAAAGAGCTCACTCTTTGGAAATGGCATGATACCATTGCCATCAGGAAGGAGCAAACAGATCTAACTCACCCCACTGATCAGAAATTCACACAAAAAAAATACTACTTAGAATGAGTACCATCAGCTAATGCAAGGCAAAGAAGTCAATCGATTTTGCAATCAAAGCTATAGAAAGAGCAAGCTAAACCAAGATGATGGATGGATCATATACTGGGGGCTAGCTGTTGCTTCAATAGCAGACTGACTCTACCGGATGCAGTTCACAAAAGACGAGGCAGCAGAGGGATTCAACTGATCCACGTTCTGGACTCTGTCAAATTCATCAAAAGAAGTGGAGATGAACTGTCACAGCTGGGAAACAACCTGACAGACAGACCAATCTATTCTTCCATGCAGATCTTGTAGCATTGAAGCAAAGGAAAACCTCTTTGGAAGCTTGCAGGACTCTACATAGTTACATGCCTTTGAGAAATAAACAGAATATGTTGTACAAAATGCCAAAAGTGAGCACATGAAAGCAAAGCCTAGACATACTACTTGAGCTATGTCGATCTAGGTCCATATGAGATGCAGCAAGAAGATCATAACTCTTTGCCAAGACACTTAATCTTAGACAGCAATGATCCAAAGCAAGTATTTGGTCTTTAATAACTTTACAGTCGCATATAAACAATACAAAGTAAGTACTGCATAACTACATATATATAGAGAGAAAGACCCAATATCCTAACTGAACTTTCTCCAGTACATTTCAACCAAATCAGTGCTGCAAGTTTCTAGTTTCAACCAATTCATTGCTGCAACTTTCTTCCATACATTTCAACCGAATCCTAACTAAGCAAAGTTTCTAGTCTCAACACTCTATAAGCACAAGTACAACCACGTACAGGCTGAACGCTGAATGGATTCAGGCAAATGGAACACAACCTGGGGCAGCTGCTGCTAATCTTGAGCACACACGGTGCCTGGACACTGACGCCGGTAGCACAGCTCCCTGGCAACATGCCAGATCTGACTCTACAAGATCCATGGGAGAAGAAAGCTGAAATCGAAACCCTAGACCAAAAAGAAGTGAAGCATCGTAGCAGTGGAAATAGAAGGAAGGGGAGGGGGAGGCAGAGGCTCACCGGAGCGCATTCGACTAGGTCTGCCGGAGTCCAGTGGATGGCTCGGTGAGGACGACGACGTCGAAGCGGTGGGGGCGGCGACGAGGGGCTGGGCCAGGAGGAGGACGAGATCGGAGCAGCGAGGACAAGTAGGTGGCCGGAGCGGCGACGACGAGGCGGCGGACGGAGCGGCGACGGCGAGGTGTGCTGCGCCCTCGCCGCCTCTCGCACGCGAGAGAGCCGACGCGAGGGGTCTTCCACGCCTCAGGTGGGGATTTTTTCTTCACCGGTGTATTGGGGTGGATCGGTCCCTCATCCACGGTGACACACGGACAGCCAAACGTGACTTTGACCGAGCGTGGGAGCAAACCCCGACGTGGGCTGTCATCCACGGGCCGACGGGGTTTGAGGCCTGATACACCCCAACACACTGCCTTCCAAACGAGGCCTCAGGATTAATATAGTCGATATACTTTGGGCATGGCAGGGTATCACTTCCTCCCAACGTCGGCGGATGACGATGAGCAACGATCAAGGTGAAATCGGAGAGGATTTGTGTTAACGTGAAAGGGGCGCACCAGTAGGGGGCGGCACAGTCAACAATATTTCCGATGTGGACAACACACCTGTAGGAGTAGTCGGCAGCTTCCTCCACTAACTCCGGTTCTTGTTCTTGTTCCTCATTAGTCCCAGTAATGTCAATTCTGTAGATGGAAATCTGGGCACCACCACCACGAGCTTGGAAGTAAAAGCAGTTGGGCTCAATGGTCGGGAAGCTAGCGGCGTCAACAGCGAGGCACCTGACGCCGAGGAACAGAGCCAGGCCACCGAAGCTGGTGACACGCTCCATGACATTCCCAGCAGCGTCGAGCTTGAAAACAGCAAACATACTGAAGCCAGTGAAGACGGCCAGCATGTCTCCGCCGGCGGCCAGCGGTAACGGCACGACGTAGCAGCGGCAGTCTTCAGAAGGCAGAAGTATGTCGAAGATCTCGTTGCCTTCACGGTCAGGTTCGCGGCGAACGGCGGTGTCGCATTTGACGTCGGCTATCAGGGGCAGCCTGCTTGTAGGACAGTTCTCGTGGTTCTCGACAGAGAAGGACTCGCTCTGGGGCTCCGCCCAGTACACATCGTTCGAATAGACGGAAGCCAAGACGAGGGTAGGCGAAGAGCCCACCACCTCGGCGGTGAGCCGCTGCTCGTCGTCGTCGGGCGGCACTGGCGCCGCGAAATGGATGACGGAGCCAGTGAAAGGGTTGAGCACGCGCGCGGCGTGCTTGGGTGTGGAGTCCCTGGCCGCCAGCACGACGAGGCCGTCGGTGGTGACCGTGACGTAGTCGTAGCGGTGACGGTGGAGGAACGGCCGCACACTCTTTTGGAGGAAGCGGCCGGTGGCCGTGTTGACGAAGAGAACCGTGCCGTCGTCGTCGCTGCAAGAGGACGACAACTTGCGTTGGTCCAGGAAGACCCACCGCCTGGGGCGGAAGCGAGGGTCGTGCTGGTTGCTTCTGGGGTCGGCGGTGGAGGAGCGCCAATGCTGGCAGACGGCACGCAGGTCCATGTGTAGTAGTCGAGGTCGCTGGTGGCGAGGAGACAGTCGGCGACGCGGTTGACGAGGTCCGCCGGAAGCGACGACCACAAGCTGCCCTGCGCCACCATTGTTGCCTCGGCCTCCACGGCCATCTGCCGCGACTGAACTTCGGGTCGAAGGGTTCAGTAGCTTGTTTATGTGTGCATGTGTCTGGTATGTATTGTATTGTTGGCTATGGCTCGAGGCTTGCAAACAGAGTAGGAGTGGTGCCTAAATACAGGAGAGCGAGCAACCGAGTGGACGCGGGCATTCGTGTGGACTTCCGAGAGTGGAAGAAAGCAGCAACGATCTGCATTCCACTGCAATTTACTGCACGCGTGCTACGCAGTACTTTTCCTCGGAAATTACCACGACGCGGATTTTTTTTAAAATTTTGTCCTTTTTCAAAATAAATTTCAAATGTATCCCTAGTTTGAAACAAATTACACCAGGTATCCCTTTTTGTCGCGCCAGATGCATAGGCGCGATGTTTACACATGTCGCGCCTATCATGTGGCGCGACGCGCTCCACGCCACGGCGCCGTGGGCGTGACCGGGCCTGGCGTGGCGGCGGGTGGGTCCCACCGCGTCGCGCGCGATCGTCGGGGGCGCCGACGGGCCCGTTAGGGTTTTGGTTTGGGCCTCAGCCGAAAGCGCGTGGGTCCCACCACTTCGCCGGATCGCGTCGGCGCGGCGATGACCGATTAGGTCCCGGTGCCCGACTTCTTTCTCTCTCTCTTTCTTTCTTTCTCCTTCCTTCTCTCTTTCCCGAGCCCGCCCTAAACCGCCGCCGCCCGGTCGCCGGGCGCCGCCCGGCCGCTCGCCGCCCGCCCCGCTCCTCCACGACCTCCGGCCGCCGGCCCGACCTCCTCCACCGCCGGACGGCGGTGGGGCGAGGCGGGCGGCGGAACAGGGCGCCCAACCCCATCGCGGGCTCGGGCCCGTGGCGGCGGCGGCCAAGTCCGGCGGCGGCGCCGCCCTCACCGGTGCCGGCGTAGGAGAGGTCCAAGTCCTCTCCAAAACTTGTTTAGGTATTACTCCATTTATCTCCTACTTCTCCTCCTCGTTTTCATGGTGATTTTTTGTTAATATGAAATTGTTAGTGATTGGAGCGTTAATTGGTACAATGTGGTTCGTAGAATCGGTTTAGGATTTGATTTGGCTGTGGATTTGGTTAAGAGAACGAGTTGCATGAAAGTAGTTCATTGATGCATGCATGGAGGTTTAGGGTTTGATATTTTTTCTATTTTCCAATGTTAAATTATAAGTGATTGGGCCGTTTATTGATGCAATGTGGTACGTGGAAACGTTTTAGGATATGTTTTTGCTGTGGATTTCACCTAGATTAGATAATACATGAATAAAGTTCTTTGATGCATGGAGGTGTTGAGTTTGTTTCTAATATATATTGGCAATATGGTTGTTTTACTTATAGCAATTTTTTCCTCGAACAATTTGTAGATGGACCGTTTAGTGCGCTTTTATATTGGTGGCAAAGTTAGAGGGGATGGCAAGTTTGAGAACATGCATGAACAAGTTCATTTTTTTGGTAGCCCTCCTAGCTTCGGTGAATTGGTCGGCCATTGTCGTGACAAGTATGGATGGCCGTTTAGCTTGAGAGGTCGATTTGACTGTGGGAAGGAACGACCACACTATGCAATGATGCCTTTGTCATGTGACGATGATTAGAAGAACTTTGTAGAGGTTGTGAAGTGTAGTAGTGTTCGTTGCTTAGAAGTTGTTGTGGAGAAGGTGATGAACCCTGTTGTTGTGCCTGCGGATGAGAACGTGGATGAGGAGCCCGTAGAGCACCTTACTCAGGAGGAAGAGTTGCAACCGGCTGTTGTTAGAGAAAATGATAAGACAGTGATGGTAGGTATGGAAGAGTGCGATGAGGAGGAGATTGGTGCTATGGACGACATGTTTGTAGGATCAGAGGATGATGGAGACTACGGAGATGAGCTCACTTTTAGTGAAAGTAGCTATGAGGAGGTTGTAGAGGACGAGTATAGGTCGGAGCCTAGTACGGAGGATGAAAGCGTTGAGTATAGGGGGATATTGCATCCACCTGACGGGTCATTCAGAATGGAGTACACTGATGCGGAGCTAAGTCAGTTGAGGGAGGTCCATGTTGAGGTACCCTCCGTACCCAACTTCATGGACATTAGTATGGTTGATGAAGCGGTGTGTGACACCGGTCTGTCATTGTTGGACGATGAGGGGACAGAGAGCGAGGAGGTGGAGATTAAGAAGGGGATGGTCTTTGACACATTGGAGCATCTCAAGTTCTTTCTTGCGGACTACGCCGTTAGGTATCATAGGCCCTACTATGTTGATCACTGCGACCCTAACAAGCGGTACATAGTGCTTTGCAAGAAGAAATGTGGTTGGGGAGTTTGGGCGAGGAAGCTGACAAACAAGACTTGGAGGATTTGAAATGTGAAACAACCTCACACGTGTCGGTCTTCTAAGCCTAAGGGGTGCACGCACGTAAACACGGCCCGTTATCTGAGTCGTCGTCTTGTCGGCCTTGTTAAGGCCGATAGCGATGTATCTGTTGCCTCCCTGATCGAGAGCATATGGGGGTGGACCGGATATCGAGTGAGCTACATGAAGGCATGGCGAGCAAAGCAGCATGCTATAGAGCTATTGTGGGGTGATTGGAAGGAGGCATACAACCAAGCTCCTAGGATCCTTACCGCCATGAAACACTACAATCCGGGGCTTAGGTGGTATCCTGTTGCTTTGCCACATAATATAGTGGATGACACGGGCGGCGTGCCTAAACATGTTATGCACAGATTGTTTTGGTGTTTTCCCCAAATACCGAGGCATTCAAGCATTGTCGCCTGTAGTGCTAGTTGATGCAACATTTCTTACGGGGAAGTACAAAGGTGTTCGATGATGGCGTCGGTGTGGATCCGGAGAACCAAATTTGTCCCTTTAGCGTTTGCTTTGGCCGAGAGCGTGAACACTTTGAGCTGGTCTTGGTTCATGAAGCTTGTTAGGATGCATGTCATCCGTCGTACGTCCCATAGGATTTGCATGATATCTGATCGGCACAATGGATTGCTCATGGTCTGCAAGAGAGGAGATAGATGGGCTTCCCCTCTTGAGCATCGATGGTGCATGCGGCACTTTGCCGCCAACATTTGGCAAATGACAAAGGAAGAAGGAGGTCGTCTGCGAAGTTGAAGGTCGTGTGTTGTTGTCGCACGAGGGAGAGGTTTAAGGAGAAGCTATTAGAGTTGAACAAGGTCCTAAACACTCCTGCGAGGACTTGGCTTCGGGGCCAGATGGGTAATGTGGACAAGTGGGCTCTCGCATTTGATGATGGTGGCCTTAGGTATGGCGTGATGACCACGAATTCATCGGAATCGTTTAACAAAGTGTTCAAGGGTATCCGTGCAGTACCTGTGTCCGGTATTGTGGAGTACTCGTTTAAGAAGTGCAACGAATACTTTGTTAAACGCTGGAACATTGCCAAGGCTTCTAAAGAAAAATAGGGCCGGGCCGGTAGGAGACACCTAGAAATTGCGGAGGCCATAGCTTCCAATCAGGTTGGTGATGCCTACGGACCTTCAAGGCTAGTGTACAACATAATGTCAGCGGGAGGAACCAATCCGGGCGGTGAAAAGTATGGTGGCAAAAATTATAGGGTGGACCTCCAGAAACCGGAGTGTTCTTGTTGCATTCCGCAGCTACTTCATGTGCCTTGCTCACACGTGATCACCGCTTGTAAGTTTAGGGGTTTAGACCATGAAGATCAGTTTTTCATGTCTCCATTCTATCTCAAATCAAACACCCTAAAAGTGTGGGAATCCAGCTTCGAGCCGTACCTAGATCCTTCACAGTGGCCTCCATACTATGGATTGGATTATGTCCCCGACCGGATCAAGAAAAGCAAAAGGTTGGTAGAAGGAAGAGAAAAACGCCTTAAAGGCATTATGGACGATTCCAATGTCGATGGCCCTGATGTGTATGATTCCAATGGCTATGGTCTCGATATGTATGGTTATGGAGACTTTGATGTGGCCATGGCTCCGGTCCGGTGCTCTAAATGCCACAGGACCGGTCACACTGCAGCCACTCATGATAGTGTTCAGGTACATAGGTGTTGTTTGTTCAACCTTGTTGTAATAATTTCGTAATGCAGTGTTGTTTTAATTGTTATAATTCATGTCTTTTTTCTAATCTTGTGTTTTTTGGCCTTTTTCAGGATGGCGCAGGGAGGAGTGGGTCCCCTTCGTAGCACTTTGCTATGAAAAGGACCACCGATCGCACATGGCGGTGGACTTGGGCAAGGCAAGTAATTCCCATGTTCATTTTTTGGAAATAAATATTGTGGTCATCGTTTATCATCTATAATCGTTACATTCCTTCATTTGTTTCAGAAACTGAAGGGGCTGCGTCCCCGAGCTCACAAGCCACTGCGTTGGGACGAGCGGTACGCCCCTTACCTGGCTAGAGCGGGCTTCCTGGGCCTTGCTCGAGCCATTGTGGCGGGGCTCCCGGAGATGGACGGGGCGCCAGTGACGCCTTCGTGGGCGAGATGGCGTCCCCGGAGGCGCATTCCTTCCACCCGCCGTGGGAGAGATGACAGTCACCCTAGAAGATGTGAGCTACATCTTGGACCTAAAAGTGCACGGTCCACCGGTGTCAGGTGCCATCGACACAGCGAACTGGAAGGAGTTGGTGTTCCAGTTCACCGGACTTTACCCGGACGCACCTCCAGAGGGAAAGAGGGAGCACAAGACTTCAGGTGTGTCATCCAATTGGGCGAAGCGGCACTTCAATACTTGCCCTCCGCCGCCGAGGAAGTGGTGGAGAGGCATGCTAAGGTGTGGTTGTGGCACCTGATCGGTCTTTTCCTTCTACCCGACGCTTCTGGGAACACCTTGTCCTGGATGGTATGGGTTTTGCGACATTCAAACTACCACCATTGTTTTGGGCTCTGGCACTGGCAATGGCAACCGCCAGCCAAGAGAGCAAGCAGAGACCATCCAAACTCCCTTGCTGGCAGTGGTACCGTGTGAACACTCAAGGCTCGCTGCATGCAATGCTACCATGTTTAAATCTCTTTTTCTGCGTGTAGAAAATTTTTAATGAGTTAATTCTCTTGATTATTGAGTATACTACGCTGATGGCAACGAGTATGTACCCGACTGGTAGTGCCCACCCATACCTGCACCTGACAGGACTAAATTTTACCTGCCGGGTTACCCGTACCCGCACACGGGTAGGAAATCATTACATACCCTCACTCGCGAATACAAGCACATAGAAATAAGAACATTAACCCCCACCCCCACCCAGCTTGTGAGGCTTCCATTTGGTGTGCAGCAGGTACAGACACCTGCTGGTGCTGTTAGCTAGGGTGTCTTAGGTCCATGGTTTCGCCTTCCGTAGCTCAATCGGCTCCAATGTAATCGCCATTTGATTTCGGTGGGTGCTGTTAGCTAGGGTGTCTTAGGTCCACGGTTTCGCCTTTATAGCTCCATCATCTCCAATGTAATCGCCATTTGTTTTTAGTGGGTGCTGTTAGCTAGGGTGTCCTAGGTCCATGGTTTCGCCTTCCGTAGCTCAATCGGCTCCAATGTAATCGCCATTTGTTTTCAGTGGGTGCTGTTAGGTAGGGTGTCTTAGGTCCATGGTTTCGCCTTCGGTAGCTCAATCGGCTCCAATGTAATCGCCGTTTGTTTTCAGTGGGGTGTGTGTTCGGTTTTGCTAACCTAGGTTACTGTAATCATTTGTGTTGTATTTGTTTAAAACTCATGTATGCTTAATGAAATTTGTGCGAAGAGCGTGTTCTAGAAAAAAAAATGCACATGTGAGACTGCACCCGGGGGCGGCGAGGCCTTGCTTGGCTACGCCTAAAGCTAGACGAAAAACTCGAAGCTCGTTAGCTCGCTTAGCTCGTGGCTGGCTCAGCTCAACTCGATTCGGCTCGTTAGGATAACGAGCCAAGCCGAAGCTAAGATTTTAGCTCGCTAGCTATAACCAGCCAGCTCGTGAGCAGCTCACAAGCCAAACGAGCTACACATTCATAGGAAAAACTGCAAAATCTATATTAGTTTTGTAGTACTTAGCACATATTAAGTTTTTTTTCAATTTAAGGTGTCTACATATTTTTTTTTGTTTTATTACTATTTTTAATTTTAGATAAATATAAATATTATATTTGGTGTATTTTTTATGTTTGGCTCACGAGCTGGCTCGTTAAGATAACGAGCGGAGCCGAGCCGAGTCAAGCTGGCTCTTTATGCAGCTTTAGCTACGCCCGCACTCGGCGAGGTCCTCGCGTGTCCTGCAGTCGGGCCGCCATGTCCTCCCAATTGGTATGTTTCATGTTTTACGTAGACAAACCAAAACAAAATCATTCTGGAATTCACGGCACAACTCATTTGTAGACGTGACAAGAAATATTCGGAAATAGTAGTGGCGCCCAGTAACATAATTTTAAACTAAATTGTGTTTTGTGTTATAATGATCATGAAATGTGTTCATACGACATGCAATTTTCACGTGACACGAAGATCGAAAATTGAAAATGGGAATATACATTTGCGTAGGATGATAAAAATTACAAGAGCAAGGCCTTGTTTAGATCGCTAAAAACTAGCAAAAAAGTAACTGTTCCAACTCCCGTAGCAGACACGTAGCACGTTTCGTTTGTTTGTGATAAATATTGTCCAATCATGGACTAACTAGGCTCAAAAGATTCGTCTCGTGATGTACAACATAACTGTGTGATTAGTTACATTTTTTACCTACATTTTATACTCCGAACATATGTCTTTTAATGTATTTAATGTGATGTGATGGGAGATAGTGAAAAAACTTGGAAGTTTTGGTTAGAATTTTTAGCAATCTAAACAAGGCCCAAGCAATTAATTACTACGATGGAGGCCACTTTATCCGCCAACGTAGCGGGAGGCCGCGAGCGAGTTCAGGTGTTATTTTGTCATTTTGTCATGGTTTCACTGCCAACGAAAACAAGACATGGGTACTTTAACATTAGATAAAGATAGAGGCATATAATCCTTGCTCGACGATGACGTTGCAAGACAAAGCAAAGTTGAATGACACTAAAGAAAAACCCTCAAAACAAAGGCACACACTGATACAATTAGACGACGGACAAAGTTTTAAGACGAAACGAAATGGTAGATATTATATTCATCAGTGCCTCTGGCTACGCATGCGCAACCTGCCCAAGGCCGCTATGAACCTGGAAGACTTCCATTCCCTCTGCAACTGCAAATGACCATACTGGCTCGAGCACACGGTATAATCGGCAAATAACTGAGCGACTGACGCCGGCAGAAGAGCAGATGGAGCGATTCTCTCTTCTCTGCCGTGAGCGAGATCATGCACCCAATAGGTGCCGTTGCGCGCACCCTCTATTTCTTTGTGGTAGATGCAGTTGGCTTTGATGGACGGGAAGCGGTCAGCACGAACGGAGATGCACCTGCCGGTTCCGATGAAGAGAGCATAATCGCCGATGCTTCTGACCCGCTCTGCCGCCGTCGGCGTCCCCGCAGAATTCATCCGGATCCTGAAAACACGTACGCCTACTCCTAGGTGTCGCTGCCTGTCGTTAACGACCAAAAATTGGCCGGCGGCGACCTCCGCACAGGGCAGTGGAAGCATCAGCAGAGGTGACCTTGTTGTCTCGAAGTAACTGCCGTGTCCATGAACACGAGAAAACTCCTTGCTGTGTGGGTCAGCAACGTAGAATCTGAAGACATCAGATGAGATGAGGAGTCGCTCGCGTCCGCCCCTCCACACGGGCGGCGGGGCGGAACCCCAGCCGCCGCCGCGCCCGTCCACTCCCCCCCCTCTACCGCCGTGCCGCTGCAGGAGCGGGCCGCCAGCAAGGCCGCGCGCCGGCCGGAAGGCGGCGGCGGGCGACGACCTCCTCTACCGGCGGCGTGGTGGCGCGTGCGTCGACGAACGGCCTGGGCGCCGCCTCGCCCGAGCCGTGTGGGGTTCGGCGGGGGCCGCCGGCCGCGACCGCGACGGCGCCGGCTAGGTGCCCGGGCAGGTGATGTGCGCGACGGCGGCGGCGGATTCTTCTTCCTCTCCGTCGCCTTCCTCCTCGTGTGACGTCGCCATGACGGACCCCAAGGCTGGCGGACGGATCCCGTGCGGATCCGGCGGTCACAGTGCGGGGCGCGCGCCGGCGTTGTCTATCACGGCGGAGCGGCGTCGCGGGCCTGGGCACCGGATCCTCGGTCCTCACGGGCGGATCCGGGGCCCTTTGGTTGGGGGCGGCACCCGGCCGACGGATGACGGCGGGGACCTTTCTCCGCGCATCCCGATGTCCTCTTCTTGACGGTGGCGAGGTCCTTTGACCGAGCGTGCAGATCCGGTGCCTAGGTGGCCGGATCCTGCGCCTGCCCAGCTAGTTCGGCCTTCGTGCTGGCGGCTGGCGGCGGGTGCGGTGGTGGCCGATGGAGGGCTTTGGCGGCTGGCCTTGTGCAGGCGTTGGGGGGACAGCTCCTCTTCTTCGCGGTCCCTCCCCTGGGCCATTGCTGCGGAGGCTACCATGGCTGCCACGATGGTGGTCAAGTTGCAGACTTCGGCGCTGGCGTGCGGCAGGTGGACGCGCGTGCGATGGAGCGAATGCTTGTTTTTCGGCATGGCGTCTCGTCAGTGGGGGTGGCTGACGCAGCTTTGCGGCTGCGCTGTGCAGCTGGCGCGTCGATGCCCCTCTGGCGAGTTTTCAGCGGGAAGACCGGCAACAACGACGGTGGTGACAAGTAAGGATCTGGAATCCAGGCCGATGTCGGAACTGGGGCTATCTGGGGCGAAAGCCTAGCGACGGCGACGCCTGCGGGCGCCGCTTTCCCTGTTGGGGGCGTCGCGGCCCCAGTTACTCCACGGGTGAAGACCCGGTCCGTCCCGGACGAGCGACGGCGGCGCTTCGAACGTCGTAACCTTCCTGAAGGCGTTGTTGTGGTTTTCGACTAGGCTAGGATGTGTGCGGAAGTCGAAGCTGCACCTGCGTTTTGCTTGTGCTGGGCAACGATGACCTTGTTGGTCTCCCGGGCGCTCCAGTTTCTTTCTTTTTCGGGTCGTTGTTCTCTCGGTTGTATTGCGTAAGTTTGGTTTTCGGGCCCGGTTTCCCTTATAAACTGGGTCAATTCTGCTTCTTTCACTTAATGATATCCAGGCCGAGTACCGGTCTGTTAAAAAAAAAAAAAAAAAAAAGGACATCAGATGAGGTCCTGGCAGCCACCACGAGTGTGGGCGGCCGATCGCCTACGAAGACGACATCAGCGGTCATCGAGTCCTCGGGAGGCATGCGCGCCTTGAAACGGATGGAGGAGCCGGTGAACGGGTTGAGCAGCCGGGTGGCGTACGGGGGACCGGCGTCCTCGACGACGAGGAAACCGCCAGTGGAGGTGGTGAACAGGTGGTAGCCACGGAGCAAAGGCAGTCTCCCGCGGATGAAGCGGCCGGTGGCGGTGTTGACGAAGAGGAGCGGGTCGTTGTCGCGCTCGCGGCGGCCGTAGTACTCCATCTCACCGAGCATGACCCACCGACTGGGGCGGAAGCGGGGTTCATGCGGGTTGCTTCTGGGGTCGGCGGTGACTGAGCGCCAATGGTGGCAGACGGCGCGCAGGTCGGTGTAGCAGTCGAGGTCGTTGGTGGCAAGGAGGCAATCGGCGACGCGGTTGACGAGGTTCGCCGGAAGCATCGACCAGCCGTTGGGCGTCGCCATTGCAGCGACTTAATTTGGAGATTCTTGTGTGTTGTGTTGTGTGTTGAGGGATTGAGGAAAATCAAGAGGAGAAAGCAAGGAGCCCTGCCGAGGTACGGTGTTCCTCTAAATACTAGAGGCCGAGGCCGGGGAGGAGGTGGGCGTGGCGGCCGGCCGAACGCACCAATCCTTTTGGCGTTCCGACTTCCGATTAACTGCTCGGTCCTCGCGCGATGCATGTAGTTATCAGGGCGTCTCCAATGGTGATCAAATAGCTAGCGAGGAGAAATTCTATTGGCTATGAGCAGCAATTTGCAAATAACTAGCTAGATGAGGTATAAAAATAATACAAAAGTAACACGTTCATTGGCTATTGAGGAGAGAGACCAAATAGCTAGCGACTCTCAAATAGCTAGCGGTAATAAATATCTAATCTAGCTCAATCTCCTAGAAACAACCCTCTCACATAACTCTCAACTATAGTGTTTATTTTTTCTTATTGATATGTCTCATCTAGCTAGCTATTTGTAAATTGTCATTGATAGCCAATAGGATTCCTCCTAGCTAGCGATTTGGTAACCATTGGAGACGCCCTTAGGAGTAGTACTACTTTCCTGGGAAATTACCACGCCGCCTTAACTCTTCGCGAATGCTGCCTTCATTCAACCGTCACCCGAGGAGGCCATCCAAATTCCAATGGCTACAATCTCAAAAAAAAAAAAAAAAAAAAAAATCAAAAAGAAAAGAGGTTACCCTATAGTCTCTTTCTCTACAACATAAAAAAAAAAAAAGATCAGGCATTTTTGGTGCGACATTCGCTTTGAGTCTGCCCAACCGCCATCCCATGCGAATCTGAATGGAGAAAAGAAATGAATCGTGCATGTGACCTATAAAGAAAGGAATTAACCACGTAATAAAGGAAAGAATTAACCGTGCAATAAAGTAAGGACAAGGAAACAAATCGTCCATGGTACCTCATAAAGGAAGGAATTAACCACGCGGTAAAGAAAATAATTAACTACACAATAAAGGAAGGAATTAACCATGCACGTTGGTTGTTGCGATAAAAATACTCCTGCTCTTCCACCCGTAAATAGAAGGAGAAAATCTAGGAGGAAAAGAAAAAAACCCACAGCGCCCATTCTCCTCTTGAGCTTCCATGAGAGAAAATTAAGAAACTAAATAAAAATAAAAAGATCCGCATGCACCCCTCCCCAAGCCCAAGCGAATTTAGAAGGTGCGATCAATCACTCCCTCCACACCCGTACGCAAATTTGGAAGGTGCGATCCTCTCCACCCATGAGAATTTGGAAGGTGCGATCAATCACGCCCTCCCTACGCCCATGCGAATTTGGAAGGTGAGATCAATCAAGCCCTCCCAACCCGCACGTAAATTTGGAAGGTGCGATACTCTCCACCCATGCGAATTTGGAAGGTGCAATAAATCACGCCCCCACGCCCATGCGAATTTGGAAGGCGCGATCAATCACACCCTCCCCACCCGCACGCAAATTTGGAAGGTGCGATCCTCTCCACCCATGTAAACTTGGAAGGTGTGATCAATCACGCCCTCCCCACCCGTACGCAAATTTGGAAGGTGTGGTCTCTCTAGCCTCCCCACCAGCACGCAAATTTGGAAGGTGCGGTCTCTTTGGCCTCCCCACCCGCACCGATGGTCAAGTATGCATACACAGGTGCTTGATAATATTATGTTAGGCTAATTACGAAGAAGCCCATAAAATAGAGTTTAAAAACCCGCAATATCCATGATTGATTGTGTTACTTTCACAAAACTTATTTAGATTAAATGTCACTTTAATATTATTATTTAATTTTATAGTATTGTTATCTTATCATGTGATCCATGTGCTTTTATATAAAATTTAGTTATCCCGTAGCAACGCACGGGCGTTTAACTAGTGACAACTGAATGCTCAGAGGCAAGACTTTCACCACAGTAACTCATTGGTTTAAATTTTGTGTTGCACTCCTCGGCTCCCGTTTTTCCTGCTCTATGCGTGGTTTTAATTCATGAATTGACCTGTCACGTGACAGAATTGGGCCAGCCATAGGCGGGTTAAAAGGCCCAACCGACGACGGTCGGCGGCCCGAAGGAGGGGGCACGCGCGCGCCAGGGCGCCACCGCCGTGACCGCCACGTCATCTCCGTCTTCGTCTTCGCTTCATCGTCAAGATATGATTATCTTAGGACTTTTGGTATGCAAGGGATATTACAACTCTATAAAGAAATCCATGATTAGAAAATAAATAGGATTGCTTGTAATAGGATTGCTTGTAAAAGGGAGATTGCTTGAATTACAAGTCTCACTAGGAGAGCTATATAAATAAGGGGTCTGTAATCACTTAGGAAGACAAGCAATAAAGAAATAATCTCGTGCCCCTCTCTCTCTCACCGTCGCCGCCCCCGCCAGCCGCCGACCGCGTCTCCGCTCGCTGCTACGCCGCCACCTCCTCCCTCCCTCCCTCCTTCTTCCACCTTAGCCGCCCCAAGCATCGCCGCCGCCGCCTTCTCCCCCTCGCCGCCGCCGTCAAGCTCGCCACCGATGTGTCACTTCCGGCCCAATCGATCCGGTCTGTGACATGACCAGCCTCCACCGCTCGAATTTCCTCCTCATAGGCTTTTTTTTGCTAAAGTTCGTGGTTCATTTGATTGTTAATTTTCTCATTAATTTATTTAGTTCTTAGAAGATCTAAATGGAGCATTTGAAGGGAATGTTTTCTTAGGGGAATTTGAAGGTAATGGTTGTAAAATACCTTCAACCACCTGAATACCTAAATAAATAAAAGGCTAAAATATGTTTTTTAGATTACACAGTACAACGTAGACGCTCAACCAGCACGCACACTCACCCCTATGAACACACGTACGCAAACCCTATCCCTATGAGCACCTTCGAAGGACCGAGCCGACAATCTTGAAGTTCACGAAGTCACCACAGGCGCCTCGTTGTCGACGGGGACGTCACCTACCACTTAATGCGCAGCGCCGAAAATTCTGAAATAAATACAGGATAATGTATCGCACCCAGGATTTGAACCCCGGGTGGGAGCCCCCAGCCAATGGCCTTTGCCATTGCGCTATGTTGTGTCTACGAATTGAAGAATCCAAACTAGAGGGGGGCCTGGGTCCAGCCCAAAGAGCACTAGCCCAGAGGGTTCATTGCAAGCCCAGTAACAAAGACACAATATATACTTCTAGACAATTTCGATACAACTTGTTTATTGAGCTCCTACTTCCTGACACGTTGATTTGAGCCCGGCAGAAAGTCACCTAGTTAAAGTAGCAACATGATACAATATGGCTATGAGTGCTCGATCAGATGGAGACATAAGAAGAGCATGTGTATAAAATTAAGGGAAAGGATCAGCAAATTAACATGAAACCAATAGCTCAGTTGGTGTGTATCCTCCACCACTGCAAGTTGTTTTGCTTGTTGTGAGACATGCATCTCTTGTATTCCTCTTCAAGCTTAATGGGAGATGCTCATCATCAACACACTTAGTTTTCAGCATAGTTTAATTTTGAGCGTTGAAGCAGTAAAGAATGCAAAATGTGAGTTAGAACAAGTAAATAAAGCGACGTTGTCACAAATTCATTCATCTAACTCGAACAGCTGAACTGAAAGGCATCCTCATTTTTGAGATGGCAGTATGTAGTTTTACTCGCGTAATTTGCTAAGTGTGATCTAGGGGAGAGAGGAGATGATGTGTGTACCTGTTGTTGTCAGCGCCTCAATTGAGAACCCGCGCGCCAACTATTTAACAGTTAATAAATTCAATCTTGATATATTGATTAACGGCCTACTGGCCTAATCGAGACTGGAGTAACCTTACATCCTTCACCCAACAGCCACGACAAAGAATACATTTCAAAGTCATAAAACACACTTCCAAAAATTATCATTATTCTAGAAAATTCTGGGCCTATCGAGACTGAGCAATCTCATGTCGCCATTAGCCTTACATTGCATATATATTTCAAGACATAAAATGCAACTCCAAGATTCATCGTACAAATTATTAGTCCATATTCCAAAGCCAACAGTATCAAAAAGACAGCAATATCAAAATGACAGCAGAAATATAACATATTACAGTACATATTTTAAGACCTTACATTTAAGTTACCTTACGGTAGTCATATAACATGTGCATATTCCTACTAGGATCCACTGTTATCCCTTTCCCCGACAACCATAATTTGAATAAATTCTTAGTAAAGCTATGACAAACTTTGGCAACTCCATGGTCATAACAATTCTTATCTACCATGAATCTAAGAGCCCACAGACAAGACAAGAGTTTAGAAAATAAAAACCCCTCTGCTTATCGTTACAAGATGGACCAAGAAGGACAACTGCATTACCACCATGCTTTGCATTTTAGAATAGATTCATATTCTGATGGACAATATATAAGACAGTATTCCATATCTCTAAATGAAGAACCAACAGAAAAAGAAGCAACCAACGGATTTTCATTGGCAAGTTCATTACAGATTTACTCATAGTTAGAACCATCAACAATAGTCACATCACCGACTCTATATACAGAACATCTTACAGCATAAAAGAAAAGTTGGTTGGGTTGGGTTCAGCGACAGGGAGATGCTTCACGTGACGACGGACGGAATATATGGGGAAAATTAGGTGTATGGCCTGGAAAAAAAAAAAAAACGGATCTTAGCTATTTGGCCCTTATTCTTTTTGAATTTGGTTCTATGGCCTCAAAACAAAAATTTCTTAGGTATATGGCCTTCCATCAGTTTTTAGGCATGTAACAGTGTTAAATCAGGAATAAAAAGACTATTTTATCCTTGATGAATAAAATAAAATAAAAACATAGTTATGTACTGCAACGATGCATTTGTGAATACTAGTATATTGCCCGTGCTAACGCTACGGTGACATTTAGACAACACAAATCAAACAATCAAAATAGGTGATATTTAGATAACACAAATCAAACAACCAAAATGGCATAAATACTTTGGTGATTTTGTTTAAAAACAATCATTGATCACATCACATATTATAATATTTACTACAAACAAAGAAACCAATGTTAAGTATATCATCCGTGCTAACGCTACGATAACATTTATTAACAACCAACCGCGATATAAAATAAATAGAATATTCACGTAAGGACTGTCACAAACTTACAAGGTTATTATATTATTTAATCCAAAAGGGATCAAGCTTATATTGTTGAGTACAGCAAGGCGTCCTATAAACAGTCCTACAACACAGAGTCCTATTCTAGTCAACAAGGATCAAACTTCTGCTCCTTCCCAAGTCAAAACAGAGTTCTACAACAAGGATCAAACTTCTGCTCCTTCCCATGTCAACACAGAATCCTACAACTCGAACCCCTGCAAGTACATCAGAACATGAAAAGAGGTACTGAGTATGTGGCTAAGTAGTAGCACATAAAGAATTTGCTAAAAGAAGCATCTAAATCAGCCAATCCCTACCGATCGGATCATAACAAATCTACTATCCAGTGGAGGACACACTTTGCAGATTTAGCAATGGTAAACCTCAATGAGCAATGAACCGGAGCATGAAGGCATCCATGCTAAGTCTAACACTACAACAACATTTGGAAACTGGCAAGCAAACTGCTCCACGAAAAGGATGGGCACATATTTATATCAAAATAAAGGGGCACATAGCCATGAATTTTTTTACACGTTCTGAAAGTTAACCTGTGCCTTGTTAAACTCATCTCTCCTCTTTTTGATGAACACCAGCAACACCAAAAATCATCTTTCCGCCGATATATCCATTTTTTAAGATACTGTAAGGTTCAATCTAAGCGATTAAAATGACAAACATTGTTTCTTACAGTTAGATTCTGAAATCAGTGTACAACTCTTTGAAGGTCACATCAAGATTGTATCATATGTCTAGATAAAAACAAAAAAACAAAAAATCAGACTATTAACTAATTAATAGGTATATACTCCCTCCGTTTCAAATTGTAGTTCACTTTGACTTTTCTAGATACATTGATTTTGCTATGCACCTAGTTATACACTATGTCTAGATACATAGTAAAACAAATGGATCTAGAAAAGCCAAAGTGAACTATAATTTGGAACAGAGGGAGTATATATCCTGAACTTTTATTATTTCACCAAAATTATAAGAAATGGCTATTGCTAGTTGATGAATGGAACCAGTCACCATGGTATGCAAGAACAAAGCCTAAGGTATCATCAACATCATGGCTGGAGCAGAGAGGTGTCGACCTGTCGGGAACAAACCTCCATAGATGAGTGGGATGAATAAGATGAGTTCCTTTAGGAAACCCTGGTCCTACATAAATTACAGTGGCTGATGGCATCAACTTCCTCCCTGGTCCAATCTGTGTGTATGAACAACAAAATATTTTTTGTCATAAATATAAATTCATTTCACATATAATAATCCGAATTCTGTTGTGGAAAAAGGAAATAAGGTAGTGCTGTGAAGGGAATTCCTAGCGTATTTCAAGCAAACCAAATGTGAAGGGAACGGGATAATAATAAATAATTTAAAATCAAGTATGGCAAATCGAAATCATAGAGGTATACAGTTCATACCCCTGGGGAATTCTTTGATGCGAATGTGCAGATAGGGGGTACGCCTGTAGCGACCTTGCAGATGAAATCAGATTACTATATTTAGAAATTTTCTTAGCTCAGATAGGTGAAATTAGATGCAAAAGAACCTATGCGGTAAGCAGGACGGTGCCTCCAACAGCCTTGATCTTCTTCTCAGTGACCTTGGAGATGAGTTTGGACTTCAACGACGATGGGCTTGGGCGCCAGCATCCCCTTGCCGAGCACCTTGAAGTAGCCGAACTGCGTGACATCCACGAGCGGTGGGAGGACCGCCCAGATTGCGCCGCCGCCAGGGGAAGGGCCGCCCAGATCGCGCCGCCGAGTCTTTTCTTTTTCTTTCTTTTGGTCGAGGCTAGGATTCGAACTCGCGGCGTTCGTAACAAGTAATGCCGGCGGGAGGGCTTGTGTAAGACCTTGGACAAATGGATCTAGAAAAGCCAAAGTGAACTACAATTTGGAACAGAGGGAGTATATATCCTGAACTTTTATTATTTCACCAAAATTATAAGAAATGGCTATTGCTAGTTGATGAATGGAACCAGTCACCATGGTATGCAAGAACAAAGCCTAAGGTATCATCAACATCATGGCTGGAGCAGAGAGGTGTCGACCTGTCGGGAACAAACCTCCATAGATGAGTGGGATGAATAAGATGAGTTCCTTTAGGAAACCCTGGTCCTACATAAATTACAGTGGCTGATGGCATCAACTTCCTCCCTGGTCCAATCTGTGTGTATGAACAACAAAATATTTTTGTCATAAATATAAATTCATTTCACATATAATAATCCGAATTCTGTTGTGGAAAAAGGAAATAAGGTAGTGCTGTGAAGGGAATTCCTAGCGTATTTCAAGCAAACCAAATGTGAAGGGAACGGGATAATAATAAATAATTTAAAATCAAGTATGGCAAATCGAAATCATAGAGGTATACAGTTCATACCCCTGGGGAATTCTTTGATGCGAATGTGCAGATAGGGGGTACGCCTGTAGCGACCTTGCAGATGAAATCAGATTACTATATTTAGAAATTTTCTTAGCTCAGATAGGTGAAATCAGATGCAAAAGAACCTATGCGGTAAGCAGGACGGTGCCTCCAACAGCCTTGATCTTCTTCTCAGTGACCTTGGAGATGAGTTTGGACTTCAACGACGATGGGCTTGGGCGCCAGCATCCCCTTGCCGAGCACCTTGAAGTAGCCGAACTGCGTGACATCCACGAGCGGTGGGAGGACCGCCCAGATTGCGCCGCCGCCAGGGAAGGGCCGCCCAGATCGCGCCGCCGAAGTCTTTTCTTTTTCTTTCTTTTGGTCGAGGCTGGGATTCGAACTCGCGGCGTTAAATAACAAGTAATGCCGGGCGGGAGGGCTTGTGTAAGACCTTGGACAAACTTTCGATCCGGGCCTTTCGTTTGTGGATCGGTTGGTTGATAATCGTCGGTATAGATGGGCATGCAGCCCGGAGCCCGTCGGCACGGCCCGTGGGCCCGGTGTTTTGGCCCGGCCCGAGCCCGGCACGGCCCGACAACGCTGGCCCGCGACGGCACGGCCCGGTGACCAGGCCGTGCCTCGGCCGTCACTCTGCCCGAGGCACGACATAGGCACGGCCCGATGGCCCGACGAATTGCAACAGATCATAGAATTTGGCCCAGCCCACAAGTGAAGCCTCTGCAGCTCTATTTCCTAACCTGAAGCCTGAAGGACATCGATCCCGGCCTCATCCCGTGACCCTCTCGCAGCTCGTCCAACGCCGCATCCGCCCGCCCGGCGCGGCGCGCGCGCCAAGACGCCGCGCCGCGCTGCGCGCCGCCGCCCCGCCCCGTGTCGCGCGCGCGCCCGCCGCTCCGCGCTGCGCCACACGCCCGGCGGCGCCTCGCCGCCCGCTCCGCCCGGCCAGGCGTGCAGCGCGCGCCGCGCCGCGCCAGCACGCTCCAGCGCCGCCGCCGCCGCCGTGCGCCCTCGAGCAGCGCCTCGCCGCCACCCTCGCGCGCATCTCCATGGTTCGATGGTCGGCGCGACGCGCGCCGGGACTCCACCACCCCTGGCGCAGCAAGCAGCTCCAGCCTCCAGGACTCGACGAACCCCCGTGTCGGGGCGGCACGCCGGCGACGCCGGGCGCCGGGACGCGCCGATGGCGCGCCGTGCCGTGCGGGCGGGCCGACGGCTCGGCACGAAAGCACGCCGCCGCACGGCACGGCCGGGCACGGTGGCACGGCGCCGCACGACGACCTCGGCACGGCACGGCACGACGTCTTGCGGCGTCTTGCCGGCCGGCACGCCCGATGCCCATCTATAATCGTCGGGTCTAAAAATAGTAAGAAGTGGTGCCTTATAGTAGAGATATATACGTGGTAAATATCATCAGATGCATTCACGTGATCATCATCATAAGGACTCGGTACTATCGTCAATTCTTAATAATAGAGTCAAACCACTGCTAATAATCACCTTGTTCCATGCTGATCGTCGCTCTATGTATGTACTCATCATTGCTAGCTGCACTGAATAGACGACGACGGCGCACCGGCGCTGCCGGACGGACTCGGATGCACGCACCATACCAAACCGCGCTTGCCGCTAGCTCTTTTAGCTCATTGCCGTCATCGGCATGGCATCACCCGGAGCCAGCGCATCCATGCATGCTTACTTGGTAACACTAGGTAATTAACCGTGCTGGAGTAGTGACCGATCGATCGAGCTAGCTAATTAACACAAGCAACGTACAGTACGTCTGAATCAGGCAAGAACGAAAAGGTGAGGTCGATAGATCAGCAGCAAAACTGACGGAAGCTAATTAACTCTGCTTTTTAGGCGGACAGATTAGAGGCAGATTGACAAAACTTTTCGTGGTTTATTATTATAAGTATAGATTTTTTTTTCATCAAGGGTAAAATAGTCTTTTTACCCCTGACTTAACACCATTACCTGTCTAAAACTGACGGAAGACCATATAACTAATAAAATTTTGTTTTGAGGCCATAGAGCCAAATTCAAAAGAAAAATTTGTCAAATACCTAAAGTCAGTTTTTCCAGGGCCATACACATATCTGAGGCCGACGTCGGTTGGGTTCACCATCCAACTGCAATTTAGGCCTCCGTTGTAGCAAACCAGAGGGTCCAGCCCAAAGAGCAATAGCCCAGACCTGCCTAAGCCTAACCAAACCCGTCTCCGTCTCGTCGTCTCCCCCAAACCAAATCGAGGGGCACGGAAAACCCCATTCCCATTCCCCGCTCCGCCTCCGCCTCCGCGCCCGCGCCCGGCGGCCCCTCCGACCTCCACTGCTCCGCGCCACTCCTCCGACGTCCGGCCATCCGGTTTGCACCACAGCGTTCACATTCAACAGTCGGGAGAGCCGAATGCCGAAGCGCCGCCGCCGCCGCCTCGTTCACACGCCGTACGTGTCGCCCGCCCTAGCCGCCTCCCTCTGCCCTGGAAATGTCGTCGATCTCTATCTCCCTCGTTGGCTGACTGCTCAACATTGAATTGAATCAACAGCAACAGGAAGAAGCAGGGGCGGATCGATGCCGATTCTACGGCGGCGGCGGCAGCGGCGCAGGGGGCTGGTCCTCGCTTCCGTCGGACCTGCTGAACCTCATCGGCGACCGTCTCCTGGCCAGCAACGACATCGACGCGTACATGGACCTGCGCGCCGTCTGCCAGCACTGGCGGCGCTCGGCCACCGCCGACCCCCATGCCGATCCCCGCTTCCGCCCCACCCACTGGGTCATGCTCGACGACGTCGTCAAGCACTACTTCAGCCGCGACTACGGCCGCGACGACTCGCGCCTCTTCCTGCACACCGCCACCGGCCGCTTCCTACGCAAGCGCCTGCCGCTCCTCCGCAACTGCGACCTCGTCACCAGCACCGCCGGCGGCCTCCTCGTACTGGCCGACAGGGCACGGGCTGGCACGCCGCGCAACTCCGTAAGCGTCCTCAACCCCTTCACCGGCTCCCTGCTCCGTTTCGCGGCGCCGATGCCCATGCCGCCCCGCGGACCTTGGCGGTTTGCAGCCAACGTCGTCGGTTCCACACTCTTCTTGGTCTCCATCGTGTCCGACGGCAGCCCAAACAAGGTGTACTGGGCAGACCCCCAGAGCGCCTCTTTCTCTGAAGAGGTCAGCCGCAGCAAGTGTCCTGCAAGCAGTCTGCCTCTGTTGTCAGCTGCCAAATGCGCTGCCGACCTTTTTAACAGTGTTGTGTTCAAAGGATTCAGCAAGGCCTTGGACGAGTTTGGTGCCACCGTGCACTGCCGCTGTTATGCGGTGGAGGTCCCTGGAGGGGATATGTTAGCGGTCGTGAAGACCCGCCATCAAATGTTTGTCTTCAACGTCACCGCTGCCAGCAATGTCATGCAGCCTGTCAGGAGCATTGGCACCCTAGCTCTGTTCCTCGGAGTCAGGTGTGTTGCTGTTGACGCCAGCATGTTCCCGGGCATTCATCCCAACTGCGTCTACTTCCCAATGGTAATGTCTGGTGAATCAAAGATGGAGCTCACAATCTACAAGGTTGACATTGGGGCTGCGGCTCAGGAACCCGAGTTTGTGGAGGAAGCTGTCCCATACGACAGACCCATCTCGTATTGGACGCCCGGCCCATCCTACTGGTCCTTCAATTCAACCCCTTTCACGTCGACACAGGTCCTCTGCAACTACACCATGGGCATTCCACGTAATCCGCCAATGTGGAAACTGGACTCAGAGCGTTACGATCGCCAGCTTTCTTTCGTCGACATGGCACCGTACATCCACGTGTGAGATGATGCTGGTGATGGCGGATCTCATTATCAGTCAGCTTGCCGTGATTACTGTTACTATGGAAGCCTAGCTTGAATCCTTGGGACTAGCTGGTAGGCTTATTATCTAATTATTCTTCAATGCCTGCATAAAACTGGTAGGATATCTAATCTTCAGTGCTTGCATAATAGTTCTTGAGCTATTATATATATGTCTGGACTATGTTATGCATGCACAAGTGCTAGGACTAATGCTTTCGTGTGCTACTTCCAAGTTCCAACTAGTGTCCATCTGTGTTGAGGTCCATCCAATGATGCAACAATGTTATGGAATATTTTTTTGGTCAATTCAGTTCCTATTAGCACTCTGGTCAGTTAAACATGGCCTTTTTTTTTTTCCTCCTGCATAAGCAGTTAAGTGCAATCTCGTATTTTGTACCATTTGACCGGTTATGAGTTGTGAATATCATGTTATGATAGCTGCCGTGATTATGGTCTTTCAATAATATAGCTGTATGCTTACTCTGATATTACATGCATATCTAATGTGATTTTATTAGTCCTTTTCAAAGTTAGAATCAAATTGATTGGAAATTCCTTATGCAGTAGCCATCTTCTTTATCAGATTGACTTTGAGTTCTTCCCTCTTTTTTTTCCCTCCACATGTCCTATGTTTTTGACATCTCAACAGGTTTGGGATATCATATCGTTTTGTAGTTTGAATAAGAAAAAACTTCTTTCTCACGACATTGAGAGAAAGCATTTTGCTATGTATGCTGTATGTGTTTAACTATCAAAATTCTGTTATCAACATAGTCCCTAAAAAGTGCAATCCAAATACTGTTTTTTTTTTCTTCTAAAAATATGTTACCATTGCTTCTGCGGACTGTTCTTTTATTTTGCTTGTGACCTAGTGGGCGTATTATCTACTTAATACGCAATTGATATATGTCTGGTAGGCGTATTATCTAATTAATCTTCAATAATGTCTGCATAAAACTGGTAGGAGCTCTATATATTCAGCTATTATATATGTTTGGACGCTGGAGTATATATACTATCTAATCTTCAATGCTTGTATATTGGTTCTATATGTTCAGCTATATCTGTTGTGCTTCTTGGCGTTCAATAACATAAACAGCGGTATGCTTGCTCTGATTTTACATATGTATTATGTATCTAGTCTGCATATCTTTTGATTTTTGAATGCTTTTTCCTAGTCGGAGTCAAATTGAATGAGAATTCCTTGTGAAGTAGGCATCGTTCTCATCAGCTGATTAAATTCGAGTTCTTCCCCACTTATCCCCCTATGATCCTGATATCTGAACAAGTTTTGGATATCTTTGATATGCAATGAGCGATATTGTTAGTCTGATTTTAGGTTCACCCATTGAATCGTTTTGTAGATCGAACGAGCAAAACTATTGTTGACAATGTTATTTATTTTGAGCGATATTGTTAGTCCTATTCTGAAAAGTGAAATCCAAACACTGTTACATGTTATTTATTTTTTTCCTAAAAAATATTGTTGACAATGCTTCCTGCAGACTCTTCTTCCATTTTGCTTGTGATTTGAGACTTCGGAGACAATTCAAGATCCAATTAAATACCGAAATTACAAAACTACATGCAGTCTGAGAAAGCATTCATAATGCTATATATGAGTTGAACTATTAAAATTTGCTGGGAATTATTCAAACATCAAATTATTGATGGTTCCCAAAGGCATGGCCCGATCTTTCCCATTAAGTGGTTAAGGTTCGTTGGTTACTTTTTTTTTTTTTTTTTAAAAAAAACCTTCTTTGCCCCAGTAAAGTTGTACAAGTCTTTAGGCCCTTTTCCTTTCTTATAAAATGATGTGCGTGCATTCGAGGAAACAAAAAGCACACGGCGGTGATCGTGGCCGGCGATGTGCACAGTGAACACTGCCTCGTAATGCGGTTGGCTGTAATAATATCAACAATGGAGTACAAATCACGAGTAATATCAACAATGAACACTGCCTCGTAATACAGTTGGCTGTACATCGATGATTCGATCATAGCAAGTTAGCAACTTTGTTTAAGTCTCACCATTGGTGAATGGCAAAGTAATTAAAATTTGGCCTTAACAGTTAACATTACTGGGAAGTTCCATCACATGCTAATCCAACACTTATTCATCCCATTGACATCCATTTTATTTTTATTTCAATTCTCATGCATCTGTGATCGAGAAGAATTCCATGGATACGCACTCCTACAGTACGTACATGGCAGCAGGAGGTAGCTCATCACTGCTAATGCTTGCTGGCATTTCCCAAAGGGATTCCCATCGAAGCGGCCGATCCGGAAGAAGCTGAGGTCGATGTCGGCCTCTGCCGCCGTCTGGGAGTCGCCATCAATGGCCATCTCCGCCAGCATCCTCCCGACGGCGGGGCCCATCTTGAATCCGTGGCCCGAGAAGCCGACCCCGACCACGACGTCGCGCCCGAGCTCCCCGCCGAGGAAGTCCATGACGAAGTCGGCGTCGGGGGTCATGGAGCAGATGCACGACTGCCGGACGACCGGGCCGCCGGTGGCGTCCACGTGGTCCCGCATGGCCTCCTGGATCCACCTGGCCACGCGGTCCGTGACCTCCTTGTCGCCGGCGAGCCAGTCGCGGGCGTCCGGGTCGCACGGCGGGCCACCGTCGCAGCTGATCTTGATGAGGCCCGGGACCTCGAGCGATGGCGTGCCGTACACGGGCGGGTCGCCGCAGCTGGAGAAGGTCGGGAAGCCGCCCTTGACCGAGAGGCTGTGCTCCTGGCCGGGCTTGACGCGCCAGTAGAGGTGGAGCGTGTGCAGCGGCCTGATGGGGAGGTCGACGCCGGAGACGGATCTTAGGAGCTTGGCCGCCCACGCGCCCACCGTGACGACGCACTTGGCGCCGCGGTACGCCTCGCCGCCGCTGGCCTTGACAACGACGCCGCCCTCGGGCGCCTTTTCGATGGCGACGACCTCGGTGTTGTCCCTGACCACGGCGCCTTTGGCGACGGCGAGAGACTGGAACATGGCCACGGCCTTGGTGGCGCTGAGCACGCCGCCGCCGTGGTCGTCGCTGACCGCGGTGACCCACTCGTCGGACGGATCCGGGACGGTGAAGGCGAAGGCGCCGCCCCACCTGCTGCCGAGGTCCTCGCGCGTTAGCTCCTCGGCGCCGATGTTGGCGATGCCGGCGGCGAGCGAGGCCCTGGACCGCGGGCCCATGGAGAGGTGCGGCGTCGGGGTGAGGACGCGGTAGCCGGACTCGGCCTCGGCGTGGGCCCAGAGGCGGCGGGCGAGGCGCACCATGCGGACGTAGCGCGGGTCGGCGTAGGCGTCGCGGATGATGCGGGTGTCGCCGTGCGAGGAGCCCAGCGAGTGGAGAAGGTCGAAGCGCTCCAGCAGCAGGACGCGGGAGCCCCGGGACGCGGCCGCGTGCGCCGTGCAGCTGCCCATGATGCCCGCGCCCACCACGATGACGTCGAAGCCGGCGTTGGCCTGGGGAACTGCGGGAGCACCGGTGCCGGCCATGGCAGCTCGCGAGCAGTGCAGTGCGCTTTGGAATGGGAGCTGGAACTTGGGAGGAGAAAAAGATAGGATTCGCCGCTTCGGGGAGTGAGATCGAGTTGAGGTGGGTGGTGAGTGGTGACTGACTGAGACTGGTGAGTGAGAGTGGTGGTGACCACCGTGACCTGACCAGAAAACAACAAGATTGCTGAATGGCTTGTTTGATCCTGCTGCTCTGCTCTGTTAACCCATTGGCTCTTCTATTGTGTACTCCATCAAATTCAAAACAGCAGCAGGCAAGCATCCCATGATTTCTGCTAGGTAGGCCTGCACTGCAGATAACACTCTCGCTGTCCATCACTTCAACTGCGACAACGCACACAAGGTCGTCGTCTATCATTCGATCAGCAAGCTTTGGAATGGAGGCCGGAACTGGAAGGAACGTACGGCGAGGGGAAAAGATGGATGAGATAGGCTTCGCCGCTCCCGGGAGTGAGAGTCCGGTGGGTGATGAGTGACTGAGACTGGTGAGTGGTGACCGTGACCTGACCGCCCGGAAAACAACAAGATTGCTGCAGCTGATTGATCCTGCTGCCCACCGTTGGCTGTCATGTAAGTAGAATAGTGAAAACAGCAGGCAAGCATCGCAGTAACCATTTGCCAATCCAAACTGAATATTAGGTAGGTCTGCAGACAACATGTTCGCTGTGGATCACTGAGCTGAGACGATGCATGCACACACTGGGCTGCTCCTCTATCATTCCAGCGTGCTACACCAAAACAACAGACGGAGAGACGTCTCTGAACGGACTGCGCGACGTCTCTGAACGGACTGCGAGACGCTGGAATTCTCCATTTTTTTTAGAGTTTTTAGGGCATATGCCCCTGCCTTTAGGATTAACCGCAAGACAAAAGGATTCGTTACAAGCTCTGGGGTGGGTTTCACCCATCAGTTTTGTTCCACACGCCATACTGACACGCAGGCCAGCGATCAAGGTTCAGAAACATCTCACATCTACTTATACCGAAATGACTACTAAAAGACACCGACATTGAAATTCTCAAAACTCCTAGGCTCAGATTATGTTGATGTTCTCCAGACTCATCCATTTCATTCCCAGGTTCCCTTCCATCATCGCTTCAGAGAGCTTCTGCTTAATTTCTTCTTGGGTAGGATCATCATCTTCATCATTTGCTGTCTGGTACATGAGCAGGTCCCACTTGTTTTTCACTTGGCTCAGCAGCTCAGCCTTGATGGTCTTGTAGCTATCTCTTTGAGTTTGGATATCTTGGCACCAAACTCTGTCTTCTTGGCTTGTACACATAGGATCCCCCAAGACTGTGCCATTATAGCAATTCTCATCACTAATTTCTTGACACTTACCCAAAGATCTCCCTGCATGCATATAGAACATCTCAGTTTCCACAGCCCCCACAGGGCTGCTGCACATAGAGAGTTGTCTACAGAATATTTCTTGTTACTAAGCCACATCTGGCCAATTGAGACAAAATCAGCACCTACTTGTCTATTGCACACTTCAGACATGTATGACCACAACTGCTTAGCAACCACACAGTCAAAAAAGTAAATGTTGAACTGTTTCTTTTCTGAGCAAAATAAACATGACAAGTCATCTAATTTGACTCTAACATGCAGATTATCTCTAGTCAGGATTTTATTCTTAGTTACCAGCCATAAGAAAAACTGAACTCTGGGTGGTATCTTTAGATTCCACACAGCTGGAACATGAACTGGTAAAATACCTCTGAAATTAACAATCTTATACAAGGACTGTGAAGAGTAAAGACCATTTGAATTAAATTGCCAAATAATAGAGTCCTCTTCATCAGTAAACCTAATAGTAGATGCTAACTGTACTACCTCATTCCACATTTCCATCAATCTGTTATCTACACATCTTCTAAGAGTACACTTAAGATTTGTACCATCCCATAGTTCTGCTATAGTACCAGTTTGTTGTTGTATCAGCACATAAAGATCCCAGAATTGGATTGCAAGGCTAGTATGTCCTAACCAGTTATCTTCCCAGAACCTAATTTTTTGGCCATTACCAACTGACCACCTATAACCTAGTTTAGCAGCTTTTGCAGCCCAAAGGACCCCTTTCATAAATTGTGAAGCACCTAGGGCTTGAAGTACAGAAAATGTTTGGAGCATCTGTCTTATATTTATGATCAATTAGCTGTTTCCAAAGTTTATCTGAATCTAAACTATATCTTCTAATCCAAGAAGCTAGTAAGCACATATTTAAATCTCTTATGTTGGGGATCCCTAGACCACCATACTCTTTTAGCATAGAAATGCTATCCCAGTTTACTCTTTTAGCATAGGAATTCTCCATTCAACTTGAACACTACTAGAACATCTGGCGCCCTTTAGGCGCCCTACAATTACTTGAAGAACAAAAGGTACTGTATGTATTTGATAGACATGGCTTCAGATCTAATTAAGCAAAACATTTTTTGATATATAAAACTCTGTTGTATCCAGTCCATAGTCTTTTCCAAGAATCAATACTTTCCAAACCCAGTTACATAGTCAAAGCTACGCACTAAGGATAAGTGCATCTTATAACAGCTTAGTAGATATGGTAACAAACTAATGACTGGCCAAATAATCACCCATATTTCTACATCGTTTTGGCTGATGTTGACAGTATCCCAAGAGCTGCAAAGAGAAACACAACAATACACTGGATATCATTTTTTTCTGCCATCAATATCGAAACCAAGCATTAGAAATCATATCAGATTGTTGTCGCCAGAATAATACATCCACCAGGATTCTCAATTGTCTAGCAAACACATCCAGTCATCCCTAGTCGAGGCAATTTTAACAGACCGAAAATCAGAAACATAAGCTGCAAGTCCCTTTACCTAAGAAATTATTGTTTGTTTTAAAGTCCCACCTGATACTATATTAATTTTTTTCAAAAACAAAAGCACCAATCAAAATGAGAAAAGAATGTTTTCCCACACAATCAACAATATATTTTTTTACGACAAGTTGCTAAACTCTTTTGCTATTTTTAATATACTACCCACATGCTCACACAATACATAGGATGAATGGGGTTTCAGTTTTATTTCTGGACCTACATTTTCCTATGAAAAAAAGTTAAAAAACACAGTTTAATTTTAAGGGGCCTGAATTATAATTAACAGAACAACTAAAAAAAACTAAATTTGCATGCAAAATGTAGAACAAAACAGTACAGGCAACAACGAATCAAGTGTTTCAAAATTTTCTAAATGTCTATATAGCAGTCGAGATTCTAGAAATGAAGAAACCAATTGCTTTTGCATTTAAGAAAGCTCAACGACGGTACAGACCATTGGAGATTCCTAAAATATATATTTATCAATATGTGCACTACCTTCTCCCATTTTATATTGATGAGTAACTAAAATGTATCAGAGAATTTTTATCTTTGAATTGTCACTGTTACCTAGCCTGCTCACTTCTGACAAATGACAGATCACACCAACGACTAATTTTAAATAAATGTGTAACATGTTGTTCTATCTATCAACTTGTCAAGATGCCAAAGTTTTTGGTTGTCGCAAAGAACCACCAAATAAGTATAACCCAATGTATGCAGACCACAGCTTGGGCAGAGCAAAATGGATGTTCGCTACACCTAAAATAAACTGAAATAGTCGGATGATGTTGGAATCCTGATTAATCAAATGCAGTCTAACATATTGAAATAATTTATCTGGCAGTATGATTGACCTCACCCCTCTATATGAAATCGTTGCACTGATCAACTCATTAGAGTTTATCGAGCCTCTACCGAACTTTGTTGCATACATCTCATCTGAATGCACTCTTATTAAGGAAGCAAGGTAATGCGGAACCAAAATAAATTATGAAAAGTCAGAAATCCATAAGAAACGATTTGCTCACACTGCAAAATTTGCAACTCGCCTGGCAAAGGTTGAAATCCAGCTTGTCGTTGTTCTCCAGCTGTGCTCGAAATGGACCCCTTCTCCATCAAGACTTGTCTATCTGTGCTGGAAACCTTGAATCCAGAACATGAGATCAATGAAACGTGAGTTTACAAACAAAAACGGCAGATCTGAGCAAGGACATTGGATTAACGAAATGTGTGTAGAATATTTCTTACCTCGAGAATCTTCAGTGGATGCAAAAAGAAATCCCAGGTGATGCCTCTTCCTCTGTCGACCATGGCTGCCACGGGAGCGGGCGAGTTTCGCCAGATCTATGTGCCGCCGAATCTCGTGCGGCTCAACGTACTCCCCGCATCGCAGAGGCATCACGACTTCTCATGATAGAGCGATGAAGGTGCTCATGCTGGAATGGAGGCGACGTGGGGAGGAGAGGGCAGGAAGCAGCGACACTTTCTCCTTCGCCGGTGGCGTCATGGGGGCGGCGAGGTCAGCCCACACACCACTGAACCTCGTACCGGGCGGCGCGGCGATGGGCGACTGGTCGACCGAGGGAGGCTCGACGACGCACCTGCTCCCAGGCCACCCCGTCCTTGCCAATGGGCCGAACGCGGCATGGGGGCCAGCAGGGCAGAGAGTGCGGCGCGGTATGGGGGCCAGCAGGGCAGGGAGCGCGGCGTTGAAGGGTGGGCGGCGTGAGGAGGTGTGAGGCGAGGGAGGTAGAAGAACAGTCCGGCCGCGCTGCCCGCGTGAGGGGCGTGCGAGGGGCTGGGAGCAGTTGCGACTGGGCCTTGGGCTGTGCGGTCTCTTTCTTCTTCTTTTTTTTTTTGAGAAGTGCTGTGCGGGTGCCTAGGGATGAAAGCGGTATGGATAATCCTCCGCACCGACCGCCGCCGAATTCGAATTTTAAGAATGTGGAGAAGTATTTTTAATATCCGTGCGGATGCGGATAATCTGAATCCGACTATATGCGGATGCGGTGTAGGATATGGTATCGGCAAAATCCGGCGTATATGGATTATCCGATAATTAAGCGCGGATTATCCGACGCTTATAATAGGATAATCCGAATATTTTAAAAAGCCTAAAAGATAAAATATTTTATTTTTTAAGTATATTTTTTTGCTATATATAGAATGATATTCCATTGATTGCTTATTTACCTAAATTAGATGGTAGGCATTAGGCAACGCCGCAACGCCACAATGGAGATCGCAGGGGGCCGTGTGTGTAATTCTCTATTTCCTATTTGCAATTTGCCTAATACATAGTCCTATCCTCACACACAGCACAAACGCACTCAAGCCGGTGGCCGGCAATTCTACTCGATCCTGTACTCACGCACATTGGCGTGGCCGGCCAATTCCGCCGACGTCTGCGGTGGTAAAATTGTTTTTCAATATAAAAACAACACGTAAGCATATATTATCCGACTTGAAAAGTCCGCTTCGCTCCGACACCGGTCCGAACCCGCACCATTTCCGACATCCTAAAAAATCCTATTCGTATCCGAATCCGCACAATATCCGATCCGCTCGAATCCGTTTACAAAAAGAGGATTAGGATATGGGAGAGTCTGTTATCCGCCTCCGATCCGATCCGTTTTCATCCCTACGGTGCCGGGGATGGGATGGCAAAGGTGAAAGAATTTCGAGGGACAGTGTCGAGTTATTTCGAGATTTTCCGGGCCAGTGCATTAAGTGGTAGGCGACGTCCCCGTCGATAGCGAGGCGCCCGGTGGTGACTTCGAACTTCAAGATTTGCCGGCCGGTCCCTTCGAAGGTGCTCATAGGGATATGGTTTGCGCGTCGCGTGTGTTCATAGGGGTGAGTGTGCGTGCGTGTTGAGCGTCTGCGTTGTACTGTGTAACCTCAAAAAAAAAAGACAATAGAAGGCCACCAAGGCTCCAATTCATGTGGGAGCAGGAAAGGAGGGTGACTTTTAATATCTCCGATTCAGAACAACAAACAAGACATTACAGTTGAAGGCCGGAAAACAACAAGATTTCTGATTGCTTGATCCTGCTCCTCTTTTCACCTATCGGCACGTGGAATAGTCAAAACAGCAAGCATCCCAGTAACCATTTGCCAATACAAACTGTTATACAGGCCAAAATATTAGGTATGTAGGCCTGCAGATAACATGTTCGCTGTCCATCACTTATTAGGCCGTCCCCAACGCACACAGGTGGCGTACTGCCTCAGCTCCACCTCAGCTCTAAAACTTCCATGTCATTCATAGTGAATGGTAGCCATGCAGGTTGTCAGATTCTCTTGCAGAAGAGACTATTGCTCCATCTGACAAAAGCGTGAAGCAACAAGCAAGCAGCGCGCTGCGGTGGGAGAAATGGCCTAGGACCACGTCTGCATGGCCTAGGACCACGTCTGCTCCTGCCTTTTCTCCCTGTTTTGTCACAGTGATGTGCAGGCCTGGGGACCATGAAGGGACAGGGCATGTATTGCTTGCGTTGAAGGGCATGGTGTCCGGCGTACGTGGAGGCTGACATTTCCCTAGGGCAGTACGCTGGTATATGCCCCCGTTGGCCGTGCCCTTAGCAGCTGAGACGACGCACGCACACAAGGTCGTCATCAATCATTCCAGCCTGCTGGCTGCTGCACCAGGACACCACACGGAGAGATGTCTCTGAACAGACTGCTCCCTCCGTCCCTAAATAAATGTCATCACTTGCGCTTCCCGAAAAAAACTGCCGGTAATTATATATTAAAAATATTAATAATTATAGTATATAATTAGTGTCATTGAAAAGATCTTTTCATCTAGTTTTTTTTATCAAAATTATTTGAAGATACAAACGCCGCACGTATTTTGTATAAATTGACTGAACTCAGAAGACGACACCAAAAACGTCACTTAAAAAGGGACGGAGGGAGTACGCGCTAGGCTAATTCAAACCCTATTCAGAACAACAAAGACATGAACGAATAAGGTCCATCAGTAGAGCACAAAGTAATGCCACGAAAGTAACAAAAAAAGCAGCACACAAACCAAATTTGCCTCCTTTAAATAAAATGCTTCTCAATCTTTCGTCACCGTTTAGTTCCTCCCAGCATTAGGGTGACGAGCAGAGGCCCCAGCTGTACTTCCTTGCATTCTCATCTTTACCACCTACACTCGGATGATACAACAAGATATATGCAGACATCATCTCCCTGTTTCATGTAGGAGTATTTTTCGAAGCCATGTTACACGGATGAACAAAGAGAGCTATCCTTTATGGTTGCTGTCATTCTTTACAATCTGCTCTCTGAAAACTCTACAAATGTAATTACCAAACTATATTCTACTAGTTTTCCTAAGGACATGCACAGATAGTGCTAGAAAATACAGTAACGCACAGCATGAAGGGCCACAGGATGAGGATGACTACTTCAAGTCGTCAAAAAATGCATACAGGCATTTGCGCCTCCTGCATCGTTCTACCAAAAACGTGCAGCATCCCTGGATGCCTCACAGAATTGTTGTTCTAGTTCAGTTGCCTGAGTCAGCCAGATGCTCCCCCTGTTTATGCAGTGCTGGCATGGACCACCTCTGAAGAACCATCCGCCTCGACTGCAGCTGATCTCAGTTGCTCTTGCTGTCTCCTGTAGTCAGCCATGCGTCGGCTGCTCTCCATCCAAATGAGGAGAACTGTCATGTCTGCTGGGCTCACACCACCAATTCTGCTAGCTTGACCTATTGTTTGCGGCCGCACCTACAAATGAATCACAGGGTACAATTTAGACAAAATGAGCCACAAAATTGGCTCCCAATCTACATTATTACAAAGGAATAATATGTCACATTATCATCTTTTCTTCTATATGGTCTACTTTGACCTAGTGTTTGCACATGACACCAAGTCTCATTAAAGATGTGGCCTAGTTGAATTTCATAATTTTAGTAACCGATATCTTAAGAATTCAACAGAAAAAATGTTCATAATAAATGAATAACTGCTGAACGCATGTCAGTTATCTTTCATAAGGTTCCATGTACATATCCTGAATTTACCTTGGAAAGTTTCTCACGAGCTTCAAGTGATAGATTTGTCATTGAGTGGTAATCCAAATCTTCAGGAAGTTTCCTGTGTTCTTGGCTTACAATCTTAACAGAGAGAAAAGCAAACAACAGAGAGTTAGCTGCCTTTTCAATTAAATAGACAGAACTGAGAGCAGATAGGTCTCGGGAAATTGATGATACATTGAATGGAGTACAGGGAGTACAATATATAGGCAAGGACCCTGAAGGGTTTATAGAAACACCCAATCAATGTTGATCCTTGCCTATTCCTATCATCTACCACATAATCCCTAGAGGCAGCCCAGCCAACTGGTGTGGGCGCCCAGGCCCATATGGCCAGCCCATAGGCGCTAGTCTAACAAAAACAAATGACCTCATGCATAATGAGTCACTGTTGGACATCATGAATGATTACACACCATTGTTCTAGCAGTTCAACTTCCCTCATAAATCTACTCCACAACAAAAATCGCATAACCATAAGAAAATTACCTGATGTAATTGACTCTGTTGTCGTGCGATGAAACCTTCATACTTGATATCAATCTCTACACATTCCTTCTCAATTCGAGATAAATTTTCGTTTCCACATCCATGCTTATCAAGGAGCTTATATTGTACATGTGGCTTCTTTAGTATGGCTTCAAGTGTAGATGAATCCTTTACAGGTTGGTTGGATACTGCAGTAACTTCAACAGCAAATTCACCTCCTGATAACAGAACATTGGAGCTGGAGCGTGTGAAGTGTAATGACATGCTAACAGCATTTTATATACTAACTACAGTCAAAACACATAATTCTCCAGTACATGTGCAGTCAACCTTTTAAAACATTGGCCACTAATGTATAAAAAATCACGTCGCCTCCCTCCTTCCTTACTTGTCAATTAATACACCAACTTTCTTCAATAAATTTATATGACCATTTATCTTTTTAATTATATGTTACCAAAACTCTTAAATGTGATTACATATCTACTTATGTAATTTCATGATAAAGTCTAAATATTTTTATCCGCAGTCAAATCAAAATCTAAAAGTGTGAATGCAAGCATCCTAGGACATCTAATAATATGAATGGTGCAGTATGTCAAAGGTATGCCATATTCATCAGCTAAGAAAATATATGATGCTCACCTGGAACTTTTGTAGATTTCAACCGTTCTTTTTCTTGCTTAACGCGGGCTTGCTTTGACTGATAAAGCTCCCAGCGTCTATCATCTATTAAACCAATCTCTCGTCCCAAAGGGGTTAAACGACTATCAGCATTATCTGCTCGAAGCAATAGCCGGTGTTCTGAACGGCTAGATATCCATAAATGCCCAGGCAAAAACAAAGAAAAGGGGGCAAAGTTAAGAAATTTATGAACACAGAAGTCATATTGAATTAGAGAGAATAAAATACAAAGAACTCAGCATGTAATTTTGTGTTATCATTACCAAAATAAAACCATGTGTATCTGTAGCCTACAGGAATTCACAATCACTAACACTATTGCATTCCTCAGATCCGAGTGGCCCAAAGTTGAGGTAGGTGTTCTCTCATCCCCTCTTGGGCTGATTTAGGCTTAACTGGATCTAGTCCAGTTAAAAGCTGGACAAGAGGATGAAGGAATTCCCACCTCACTTGTACCATTCATATTAGATCTGAGGGATGACATTGAGTTTATGCATATGTGTGACAATATACTCTTGTCCAGTTGTGCATCTATTACTTCCTCTTAAAAGATAAACTCAATTATTAACTAAAGAACACAAATATTACATAACACTGCTCAGGTTTACTATATACTATAGGAATAAAATTATTTTTCAGCATCAGCTATTTAAGCATCAATAATAAAAATGTTTTATACTGAAATTCATACCTTGTTAGCATGCGATAGGGCTCTCTAAGATCTTTTGTAACAAGATCATCAATAAGAGTTCCTATATAACTGCTTTCCCTTTCAAGAATAATTAATGATTTCCGTCAGAATGCCTAGCTGCATTGATCCCAGAAATTATACCCTACATACAAGAATCAGCAAAGCTTAGGATCCAGCAAATCTAGTCGAACAACCATACAAACCGCAATTAACTCATGAAGAACAGAGCAAGAACAATGAATAAACCTGAGCTGCAGCTTCTTCATATCCCGTTGCTCCATTTATCTGGCCAGAGAAGAATAAACCCTCAAACTTCTTTGTCATAAGTGATCTTGAGCATTGATATGCAGGCAAGTAGTCATATTCAACTGCATATGCAGGCCTTAGCATGAGACAGTTCTCCAGCCCTGGTATAGTTCGCACAAGGGGCAATTGCAATCTCTCAGGGAGCCCAGTAGAAAAGCCCTAATAAAGATATATAAATGATCAAAGTAGTAGGTTTCTCATCTAAAAAAAGAAGGGTTTGGTTGAGCAATAGTACACAGACATTACTTTCACATGCAGATGGGGACAAACAGAAAAGAAGCACAATATATGCCAATGTTGACCAAAGAAAAAGGGGAGAATCATGAATGGGGATAGGGAAGGAGGAACATACCTGTAGATATAGTTCAGGAACATTTCTACCCTCAGGTTCAAGAAAGATCTGATGAGACTCTTTATCTTTGAACCTTACAATCTGCAACAAAGACCTTGGTAAGTAGGTACACAAGTCATTGTAGGTATAGTACTTAATTTTTTGCAAGAAAATTACAAGTTTGGTTGACAATCCAATAATCAAAACAAAAGAAGATTGTCATGTAACAAACCAACAAGGTCCATTATACAGTACCTTATCTTCAATTGCCGGGCAGTATCTTGGTCCCTTTGCTTCAACCCAGCCACCATAAGTTGGTGTTTCATCTAAGTTGTCTAGAACAATTTGGTGTGTCTCTTTTGTAGTTCGTGTTAGATAGCAGCACATCTGTTCTCTCTCAATGTGAAATTCAGGATCAAAACTAAACCAACCTACCTGTTTCAAGAGGAACCATCCTTTTATCCCCCAAAAAAAGTGTAACACAAAAGCAACTTGAATTTCAAGCTTAACCATCCTGACAAGCCCTACATTCTAAAAATAATTAAGGCTTCTTTTGATCTTAGACATGCAAGGAACCCAGTTCATGGAATACTTTCTTATAAGATTTATAAACTATAAATTCATGCCTATTAATGACTAATTAGAGAGAAACCAGTATAACTGGATCATTTCAAAAGAATGGTGTTGCTATATCTAGCTGCTCCCTCCGGCTCCATAATTCTTATTGGTTTGGACAATGTTGATGTCAAAACTTTAGAACTTTGACTACCGAAAACTTTTCAAATATTTAGTTTGAAGATACTAAGACAACATATATAGAATAGTCTTGCAAATTACTTTAAGAAACTAAAATATTTGCTATTTTTTTGTATTACTGTATATGCTGTAATAATAAAGAAAAAATCTTAGACAAAGTTATATTTTGGAGAGGGTGTCAATGTCCAAAGCGACAAGAACTATTGAACCAGAGGGAATAGCTGATGATACAGAATTGCAGCATTTAATTTGAAAGTACTAATCTTATTCTTTGCTTTAACATTCAAATATGCAACGCAAAACAAAATGAATAAAAAGGAAACAATGAAAAGCTATTCCATTATTGAATCTGCATTTCTCGATATAAATGGGAAAATTCTGTTGTGTACTATATACCTCTTCATCACCATGCTGTGGTTCCAATCCAGAAAAATCAACTGTCCTACGATCAATTCGTGGTGGTGTACCAGTTTTTAAGCGGTCAGTTTCAAAACCAAGAAGCTGCAAGTTTTCAGTAAGTCCATGAGAAGCTGACTCTCCAGCTCGCCCAGCAGGCATTGATGTCCTACCAACCCAAATCTTACCACTCATGAATGTTCCGTGGTAAGTACAACAGATGGTGCGTAAAAGTCCATGCCGAAGAAAGTGCGAACACCCTCAATGCTGTCATTTTTTCCTATCAAAACCTCTGTAGCCATTGCTTCTCTAATGAAAAGATTTTCTGTGCTGAAGCATAGTACATGGAATAGTCAATAAGCAATGTGAAATCTATCACAATAAATTACATGCAACCAACAACAGTAAACATCAGCATATAGCATGACAAAAGTTAAACTCTATACACTTATTTGGAAGGCAGAAAAAAAAAAAAGCTAAACTCTTATGTCAGAAGATTAAAATATTTATCTAGACCTTGAGAGTTTATTTTACTACATTGAGGACTTAAGTTAAGACTAGTCATCCAGTAACAACGCCACATGCCAAATTGTGAAGGTGACATGTTTGATATAATTTAAACTAAAGAAGATCACAATTTTGTGAGTACAACCTAAAAAGCTCTGAAATAGTGATCAAGTTAACATAACTTAAATGAGGTCAGCAAAATGAAGCATATTCAGAATTTATGTAGCAATAACTACTTTTAGATGTGTCAGACAAGAGTACAAATCCAAGTAAAAATTAGCAACTTATGACTAAAGCAACTTAGAAGACACTGACCTTTCCACAACATTCTTCATTTCTATTGCATACTCTCTCTTATCAGTCTGAGCACGCAGTGCACGTACGGCAGGGCCTTTTGAGCTGTTCAGAACACGCTTTTGCAGGTAACACCTATCAAAAGAAGATGCAATGAGTATGCTAAGATGTCTTTGTTGATTAGCATGTAATCAAAGTCTAAACTCTCAGCCATTTGACTTGTAGAGAAATCTATTCTCCCAGACAACAAGACATTTGAACTTGTACCTATCAGCAATTTTTCCAATTTCACCACCAAGGGCATCTACCTCGTGGACAAGTTGAGACTTTGCAGGCCCACCAACAGCAGGGTTACAAGGCTGGATAGGGCAGAAAATGAGTTAGGAAGCAGAATCACACTTGTAATACTAAAAATTGCATGGAATTCGTTGACAAAGGATGTTTCCTTATAGTTCTACTAGGCTATAGCATACTAAGATATGCAACATACTTTCTCATAATTCATCTCTTCAGTTTCTATCATACATTCATATCTTGGAACAAAATTTGTGCCCTATAAACATGCTATTGCATGAGAGATTTCACATTGCTCAATTCCTACACTAGAGGGTATGATGGATCAATTCTTCATATAAGGGTCTTGATTTATACTATATGGCATAAGGAGTCAATATTCAAATAATTTCAGCCATGCTAGGCTAGAATATTTACCATCAAGGATCAAGAAGCATGGTTTGTTGATGCAAAGGACTAAGTTATTATGTCATCACCAACGAACACTGGAAATGTAGTGTGACTGAAAACTAGCTCAGCGCAGACCTGCCACGCAATCCGGTCAATGTTGAGCGTAAGAAGCAGGGTGCGCGCGCCGAGGCGAGCCGAAGCAAGGGCGGCCTCGCAGCCGGCATGGCCACCTCCAACCACAATGACGTCGTACCGCTCCTGGCGCGGATCCAACAGGCCGCTCGAACCTGGCACAACGGCAGAAATTTGGCAGTAAGCACCTCTTCTCCGTTTCTCTCCAGCATCAGAGACACAGCTGTGAAGAAGAGCTTTATTTACCCTTGGCGGCAGCGGCGGCGGCGGAGAGGCGGCGGTGCGGGCGGGGCGCCAGCGCGGCAAGGGACTGAGACGGCGGAATGAAGTGGAGGGGAGGAAGGACGAGAGAGTTGCGGCCGCCGCGGTGGACGGATGCATGCAGCGGGAGCGGAGGCGGAGCAGCATGGCCGCCGACGCCGAGGAGGAAGGCGGAGGCTGAGAGAGGAGCTATCCGTCCAGCCAAGTAGCCAATCCCATGTCCCCGACGCACTGCCACTGACACCTATGGCCCACGAGACAGACACACACACAAAAAGGGATATTGAGAGAGGAGCGCGTCACAACTCACAACAACCCAACGGGACTAGGGCCGGCGCACGGGAAGAGACGAGCTGACGGCTGCCGCGCCGCCCTTCGCCTCCACACCAGGTCCGCTGCACCGACGCCCTCCTCCTCCTCTTCCCCCCCCTCCTTCCTCTGTCTCGTGTGACCTATCGCTTGCTTGATTGCTTGCACACCCAGCCTCTGTCTACATATCCACTCGAAGAATTCAATTAGTCTAGTATGATTTCTAGGATTATTATTGTCTGATAAAGTAGCACTGCTAGCAGAACACGGTATTGTATTGTCCTTGTGCTGAGGTCAGTTCCTAGTGTTACATTTGAATTTATACCGAATTCGTTTCAGTGCAGCATATTAACGACCATGGCCACCTTGTTTCTTCATTGCGCTAGCTCTATTGTTTCGGTTTCAAAGCTCATTTTACATGAAAAGTGTCTTATTAAACAAGATGCGTCAAAGAATAGTATGGAACTATGTTGTGTGGGAAAAAAAAGACTTTCAAAGCTCCTTTTAATGCTAGTAAGATTTTTAACCTCAGCCTGCAGATTATAGTTTTGCTATAGTCATAAAAAAGCATGTTCTCAAATGTTTCTAGTGTATTGTCACCATACAAGAAGATCAATAACATGTTTCATTGTTACATATACATAGCTTCGCATCTGTATCACCAGCTCTATAATAAATTCTCATTGGGAATTGATGCTCTATCTGTCACTATTCATTACCTTAACTAGATTCTCGCATGGCTGGTCTTTATGGACTTCTGCTGTGAATTAGCCAGGATTAGGAAACTCCAAACGGTGCATGCAGGAAATAGCTGGCTCTGCAAATTAGCAAAGTATTTAATTAATCTCCTCAATTACAGGAGAAGATTCTTGGTGGTTAACTGATTTAGCTGGTTTAGTGTAACATTACTATATGGAGATACATGAATGAATTCACAAGAAGTTCTGTCTCCTTACCAATCATCTCTTGGGTTTAACCGTTATATGCAATCAGCATTGAAATCAAATAATATGTTTGCCTGTTCAGTAATGGGAACTTTCTGAAAAAAATTTATATGTTAGGTCTATTTATTTTCTGATTCAGGCATATCTTTATTTTATCAGTGATGGTTAATGGGTCGTAGGAGGAGCAGAAAGATTTATATCTCCAATGATCCTGTGGCGATGTCTCAAATGTACTGCTGAATGCTTTAGGCGCAGGAAGCTTTTCCCCTGGAAAGTTCCTTCTTGCCCCTACTCCGTAATCGCCACATCAGTTCAGTGTGATGACTCAAGCGGTGATGAAAAGCTGAATTTTGCTTCTGGTAATGAGCCTATCCAGAAATGCCACGGTCTTTGACCTCAGACAGTGTTGTGCAGACACTCCACTGTCTAAGGAAGAAACCTGCAGTTGCATTTGCCTACTTTGAAGATACACGTAGCCTTGGTTTTCACCATGACTTCTCAACCTACTCAGAGATCATACAAATTTTGTCCCATTCATTCCAGGGGAAGATGCTGGTATCCTTGTTTTGTGAGATTCTCTCAGGAACTGGTAGTGGTGGCCCTGAAATCTTAGCGCTCATTGATCACTTGAGAAAAACATGTGCCACTTCTCACGTACTCTCATATGCAGTCAATTGCTTAATCAAGGCATACACCACCTGCCACGATGCACAAGAAACGGTAGATATGTTTTGTCAGCTTTGCAGGCTTGGATTTGTTCCAACGCTTTGGGCTTGCAACTTTTTGCTCAAATTTGTATCTCAGAGCAGTGATTCACATATGGTTGTAGCAGCTTATGATCAAATGAAGTGCTTTCAGTTGACACTGGATGCTCAATCATTAAAGATAGTCACTAGGTCGCTTTTTTCAGCAAACAAGGCAGACCAAGCATTCCAAGTGTGGGTTGGGACGATTGAAATGGGATTGAAATTAGATGTACATGGATACTCATCATTTATAATCGGCCTTTGTGATTGTGGAAAGTATGATCTAGCTTATAACATGGTAAGTAGACTTGCTGTTCTACAAGAGATATCCCAAGAGAGGGTTCAAATTGAAGCCTTCGCGTATAATATGGTAATTGATGGACTATGCAAAGAAATGAAACTGGAGGAGGCTGAAAAGGTCTTGGAGATCAAGACCAGACATGGATCTACCCCTGATCTATATGGCTATAGCTATCTCATTCATAGTTATTGCAAAATGGGTAACCTAGAGAAGGCATGGTATCATATTGAAGACATGGTATCCCATGGCATCGAGATAAATTGTTACATTGTTAGTTCCTTCTACAGTGCCTCAGGAAGTTAGGCATGATATCTGAAGTTATTGTGCACTTCCATAAATTTAGAGATTTAGGGGTCCATCTTGATGGTGTGCTTTATAACATTGCTATGGATGCTTATTGCAAGCTTGGGAACATGAATGAGGCAGTTAAGCTACTGAACGAAATGATGGATGGAGGTTTGGTACCAGACAAAATCCACTATACATGCCTGATCAATGGTTACTGTCTGAAAGGAGAAACAGAAAATGCCTGGCAGGTATTTGAGCAGATGCTGAAGGCAAATATAAAACCAGATGTAGTTACATATAACATATTGTCCAGTGGATATAGCAGGAATGGCCTTGTTATGAAGGCATTTGACCTTCTAGAGCACATGATGGATCAAGGGCTGGAGCCTAATTCACTCACCTATGGTATAACTATTGCTGGTTTTTGTAGAGGAGGCAACTTGAGCGAAGCAGAGGTGTTATTTAATATAGTGGAAGAAAAGGGGATAGATAATATCGATGTGTTGTACAGTTCTATGGTTTGTGGTTATTTGCTCTCAGGCTGGACTGACCATGCTTACACACTTTTTCTTAGAGTTGCTAAACAAGGAAATATGGTGGATCATTTGTCATGTTCAAAATTGATAAATGGCCTCTGTAGAGATGAAAAGGTTCAAGAGGCATCAACTGTATGTAGTATGATGCTTGAAAAGAATGTTGTTCCTGATGTAATTTCATATAGCATGCTTATATCAGCTTATTGTCAGTCAAGGGATATGCACAATGCTCGCTTATGGTTCCATGATATGGTTGAGCGAGGGCTTTCTGATGTCATTGTATACACTGTACTGATGAATGGTTATTGCAAGGTTGGTCAGTTGCAAGAAGCATGTGAATTATTTGTTCAAATGATAAATTTAGGAATCAAGCCTGATGTAGTTGCATACACAGTGCTATTAGATGGACACCTAAAGGAGATCCTACAACAAGGGTGGCAGGGCATCGCTAAGGAAAGGAGGACCTTTTTTCTTAGAACAAAGCATAAGGCTTTGCTGAGCTCTATGGAAGATATGGAAATTGAACCTGATGTAACATGTTACACAGTATTGATTGATGGACAGTGCAAAGCAGAATATCTAGAGGAAGCACGGGGATTGTTTGATGAGATGTTAGCAAAAGGACTTACCCCTGATGTTTATACATACAAAGCTCTTATAAATGGATACTGTAGCCAGGGAGAAATAGCCAAGGCTGAAGATCTTTTCCAAGAAATGATAGATAAGGGAATGAAGCCAGATGTACTGAGCTTTTCAGTATTACATCAGAGAACCTTGAGACATCGAAAGGTTCATTAATATCTGTGATGTCCTAAAGTGTTGATGAATGCCATTTTGACTGAAGGGGCATCCTGCCACCGAAAAGGTACTACTTTCTTGTGATTATATTTACACTAGTCAATTGCACTAAAAAAATTATTATCTGCTAGATTGTGTTATCCAAATTATATTTATCCACCTGCGGGCTGTTTTGTTATCAGAATCCTACCAGATTTGTTTACCAGTGATTGGTGTGCCTATGTCAGGAAGGTGGATACCTGGAGCATGGAAAGACTGCTCTCTCAGCGCATGGGTCCTCAAGGAGAACAGAATGCAGGTAACTTCAGCATCCGGATCGATGACTATCAATGGAGCTGTGCAGACAGCATCGTGGCAAAAGCTGGCTGTGGCGTTGGCACCCATGCCATTTGAGGGTTTACTGGACCGTTTTGTGGCTGCAACTAGTGGTGTGTTCCCAGACAACCAAGAGCGAGAAGACAGAGGTGGCGCTGAGGATTCTTCTTGCCTGCATTGAGGTTAGACTTAGATTGTTTTCTTGTGCCCGCATATGTATCCATGATGAATTATCTTGAGCTTGATTTCTTGTGTTCCTACATGTTCGTGATGATGAGCTCGGTTACATTTTTTTTGTTGTTGTCTTGCAGTCACATGCAATCCGTCACAAGTGCTACATAGTTCCTATAATATCAGTACACATGGATTTCTACATTAGGGTTTTTGTGCGAATTTTCACGTTGTCTCCTGCTTCTATCTTTTCCTGATACATTCTTTTCCGTATGGTGAAGATGTGTTGTTTTCTCTATAATGGTACTTTTTTGGTATCTAATAACATACCTTGCCAATGTTCCTCTACTATATTCAGCTCGGCTAGGACAGTAAAAAGCTCACCACTCAAATTGGCACATGTTTACCAATGCACTGGATGCAATTCATTTCACCTCCAAAATATTGGAAGAATTAATTCAAAGGCAGTCTTTCTTATCTTCTTTTATTTTCCTTGCATGTTTTTAATGTTATAATCATTTGAACCAGGATGAGAGAAACATCGCTGTACCAAATTTTTGCCTACTGTGACTGAAGTATGTTCTGAATGTGGCTATATGGAGTGATCCAATACATGACAAGAAATGGGCTACCTCAATATTATCAAATATTCATTCTATGAGAGAAGCATATCCAGCTTATCCAAAAATTTCGGTATACTAACGTCAGTCTCAGAGGTAATGCCCTTTCCTTCTGATGTACACAGTGCAACTGACATAGATGGGAAAATTGGAAGGATCGATCTTGTAAGTTGGTGTTAGATAGATCAGGAAATTCTTGTCCAGCTACATTCCATCTTGATAATATGATAATTCTTGTCTCTCTGTTCTTCAAGCTCCATAAATCTTCGATAACATATGATACATTTTTATGGGCATAATTGCTGCCTGGACACCAGTTTGTGTCATTTATTGGATGAATGAAAAACATTTATCTATTCCAAGGTGCCAAAAGGTTTCTTGCTGTATGACCACATGCCTATCAAATATGTCATTTTGATTCAGGAAACAAAAGGTTGCTGAACAGTCTGTTTTGCCTTTCATGATGTTGGCCCAGTTAGGATTTATGACTTTTGCACTATTTAGACATGCTTGAGCGATGTTGAGCTCTATTCAGGAGTGCCACCAATCATTTTCTAATCCATCTTGTTTTATTTTATTTTAACTAAAGGAACTGCCATCCTATCCTACAATTTATACATGTGAATCTGTGACGATCCCTCTATCAGTTTCCTCCCTTATTCCTCACATATGGAGCCATCATTGAACTTGGTATACCTCTGTTAGATATTACTGTAGAAACTGAAACATTATTAAACATCTGCGTACATGAACTGGATCACCTGTTCCTGTTCTTTATTCTTGTTGCACCTGGTCCACTCCCCAAGGTTGTCAGTTTCTCCACCAAATTGTAGTACAAAATATCTAAAAGATTATGGTCAGAATGTAATATTTGCTCCTCTCCTTTCCTTTTATCATTATTTAAAAGCATATAACTGACACATACAAGGAGCTAGTCACATACCCTCTTTCTTGATTCTTTAGAGTCTACTGTCAGCTGGCTCTACTGTCTAGTATCACTTTTGTGACTTAAATAGTTTCATTAGCTTCTGAAGTAAATTCTATTAGATGAGATACATATCAAATAAAAAATAGTAGAATTTGTCTCACATATATGCTTCAAATTAAATGATTCAAAGAAAAAAATGAAGACATGTTGATTATAGAAAAATCGTGAGGGACCTTAGAAGTTTATCTCTTCACCTGAAACAATGTTGTAAATTTCTAATAGGCAATGCCTTAAAAAAGAGCTAAACTGAAGTGTCCGTGAAGGTCAAGCTTTTAATTCTTTTTACACAAATGCCACTAATTATGATGACTGATATTATATTTTCCTTTCAATATCAGGCACTGAAATAAATAATGTTTGTTTTTACTTTTTGGTCCAAGTTAAATGTACATGTAAACATTTTCACATCTATGGATCAATAGTTCCATAGATACTTATGCTACTTGTGGATTGATGAATCACGCATGTCACATGTTTTCATGCAGGAATTGCTGGAGGCACCTTTATTTGTGAGTCTTCACAATTTGTGTGCAATGCTGAAGTGCACTAATCCAACCATGGTTATGTTACAATCCGCTATCAGAAATGCTGGGTATCAAGTATCAGGAAGTCATGTGGATCCACTAGCTCTTAAAACAGATTCCCCAATGTCAGTGATCTGGGACATCATGCGATGCTGGGTATGATGCATTTGTTTGTTTTATCTAGGCTAATCAATCATGTTTGGCTGATTGACTTGCAGGTCAAGCTTCACCCAGTTAAACATCGACCTGGAAATCATCCAGGCAATGTGATACTTTCCCAAGAGCCTAAATTGCAGGTAGCTGATAAATCACATCATTTCTTTGAAAATTGTGTGAAAAAAGTTATTATGCAAAAGCAGCAAACCCTGTATAGACTTGGTTCATTAATGGTGCAAGCACTGCTGGGAAGATACCCACAGACGGTGTTGGGTCCTTAGAGGGGGTAAATTTGGATTGGGGTGACATGTTTTTTTAGAAGATCAAGTAAATCTGGCTAATCAAAATGTTAGTAACCCCTTATGAACAAAGTGTAGAAAATCCACATTAGTTTGTAGCTGCCCTTTATCCTAAATTATCTTTTCCATCTGTTCGGACCGACCCTTTGTATTTGGCCATTTTATCTGTTAGGTTGACACCCTCGAAGTGCAGGTGCCATGGTAAATTGGCAACTACCTTGTGGCTGGTGTCTTAGGAGAAATGGTGGGTTAGGGAATGAAAAACTGTGGTCAGGGAATTGAGAGACTTGTTTAGTGATAAAGTATATGGGATCAGTATTCCATGTAGAGAGTTTGACATGAAAAGAGAGAAACAGACAGCCTAACTCAGGCTGGCTGCTTGTCTTGAGGGACTGCCCTGGACTCGTTTGGATTGTGTCCGTGCCTTACCAGCCAAAAATTGGCCGTTGAGTCATTGACCATAGGCAGGATAGTAGTTTGGATCACAGCTGCTTTTTGGCTTGCCCAGTCCCACACGGCCAACACATGGTTCATTTTCTGGCCGATGCGTGGCAGATTCTTGGGCTGTGGATTCAGTCACCAAAGTTTGGCCGGCCAACTATTTGGCTTGGCACAAAACAACATCAATCAAATCGCACGCCCTCAAATACCCAATGGCCTACGTACATGTTGGCTCACAAAAGTAATACTAACCATAGTGGTCACAGTTAAGCTTGAGCTGAGCTTATTTCACGTAGTCGACACCTGGATTGGTCGCCATAGTCGGCACTGGATCCGTCCGCCGGTTGCCATAGTTGCGATGGCGTTCCGTGACTCGTGTCCGTGACTCGTGAGGCAAAGGAGCGGTCATAGCTCTAGCAAATTTCTGGCCATGTCAGCATGCTCACATGGCATGATTATTTGCAAAACAGCCACCACGTCACCAAAACTGGATTAGATTAGTGCCAAAAGGTGTTAAGTGCACCGGATTAGAAAACCACTGTAGTAAAAAATAAACTAAACAATTCCTTAGGGGTTATCCTCGGACTTCCGTGAAAACACAGGGTAATATTTTGGACTTTTTCCTAATATATTACTGCATTGAACTGCAGGTGGCCTGTGCTCATGCCATGTTGGTGTCATCCTAACAGTCCATGTCGGCATTATACTGATGACTGGAATGATGATATATCCAAGGATGAGTTGGACTCTGAAATCCCACCTGGCGAGAAGATGAGATATGGATACATAATGAGAATTATAGATACATGTACTCTGTGGAACCCATCAAGATTTCCCCTTGATAGGTCTCAAGGCTCACTCTATATGAGTGTATCAATCTCCATGTCAAGTAACCTTTTCATGGACCTCTATTGTGCACTGTCCCTCAAAAAGTTAATACAACAATCTCTTGTTTAGTGCTCATAACATTACCCCTAGCTCCCAGGTGTTGTCCTTCGTGTAGAGACAAAACAATTAATCACAAGACCAGTGATACATTGCCATTGTAACATGTTTGGTGTCAATAAATAAATATATCGGCGCTATTAAAATTATGACTTCAATTCCAAACCAACAACTTTGTGGAAGACAAAGAACCCTAATTTTGCCAAACTATTGATTCACATCAGAATCCAAAGATTGAATAATCTATTCTGTATTTCACAAGTGCCGTCCAAATGCACATGGAGTTTACTATAGTTGCTGGACAATAGGTGGGTATTCCATTCAACAAGGACACAAAATTCCCTGCTACTAATACAAGATAACATTAGAATTTTACTTGTGATTGATACAAATTACTCGTCAACAACATTACTGAATAGGCACGGATAAGTTTTTGTACATGCATCGTTATCATGACATTCACATCTCAAGATTGTAGTGAAAGTCCTCACACTCCAATGTTCTTGCTCCTTGTTGTCTTAAGAGTAGAGCCTCACACGCATGGTAATTGGCGCACGACACAATGGGCACGATGATAGTGTTGGGCCACATTCCTTGCATGTCTTGCGAAAAAGAAAAACAAGGTTTGTCAATAACTCATCCAAACAAAGGAATTATTTGAATTCTTTTAATGCTCCCCAAAAATAATTGAATTTTTATCTTTAAAGGTTAGTCATAGTTCTCAATTCTCAGATTAGTTCATTTGGGAGAGTTCACTAGCAATATATGTTGTCATAATGGGTAATCTGTTAGTTCCTACAGCCAGGAACCAAGGTGAGCAATCAGCTCACCGCTGCCCTCTTCCTTCTTCCCTGGACCAGGGAAGAAGAAGAGCAGGAACTCTCATCACTTACACACTCACACCACTCAGTTTCAGACTGAAACTGAACACCTTCAGTTCAGCGTTGGCTGGACTGAAAACTCTGAATGTGTTGCAATTTGAGCTAGGCACCAAGGCAGAGCAGACCCTGCTCACCTTGCCTCTCCCTCTCCTCTGTCACAAGGTAGAAGAAGAGCTGAGCTCTCTGCTACCACACGCACACACAGCACACTGGTTCAGCAGTGGCTGAACCTGACTCTGAATGTTGGTGGCAAAGAGACTTCTTTTTCCATTGCATTGCATAGAATATATACACCAGTTGGCACTCCAACTACTACCTACCAACTACCCCTACAGTACTAGTTTTATTCAGCCGTGTTCCACATTTTCAACCGGCTGGAGTCAGTCAACATGGCCTACTGCCACACTGCTATAGTACTACAGACTGGACAGGCATGCTGTCCTGCAGAGACCTAGAAGTCCTACTTTCTAGAGTGAAGCATGCTGTCCTGCAGAGACCTAGAAGTCCTGCTTTCTAGAGTGACCAGAGCCAACTACTACCTGCCCGGTTCACATTATATCAATGATGGGTCGGCGGGAGATTACAGCTAACATACTCATTTACCATTTCACACTTTCAAACTTCGATACTTTGCATATGGAGATGTAATGTGTACAGAAAACTTACCAGGTGACCACACTGAAAAGCCATGTCCTTTGGATTGGTTAAACATATGGGACATACCTGTAGGCGGCAAAGATATAGTTTAACACTTTAATGCGCCATCACTCTTGAGAAATATAATGAGGAACTGCTGGCCCAAAGTACCTGCTCGTCGGCAGTGCTTTTGCCTATACCAGTTGACTTCGAGCTTGCAGTTTGAGGAGGATGTGAAGCTGCAGCATTATCATATTCAAGAACTCTATTTGGAGGAGGAAGAATCCTAGGAGAGCCAATCCTTTGTGCGTGCTTTCTGGGAGATTAGTTCAGATAAGACCATACATACAAGATCAGCAAATGGAAAAGAAATGGCAGCAATGCCAAGAAACTAATTCAGGAGCACAAAGAACTAAGTAAAAACAGGTACTCTGGAGGTCGGAGGCCTTGAGTTGCTTTATACTGAGAAGGTATTTCCATAAGAGCTGCAAGGGCAAATGCAGCCTCCTTCTTTGACATATCCTTACTTGTTGACATAATATCAGTGAAGTTCACAAACTGCAATAGTTCAGCAATAGGATTCTCAGAAGACCAACAGGTCAGAAACTGAAGTCTATTCTACTCAGAATGCAATGGCAGAAAATAAATTTATAGGTATGAATAATGAATATGCTCGCAAGTTTATGTAAAAAAAAGTGGCAGGTACATGTACAATAGCAAGCAAGGGGAATTTAAGCATCATAGAGTAGTAATATATAATTATAATCACCTGGAAATTGTCAAAAGCTCTTTCAGGGATACAGTCATCAAAATGCTGCATCGCATCCCATGGTCCATCACCCACCCCAACCATTACTATTGAAAGAGGATAGTGGCTGACAACCAAATAGGCTTCAGTAACACCACAGGACCAAGTTCTAAGACATGATGAACTGAATTTTACCTTGCATCAACAATGGCTTGTATAGTTGCTTGTTCCTGTGGACTTAATCTTCCATCATTTGTATTAGCGGCAGTCACCTACAACTTTTGCTCAGGTCAAATATGTAGATAATTTTAGTTAATTATTTCGATGCTATTATGAACATGTTACCTGTCCATCAGCTATGATCACGAGGACATGGTATTGCCAATTACTATTTTCAACAACAGAAATCGCTGCATAAATAAGAGGCGCAAAAGAAGTTGGTCCTGCACACAGTTGAACCAAGGAATAAGCAACACGTAACCACAGACCAGTACTGACTGAGCAATGGTAGTGGCCACCAATGTTTCGCTATGAGTTTGAGGACTACACAAATAGGCTATTGCACAGTAGTTTGTGAGGAGCTTAGGACTTGCTTCTCTCCAGAAACTTTAAAATCCTAGAGTCTGGGCTCTCTCTGGAAACTGAAATATTTTGGTTTTCTGACTTATTAGTTATTACAGCATCTACGCGAGGGGGTGTTGTTACCTGAAAGGTTCAAATGTGGTACTATTTGCCGATACCTTGCAAGAACCTCCTCAAAGCCACGACAGAGTCGGTTCTCTGGGTAGAAGCTGAAGACAGAGTGATCATGTGTAGAAGCTACAAAATGAATGAACTCTTGTCACATCATGTATGAACCATGCCAATTGCCTAAATTCAGGTCATAATGGGAAAACAACAAAAAACTGGTGTACCATCGCCAAATCCAAAACATGGTATTAAGTTATCATCATCAAAAGGTGACAGTGTTAAGCCCGATTATAGAGATAGCTTGCTCATATGGATTTGGGGTGCCATTAATGGCATGCAGTGATTTTCTTCTAAAGGAATGCCTGCCTGCAAAATTCAGACAAGCAGTTCTTTATAATCAGGAGGAACTTAATTCTTAAGTAAAGCTGCTAGAAAGCCATGAAGTATAAGGAAACAGCCATGATGGGACTGCAGAAATAACACTACCTGACCACTCATTGCTTTTGGTGAAATCAATACCAAGAATTAGATTTGATGACTCGAGACCAGCTTCTCTCAGTGCAGTAGTAACCTTCCCAAATATGAAATGTATTTAAAAATGTACACAAGGCATATAACACAAAAAACATATTGTGTTGAAATAGGGTGGTTGAAGATTGACTACACGAAATCAAATTGGTAGATATTGTGGCCAAAGACTTATGACCGTTTGACAGGTATACACTGTATGATACTAGATTGTCGTTTTAAAAACTGTCAGTGCCAAGATTTAGGTAGTACGGCCACACAAAGCCCTCATTGACCTTTTATGAATTGCTTTTTTTAAAAATGCTAATGGAATGTATTTACTCCTGCCTCTGCTTAAGAATATATTTGTTTTAAATTAACTTATGTTCAACAGATTTGATCAACAAAAATCAAGGATGACAGGAGAGATTATAGGTTCAGATGAGAAACTTGTTTAGACTTCAAATATGAGCAAGATTGCATCAGAAAATGATACTACTAGTTACCTCATCGACAGAGCTATAATTGTCTGGAATAAATTTTGGCTGCCTTTTATCATGGTTTTTGTCCTTGGAATTCCCAGAGGAACCATGACCTTGATGCCAGTGCTTGTGATGAGTTCTCTCACCCCACATTATAATAAAATGATCTGCGGTAACATATAAGTTTTCAATCACTTGGAAGTCACATTTACTTGTTATAGCAAAGAAGTCACAACAGCTGAGAAACATATCACATGTAGTTTTTAGAAATTATACACAAGGGAACAGGAAAAAGCCAGAGAGAGAACATATGGAGGGTATGCGATTTTTTAGTATTAGCACAATATGCAGAACCAGAGAATTCCTGATCCCTTGCTGGCAGAAATTCATGCCTGAACCTTGTGATCTAAAGAGAACAGATCAATCTAATAAATCAGATTAGATACTAGTAGATTCTAATATACACGATGCTCTATGTTTTTCTTGCAGGAGACTATGGAGGGACTACACCAAAAGTAGTACACTAAAAAAGAATGTGAGCACAAGATGGAACCTGCGATTCGTCAGACATAAGCTAGCAGCTACTGGTGTGAATTTCGATGCAAAATGGAAGTTGAGTTAGGAATTACAGTAGCCCTAGAAAGGCCCATTTGAAAGTGAAGAGACACCACATAGGAAGTTTTGGTGGTGAATTCAACAAGCATTCAGCCATATCAAATAAAAATGCTTTTTTTCATACAATAACAAGTATTGGCTCAATAAATGAAACACACGCAAAACACTGGATGGATGAAAATCCTTTAAAAAATAAATGAGCCAGATGGATCAAATATCTTAAGAGAATTTAGTAGTTAGTTGCGATGAAGCAATATGGTGAACCAAGCACAAAATGGAATCAAGCTAGCAAGCCTAACAGCTGCGAATTAACCGCTGAAGTTGGACAAAGCAAGATATATGAACTTGATAAGCACAAAATCGAGTCGTTAAGCTTAAGGAAGACTCGTATAGTTCCTTGAGGCTAGTAACAGAGGCAAGCCAACCGCACATGAAGGTCAATTGCGTGCTTTGCAGACGTTGTCAAGAAAGCCTACAATTAAGCAAGCATAAACAGAGAACCATTTCCTATTTTGAGATGGTGAATAATAAGCATCCCCACAATACAGGAATTGCCATAACCAGCTGCTAGTAAGCTGAAGAACCGACTGGCCCCTAATCACTCTGCTTGGGAGTTGGGGCTGCCTTTTTTTTCATCAATCTTTGCATCAATCAAATCCTCAATCCACTAGAGCCAAAAATCTCGGCATACTCTAGTTATTATAACAATAAATGAATAATAAAACTAATATAATACAGCAAGGTGGATTCGGCTTCTTGTTAGCACCACCGTCGTCGACGACGACGGGTCCTAGACAAATCACAACCCAGAGAGAAAGAAATTGCAAGGCAAAAGATAGATCATTGGTATTACCAGGTAAAGGCAGGTGAGCGTCTGGCGAGCGGACGTGGCGGCGGCCGCTGTGAGCGGCGGGCGGCGGCGCGTGCAGGCGCGCAGACCAAGAAGAGCGGTCAAGGGAAAGGAGGGGAGGAAGTCAAGGGAGACGAAGGAAGGTAGACTGGGAGAGATCCTCGCTGGCTGTGGGCCTGTGGCAGCTTCCAGGATGCGGGGGCTGTGCAACGGTGGTGGTAGCGTGCGGTGCAGCTCGACGGCTGCAGAAATGGCCATAGCGGTGCTGGCGTGCGTGACAATTCCAGGCAAGCAACCCAAAAGAACATCACATGGAGAGCAACATGACATTGTGAGAGAGCAGCCGATTTCGCCTTCGGTATCTGTAAAGCTAATGGCAGTCATCATCGTGCGTTGATAAGACGCACACGATGGATGTCATGATCCAGGAATATCCCCCTATTTTTGCTACTAAAATAAAAGAACAATAAGGTAAATAAAATTGTTACAGAATAGGCTATTGCGTAGAGCAGATTTTTATGTTTATTTTTTGGATAAAAATAAAGGCAAACAAAGATATAAAAAAAATCAACACGCCCGGTGGGACTCGAACCCACAATCGCCTGATTAGAAGTCAGACGCCTTATCCATTAGGCCACGGGCGCTCGCTGGTGATCTTAAAAGAACCACGCTATATAATGTTAGCCTTGACGTCCGTCCCTGCCGTTTCAGCCTCAACGAATAGAAACCTGCTCCAAGCATCAGCTAAGTTTGTTAACGATCTCTGGCTACAAGTTTTGAAAAATAAATGCTCCAAGGATCCAACGAGTAGAATAGGTGTTGAAAAGCTTTCTAAGCAACAACACAAACTCTCGTTTTTTTACCACCGATCATATGAAAGTTTACCGAATTCTGGTCCTTTCTAGTGAGAGAGTTCAGGGCCTCGCCCTCCTTTATGTTATTTTTCTTCTTTTTTCTTTTCTCTGTTTTTTTGCTAGTCCCTTTTGGCAACCTCGTAACTGTTTGAACTTTTCTGTTCCTTTTTATCAGTTTAATAAATTGCTGTAGGGGTGCAAACCCCTCCAGTCCTTTTCAAAAAAAAAAAAAATGTTTACCGATTTCTTCATCAAATTCCCACAGATGACGAGGTCGATAAATTGGTATTACCTCATCAGAATCTAAGGCCTTGGAACACACCAGTAGTTGTAGTAGTGGGTAAGGCTTTTGTTCATCTCGGTCCGGGTTCAGATCTACATGACCTACCTCTTTCAAATAGAGGCATAACGGGTGATTATTTCTGCTTCTGCAAACCCCCGCTTCAAGATTTTAATTAATATAAACTATCAAACTCAAGAAAATACCCATGTCACGAAAATTATTAGCGAAAACCAGCACAATGCCCAGGATATATCCAACGTATAATTATACTTTGATTGAAGCCTCGATAGCCAGGGCGGCCTTGGGCGGTGCAAGCGGTGCAACCGCACAATTAGGGGCCTCCAAAAAGATTAGTGTGCTAATAGGCCTCACAAGTATCAACAAAGCCCATTAATCACAAGTCACGGATAGCGATAGCAGGCCTGTTAAAGAGAAATACCAATCGATCAGAATCCACCGTCCGCCCTTTTAATATTATCTTGTATTTTTATGGTGAATGGGGCCTCCATTTTTGTTCCGAACCGGGCCACAAAAATGTCAGGGCCGGCCCTGCTGATAGCAAGTGTTATCGTGGAGCAGTAATTGGCACCAAAATAAATAGAAACAAAAACGAAATGTAGCACGCAGCAACCAGGAGCGTTGATCCTGCATAGCCTCTGATCTAGCGTGAAAAAATGCGGAGCTCAAATAATCAAAATATACTACCAACACAATGATGATTCCATCGCAGTAAAGGGCAAAGCCACATTTCAGCACAAGGCAGGAACGGGACCTGTTATCTAAAACAGAAATTATCCCATCACAACCATCTAATACTATGAATTACAACCAGAGTGAATGAGGCGCTGCCAATGAGAATCAGCCAAAATTTCGTATCTTTGCTAAACATTATTCTAGGTCCAGCAAAGCTGCGTTATGTTACAACCAATCAACCTGATGCGCCCAACACAAAACTCAAAACTAAACGATGATCTCTGGGCGCACTGGCAAATCGATCAACTAGGCATACTGCTTTGAACGTTCCAGGCAATCTCAATTTGGTACATCAGGCTTTTCATATAAAGGTTCCAGGCATTCTTTCGCTCTATGAAGACCCACTTGGTTCCTATCACATTGTAGTCCTTTGGCCTTTCCACCAATTCCCATACATCATTCCTCTTGAAGTTGTTCA